>JAOVYW010000040.1:2698164-2715943 GCA_025775045.1 Hiodon tergisus
CTGCCAGGCCCCACACTCGCACCACACTCACTGCCAGGCCCCACACTCGCACCACTCTAAACGCCAAGGCATTCCGCAGTCGCCCCTAGCTCCTTGGATACAGCAGAAAAAACACCTGCCATGCCGTCTTCTAATAAGAACTTTGCATTCACGCTTACAAGCTTTACGCTACGTGAAATGTTTACGTGAAGGACCCGATCCATTACATGATATGGATATCACAAATGTGAACATGAAGTGTACATAAGGACAGTGCCGTCCCTATACATTGTGTTGCCCGAGGCAAAATATAAACGTGCAACCCCCCCTGCTGGTAAAATATCAACATAACGCCCTATTCGTTTTTTCTTTACATACACACCTGTGGGGTCCTGTGCAAAAAAAAACCCTGATATTTTCCACAGAAATGTAAAAAATTCTGTTTGCCAAAATAACACTATGATACAGGTTTAAATTATTTTGCGTATTTGTTTAAAATTCTAAGCATTTATATGCATGTATGCATGTTAATGAAGTGTCGTACTAAAGGGAATACAAAAATAATCCATTCTTCAGACATTTTTTCTAATTTCAAGACCACACAGTAAGAGAAGAAATGACAGAGAGAGCAATTGGTGATCTGAAAGCTGCATTAACATTGATTAAATATAAAATGCAAATTAATATGCAATGCAACTGTCCATTTTTAAAAAGAGCTAAAAAAAAACCTAATGAAAATAAGAACTACCTCATTCAATTCAAACACGCGTATATATATATAAATAAAACTCAAGCACCCTCGTTTAATAATTGGTTGCCAACCCTTTCTCTGCATCCAATAACTGCTTGCAATAATCTTCTCTGTTGAGGCCTTGTCAGGTCTGTATCGCGGGATACAATGCTGCTGCGTCCATTCGCTGTAACATCACGAATCAAGACTAGCCAGTTCCCGCCTCGCTTGCTCAAAAGATGTACAGACAAGCAATGAAACACAAATGACAAAGCGCTTCCGCTACCAACGCTTTTGTAGCACATTTGATAAATGAGTCGATTTGGGGCCACCTTGTGGGCAACTGTATACTGCGTATTCCCCGAAATTTTTTTATTACACGATTCGACTTGCTTTTATAAAATCTTAAATTTGAGCTGATCGACTGTAACTACTGCCAAATTGTTAATTTAATATAGTTTTAGGATAAATCTAGTATAACTTAAAAAACAGCACTTTCAAGTTTGATAGGAAAAACTCCTTTGTTAAGTGTCAAAAAGGATCTATCCATTTTCAGCGTTACATCCCTTTAAGTTTCAGATGGTACTGCCCAACATGCCATTTTCAGCGTTACATTTAAGCAGTTGTAGAAAACGTACACACCCACGTGGAAATAGCCCTTAACCCAGTTTAGACACAATAACGAAGCTACGGGACTTAAAAGCACTTTCCTTATGTAATCAAAACAAAAATCCCATCACCTTAGTGGCTTAGCAAACACTTTATTCAAGATCACGCCCTCCATTTATGAAGGCACTGACCTCAACCAAGAAAGATCACGTACCTGACTTACCGGTCCTTCACTAGCACACCACCGCTCTAGTTAGGAACACTCCTCCTAATGTCTCTCAACATGCAACTGAAACTCCGTCCTGCCCAGCAACACACAATGACCATCTCCACTTACCCAGAATGCAGCTGCTTGATTGGTAGTTAACCCTCCTAATCTTGCACAAGCCACCCATAGGCAATCGTGTTAGGTTTAAAATCTTTGCAGAGGCCTTCCTAGGATTTAAGAACACACCCTCTATTTTTGGCAAGTACCTGGATGCATCTCCTCCAGCCCCCCCCCCCCAAAAAAAGTCCCCTCTTCACCTCCCAGTAAACTTTATTTACAATTAACAGGAACATACTTCACAAGAACACATTCCATATTCAAAACCCATGAATCCTGGTCCTTAGATTAGGTTTTACAAGGTAGAAAATACTTTTAAACAAGTTGACCTGGCAGACTTACCCGATCTAAGCCATCAGATAAGCTTAAAATCGTAGCATGTCTTTGAAACACAGGATTGTCACAGAAACATTCGTCATACACTGAAACGGCACCAGTCACCAAGGATCAATTAGAACTTTCAATAAAAATATTTAAGAAAAAATGTGCATGCGTTTTCTCTGGGTTAGACAATGTATTGCAACTCGAGTGCAGGCACGTCTCATGACACTTAAGTTTAAAATAGGAAAATGTGACAGCAAATAATTGTCAAATTTAGGAAAGTTAGAAAACAGGACTGACAGAATCCTCTCACTCTGGGTTGATGTGGACCAGTGACTCGTCCCATTAAGGTAAAGTTAATGTTACTTTCCCAGGCAGTTCTGCTCTGTCTACGCCTCACTCTCAGCCGGTGCGGTTCAGAACCACGCCTGCAGATACGACAGTGTGCACATGCGTGTGTGCACAACAGGCATGCCCATGTCCACAGGTTGGTGAAAAAAACAAAAACCTTATTCTAAATAATAAAAAAAAAACTATAAAAAGATCTATACAGTTGTGGACCTATTCCAATTAATTTTTGTGCCCACAACTGCATAAACGCGTGCACGAACTCAGCGATATCTGAACAGGTCAGGGTGCCAGTAAGTTAGAATGTGTGGTACTAGGCAGTGTGCACGCTCCTGTGCCACCACAGGTGACCACACACTGCGAGCCCGTGTCTTGGTGTCAGTATAGTATGCGCTGGTGCAGTGAGAATACGGCGTTCCGTCTCAGTGTTTCAGATCAGTCTCTATGAGTCTGGGTACAGAACAAAGGGTCCGGTCCGTGCGGTTCTCCAAGCGCAACGGCCTACTCCATGCCGTCAGGATCGGTCTGGGCCATGTAAGCGTCCAGCTCGGCATCCAGGTGGCCCTTGGTCTTGGACATGTAGGCATCTAGCTGGTTGTCAAGCTGCTCTCTGGTAACTATGGGTCGACCCACTCCCCTGCCCCGTCCACGGCCGCGACCCCTGCCTCCGAATCCGCCGCGGCCCCGAATCCCAGCCCCTCCTCGGCCTGCGGAGAAAGGGGAGGTAAAGGAAACATCTTAAAGACCACCGCTCCTGGGACAGGGGTGAGGAGAGCCTCCATTACAACCTGAATCTCAGTCCACAGAGGACATAACTGGTCTGAATGGGTCTAAGGCAGATACTGTGGTGCTGTTGAGGTCCCTCTACACAGCATGGTTTTTCCACCACCTAAACATCAGGTTTTCCTCTCACCTCTCATTCCCAAGCCTCCTCGACCCAATCCAGCGCCGCGGCCCATCAGAGTAGCCCCCCGGCCCACCGGGCCGCCCCGCTGTCGCATGCCACGGCGCAGCCCCAGGCGGCCGGGCCCGCCCCTCCCGCGCATCTGGACCATGCCTAAAGACAGACACACTGGGGTGATAACCGTGCTCCAATAGAACAATTCAAACATTTGGAAAAGACCTTTGTGAACCAGCGCACACAAATTAATCAACAGTTAATAGTAATACCACTGGACTCGGACAAGTCCTAAAACGTTTATCGGGTTATACACTTATCGCAACACTGCGCAAAGGCGACAGGCAACAGCAGTAACGATTGCATCGTCGCCACACACTGAAAGGTGAGGGATGCGTGTGAGGCGCCCAGCAGGAGTGTTGGAAGGTCAAAATGACAGGTCTGTCAGGAGCACCTCCACCATTAAACCGCACGACAAGACACATACAGAACTTTAACGGTGAATGTATTCACCAGTCACTCACTCCATTTTAAAGAGTAACTTGCCTCTGAGGGAAAGAGCGCCTCTCATTGAACCACCTCGGCCCCCACGAACTCTGAGACCTCCACGAGTCATCCCCCTCAGCCCGCCCATGGGGAACCCTCTGCCCCCAGGAACACCCCTCATCAGGGCCCCAATAGGCCGGCCCAGCCTGGCCTGGATGTTGCTTTTCCCCAGTCGCTGCTTTAGGCTCTGTGAAAGGGATAGACCATGCAGCAGGCGGGGGGGAGCAGACATCGGCAGATTACGATCGCAAGTGAAAGAAACCAGCAGATTAAACTATCCTTGTCAAGGGGAAAAAAAAAAAAAAAAGGTTAGAGCTATTTGTTTCTGGCAAGAACCTATATCATTGACCTTACACAATCCCTACAGACAAAACTGAAAAAATGAAATCATTGACATAATAAAAATCTTATAAGTAATCTTACGAAAATAACACTCACGCCTTTTCCCCTTACTTAGTGTTATTGGAAAATCAATTTCAGCACGATTAACAGTAGAGTCACCAGCTAGTAATAAGAGAGTTCCAGTGCGGCTCACCAGACAGGAAGTGACACGTGGTTTTGGGCTGCACACCACCACCTGTCCGGGGCCTCACCTGCTTGTGATGCAAGGCAGCTTGCACAGAGGGCCTGTTCTCCATCTGCTGTGCCAGCCGGCGGTTGCGAGCACTGGCCATGTGCTGCTGTTGCAGGGTGGCGCGGACGTTGACTGGCACCGGCGGCTTGTTCTTCAGCATGTTAGTGAAGCTTGGGGAACAGAAATGGAGGGGGCGGGGCAGGGGGCGGAGCCAGGGGAGAAGGGAGGAGTGGGAGGGGAAGGTTCCAAAGCAAATACTTTAACACACCATGGACGTGTCCACAGCCACGCTGAAGAAAGAAATGAAAAGCCCACTTTTTTGTGGGCGTTTCCCTCTCTCTCTTTCTCTTTCAGGACAACACCAAACCATTTTGGTGGCAGGGCCGTACAATTTTAAGTGGGGACAAAACAGTGGTAGTTCAGTGAAGTTTTAGGATTTGAAAGAAGAAACCTTCTTATGACGTGCAGAAAAAGGCTTGTAAAAAGAAAAAGACGAATAGGAAGACGGTGGTAAAAAAAATAAGAAAATGAATGCCGCTTACAGACCTCCAGCCTCCCTTCAGTTAGGGCCATCGGCAAGAGGCCCAGGGCAGTAGGGATGTCCGGCCGCCCAGCCTCTTACAGCCCAGACCGCGCCCTGTAGTGCACTCGTGAAAGATGGACAGAGAACAGGATTGGGAAGCCGGTGACAGAACAGGGAAGATGGGGCAGGAGAGGGAGGGTTGGGTAGGGTCACGTCTGGACTCGGACTGGGCACCAGGCTTCACATTAAGAATTTTTAAAAATACGAAACGAAAGACATGAGACGGGGGGTGGGGCCACGTCATATTCTGGTCATTTAGGTTATCCTAGAGAATGTGAGGGGGCTCTGTGTGCATGAAAGCACAGAGGGACTGTACTGCAGTAGTACCTCTCCCATCACCAGATGGGCTTGGGTAGCCTTGCACAGCATTGAGGGTGGGAGGTGCTTGAAGGAGACGGATACAGAAGGGCTGCTCACTCAGAAACAACCACCCCTCTCCTTCAGCACGAGCGTACACAGCCGACATGTGCAACACACAGTATTATTTTAGGAACAACACGCTTTCTCCCCCTCTGACTAGAATCATCCCTTCTCTACGTGTGGTTTAGCTGCAAGCTTCCTTTGTTGTGAGCAGTACACACAAGGCATTTCCTCCACTCTCCCCCAGGACCGTTTCCACGCCACACATCCGAGTGTGCGCGAAGGGACGCTCGCTCTACGCATCAGTGTACTCTCTCTCTCTCTCTCCTCTGTTATTCGGTCAATGCGAGGTGCGTCTCACCGCTCGTTCAGGGACACCTTGGTGGTGCTTTTCAGCACGACTTTTTGAGTGGAGGGGGTACTCATTGTGTCTTCACAGTGCTGGCACGCTCCTGGTGGACACAAACGGAATCACAGCATTAGGGTGTGAAAAACGGTAGGCCTCAGTTAGGGATATTAAACAATCGCCATCAACATCCTGGATCCCAACAAATGTAAGAAGCACAGAAACGAGGATATTAGACAAGAGTTATTAAATAAATGGGAAATAGTCTCATCTAAATCACCGCATATATCGACGACTGAAGCTCAGCTTTATTTATCGGCAAACCAAATCCTCGGACTGAAACCGGACCATGCCTGTCCTCGAAAAACGCAACAGCTCCAGTTTATTACTGCTGTTCATTACATGTTACGTAATCCTACAAGGTAAAGCCGTTTTGGCCAACGTAAACCAAGTTAAATAGCTGGCTAGCCACGGAGACAGATTCACATTTCAGTTTCAGGAAGGCCATGGGGATATGCCGGTAACGTTACATGTGTGTGTATACACCGAATATAAATATGACATACAACAAACACGAGTGGGGAGGCCAATTAAATTAATTAACATTAACAACGCGTGTCACCGATGGACGGGGATTACGTTGAAAACCCGTGTATTCTAATGTTTCAAGAATAAATTGCCACAATGTACTTTATCTGATCGAATCCCTGTCAGGCGAAAGATAAATACTGGTGTCGATATGTTTCATTACACATATCCGTTTAGATGGTCGGCTGGCAGTTAACTACAGTTGAGAAATGAAAGACACTCGTGACGGTTACCTTGATGTTCGCGCAAATTCCGCTTCGCCCCTCTTTTTCTGTTCCTCTGGCACTTATTTTACGTAGATGGATAGATAACAGGTTAGCTGTGCCCCTTTCTCTATATTTATCTCTACAGACACCTGCTCAATCTGTAGCTGCAATTCGTTCCCCCTTTTCCAGTCGAAAACAAAATGGTGACTGAAGACGAAGAAGAAGGAAATGGAGCGGCCTGTACTCGCGTCATTTCGCGCGAGAAGATGGGAAGGGGTGAGAGGACCTAGCAAACGTTGTAAAGATGTCGGCGTTAGCAGTCGCGGAGACGCCAATTGAGAACGATGTCATTGGCCAGGGTCTGTTCGAGCTTCTAAAACCAGCAGTGCAGCAGTTAGACTTAAACGTTCATTCAGTGAGGTGAGTTTGGTACCTAAGATTTGTCTAAGCAGTTGCACATCATGGTTAAAGTAGCTACTTACCTTGATTGCCTTCGGCTGTGGTGATGGCTATTTTACATTACCGTGTTTCATTCTGACCTGAGATTAGCATATTTATCGTCGTCATCATCATCATCATCATCTTTTCTCTACATATATATCATATTTCATCTACATATGGTTAAAAAAAAAAAAAAAGATCAAAACTTCTTAGCCGGCATTATGTAAATATTTTTCTTTGTTTATTCCAGAGAAAGCCAGGTGGAGCTGCGAGAACACATCGATAACTTGGCCATTGGTAACGTTTTATTAAAACAATAATAAATTAACTAAAAGCAGAAGTAGTATTTAATTTATTAATATTAATATACTCGTTTTCTCCGTGTTCCCGAATCTCCCCAATTACACTCTAACCTTTACTCTCAAATACCAACCCCTTCTTTTTTTATCCTGTTAGAGCTCCGCAGGATAAATGAACATCAGAAGGTGTGCCTGGATCTCGATCCTTACGTGAAGAAGCTGCTGAATGCTCGACGCAGGGTGGTGTTGGTAAACAATATACTACAGAATGCTCAGGTTTGTGCCTGTGAAGTGACATGACCCTGGAACCTATAAACGGAATAATTATGATGCGTTATCAAACTGCTTTAGGGCGTAAACACCGACGTTCCTGTTCTTCCGACAGCTTTGATTAAATACACCTGCTTTTAAAAATCTCCCAGATGTTTAGAGAGGCATATTGTTAGTCTTGGCAAACCTTGTGAAGCTGGCAGGAAAACTGAGGATTGGAGATCACACCCTAAAAGAAGGCTTAATTTTACATTTAAACCAAGTTGGATATTCTGTAATGCTAACGTTAAGTGTTAGAACTCTCAAGCCTGTTCGAATGGCTGCTTCAAAACCATCTCAGAAGGGTATTTATCATGGCTTAGTGACCCTACATGACAATTTCTCTTCCTCTCTCTCTCTCTCTCTCTATCTCTCTCTAGGAACGATTACGGCGGCTAAACCATAACGTTGCCAAGGAGACGGCACGCAGGAAGACCATGCTGGAGACATCCGGACAATTCAGTTCTCGATCGCCCAGCAAGCCTTGATGTCTCTTTGCAGTTATGGACGCCCTGTGTTGTTACTCAGACTAACCGAGGAGGAGGGGGAAATTGTTTGCCCCTCTCAACTCTTTAAATTGTGCTCCACCGTTCAGGCAGATGGATCTACGCCAGGTTTTGAGCTGTTGCACCGAGCGCTATGTATCTGCTGCTGATGTTGCGGAGCTTGCTAATAAATGGCGACAGAGATGACGTGTTTAAGATTGACACACTGCTGTAGACTGCGCCAGCAATCTGATTGGTCAAAGTAAATACTTCAAGTTTCCTGCAAACCTTTAAAGCACTTGCTGTTTGTGTCTTTCTGTGGTTATGTTTTGTCCACAGTACCTCGCTTCGGCCACAAGAGGGAGATCTTGATATTATAAAGCTTTCGTCCCCTTTTTATTAACAAGGATAAGTCCAAAGTATAAGTGACACTATTTCCGGAGCACTGTTTACTGATTTTGTACTAAATGCGAAACTGATCATCCTAACTTGTATGGGCGGGCTGCTTAGTTTCATTCTGATAAAAGCTTTCCCTGTTGTACAGAAGGGTCTGTTTTTACTGCGCCATTGTTTTTAAAACTGAAGAACTATGTGTGAGCTGGCTTTGTGGATCAAATCGTCTTAGCAGTTGATGTTTTGTAGAACATTTAGAGAAGAACAGTTCTTTATGATCCTAAAAGAACTTTGTGGCGTTTTGTTCAGTTGGCTGGTGCTTGGCTGATTGGCAGTTGGGCTCCACGTTTTTTTAACGCACTGCGTTTAGAAGTTCAGGGAGAAAGAACGGAATCCCAGGCTTTTGTTATTTTGATTTTATAATCATTAAATTAGTTCAGCAGGTGGCAGAATTTTTGTCACTTTGCCCTGTAACCTAAACAAATCAGATTAAATTGGTATTGCACCTTCTGTACTAACACCACAAAAGGCCTTCTGTTCATATCATCATCATCAGAGAAGCTCTTGAATCTGATCAGTCCAGTCAGGTCCACTTAGTTCTGAAAGTTTAATGAGGTCATTGCTATGCCAGTAAAAAAAAGCTCGCAACAAAAATATTTTAAAAACAAAAATGTTAGATTCCTCACCTAACATATAGCCTACCAGTCAATACTTATTTTTACTGATTCATTTCCTATAACCTCTCATCCGATTCTGGGCCGCGAGGTTTCGGGCCTCAATCCAGGACACACAGGTCTGGACACCAGAACATATTGGGGCGAAGATGAACACACCAATGGGTCCTATCCTGGCCTCCACTCTCTGCTGTACTAGGCAACTTCACTCATAAGGAGGAATTCGGGTTTTAGGACAGTGGGAGGAAACTGGAACGCCCAGTGAAATCTGCTCGTAAATTTTATAATGTGTTTCAAAGTTGCTTTCTCTTTGTCTGATTGTTAACAAAAAAATAAAGGAAAAAGTAACAAATTGGGTTATCTATAGACTGTATGTACTGGTAAATTTAACAATGCAGTTCTAATACTGTGTTTAACTTCTTATATTTTGACATGTTTAATACGGATATAAAGACTACCCTTGTAAAAGTATTATTGAAACAATCCTACAATAAAATGAAAAAGACTCAACAGCCACCACTGACATTGTGAAGGAAAGAGACGCATCTCGCAAGAGTGCAGATATAATCGGGGTAAACATAAAGCCGTATTATTCTGTGAATCTATACTGATGCCACGATTTCGCGTCCAGTTGATTGTTTTTATGGTAATCACCAGTGTCGGTGCGTCAAGGAACGATTTTTATATAAGAGAGGAAATCATAAGTATCGACCATGTTCGGAAAGCTTCGGACAGAATCGGCGTCTATAAAAGACAAGAAAGAAAACGGGTAGCGGGGTGCGGCTCCCTACTAAAAGAAAGAAAGAAAGAAAAACTCGGCATAGGCGTGGGCTTATTAGGTATTTAAACATATGGGAATTTAAAGATAAACTGGCTTAGCCCCTATAGGACCACGATTAATTTATTAAATTGATAAATTTGACAGAAAGCGCGGTTGCGGGGGTGCACAGGCACTCACGGACCCCAACTGGGCGTGTTTATGTTAGACTCTATAAGTGGGCGGTGCTGATTCCCACTCACCCCGCCCGCCTGCCCGCCCGCTGTCTCTACGAGGACCAGTCTTGCCGTAGAGCCGCACACACACCATCCGCGGATTTAAGCTTCGCCCTGGTCCGAGAGCAAGGGACGAGAGAGTAAACCAGAGCATCCTTGTGAATCAGATCACAACACCGGCTCTTTCGGGACAGGGAGAGATCTGGAAAGTCCGCCAAGTCGATTCCTTTATATCTATACATTACAGTGACCTCGAGAAACAAGTTATTATTGATGGAAACAAAATAGATACCTATACATACATTTTTTTTATTTTAATTTCGTTCTGACAACAACGCGGCCCTTTGAGTCTCAAAATGGCTGAGGTTACCAGTATAAAACCAGCATATGGTAAGTACCTTTAGAAATACATCAACAGAATGTATAATCTTTATTTTTTTGGGGTACAATGCACTTTAGCAGTTACATAAAATAGCAAACGTGTTTAAAAAATACATGATGTTATGATTTCTTACCTTGAACCGTGAAGACATAAATGTTTAATTTCCGCTTAGTATAAAATGCCAAACATTTCGATTTAATACAATATTTTAATAGGCAATTTCACTATCAAATAACGGCAAGTATTTCCCAAATATTATTATGTTTTTCACGTTAATATATGATGCTACGTACCTAATTTTTACTGCGGTTTCGAGTTCTGATGTTTGAGACAAATCTCTTAGAGTATGTGGGCCTATTAAAACTTATTTTAAAATAAAATAAAAATATTATTGCTTATGCACAATTATTTTTTTATGTGGTTTGACGTTACTGGGATTCTGCTGTTACAGCCTGCTTCGTCATTTGCGCTATTTGTAACCTTTGAAAGAATGGGTTATTTAGCCGTTTCACGTTTAAAAAATGAAGAACATTTTTAACATTTTGCTGTCTAAACTGTTTTAGTAATTATAACGATGTCGTGAATGTGCGTACAGATGTGGGGACAGTGTGGCCCGGGTTTATTCTGACTACCCCCACTTTAAATGGCGGTGACTGAGCCTCTGGGTTGGGGTGGACGGGGGTGACGTTATGTCTATTCCTAGGGCCTGGCATTGCCTGTCCCCGTTTATCTATTGTTTTTGTTTAACAACCTGGCCGGGACCGGATTTTACTTTCTGCATGATGTTAAGACAGGCGGGAAAGTAGTTAGGGTGATGGTCTGACAAAGTCAGATCTCTAGCCCCGTTGACATTTCAGTTTGATCTATTTTATTATTTTATTTTGTTTTGCGCGTCCTGTCGATTTTGTCAGTGTTATTAAATAAATGCACATTTTTACCTTTGGAAAGTATGGGTACAAAAAATGACTGAAAGTAAAAGATTGATAGCTTTCTTAATAAATAGGTGCTTTGCTGGTTGACAGTGAGAAGACTAATAGGCGCCGCTACAGAAAAGGAATATCATTGATAGAGAAGGAACAGAAGGTGAGGAGCGTCGCGGGTCCTAGTGTTTGTAACGGGCCAACAACAGATTAGTGTCATAAAATAAAGAATTCCCATTTAGGCTCTCCCTCACTCTGTAAATGGCCACCTTTGGCAAGCATAGTTAGGTTTGTGGAGTGGAACTCCTGCGTGTGCGTGTGGGTGTGCGTGTGCCGTCTCTCTTTGGGAGAGATTGGGTTGCAATTATCTCTTTGTGCAGATGGTTTAATCTTGTGTATGTAAGGGATATGCCAACCGAGGGCATCACACGTTTACAACTAATTATTAGGAATTAATCTTAGTTAATTATTAGGAATTAATCTTAGTTAATTATTAGAAAAGATAAACAACACAAGAAAGTCTGAATATCTATTCGAATATTTGCTCATGGTAATTTAAATCTATTAAATCTGTATGACCACTGAGTCTACTTACTTTTACCATTTTATTTCCATAGCTTTATAAATCACAGAATTTAAAATATTGCTGATCTTGCTGTGTTTTATGGTGATTGTGGATGACCCCTTTACAATATGTGAAGTATAACTCGGAAGCTACATGGAGGAGACACCCTCTGCGTAGGTGGCCCCTCATGTTGTCTGGAGGAACATCCAGACAGAATGAACTGGTCTTCTGCTGCCAGCCCAATCCCTTGTTCCTGAAGACCACAAAAAAAACAAAAAAACGTAGCAGAGCCATTTGAGCAATTAATTAATTAATTAAGAGAAAACGATCCATGGAAAGAATGAACCCTGGAACAAACAGTGGGACCGCAGACCAGGCAAGCGTATTCTGCCCTCCTCTCATGAGTTTCGGTCCTTGTTCAAACCTCCAACGAGCATCTGACCTCTCTAGGTAATGAATCTTATGATGAGTGAGGAGTGAGGACCGAAGCGGACCGTGCGCTAGACTCAGATAAGTTTATTCCCAGAATGCCCAGGGTTTATTTTGGTCATTTAGATGAAGTTTGGGGCATATGCTGGTGCATTTAGTTCTTTACAGAGTCTTTATAGAATCGCCTGCTTCAAAATGCACCCCAGTCTCTCCACATTGTGGGACAGCGTTAGTCATACTGCAGGCCTCGAGATGTGTTTTAAGCAATAAAGATGCGTGAGAGAGCCAAAATGTCTGCCTGTGACTTCAGATTCAAGAGTCATCACAGTTAGTTAAATCCGTGCATTAAAATCAGTTATGGCCTGCGCTTGGCCAAGCACACGGGCTCTTTGGTCCTACACCGCTGGCAGCTGCGGTCTGAGACATGCCCAGGAGCGCTCTGTCGAGCACAGCGCCCGGCGGCGCTACAGCTGTGTCACAGCTTCCGGGCCTCAGCTTTGTGTCGCCCCCTGGTGGCGTGGGCTCACGTTGGAGATACTGTTCTTTTTGCCCATGCTCAGTTATCTGTTAAGCTGCACAGGAGTATGTCTCTCAGGAGAGACGGCTAGACGCGTATTTTGGCCTTGGGTAACTTGCCTGTCCCCACTGAGTGCTGGGGAATGGAGTTTATTAATGCCCAGTGTTCCCTGCAAATCTGGTCCTGCCTCTGGGCACAGTGTTCCTCCTTTCCAGGTTCGTCCCCCGCCCTTTTTTATTATGCTGTTTTTTCTGGTCAGATCAGGACCAAACTCTCGGTAAACAGGTACTGACTTGATAAATGTTACTGTTCCTGTTGTATGATTGGTTGCACTAGGGTCATGTGATAGCTGTACGTTTGTATGATTTGTAGTTTTCACTGGAGTGGTTTAATGTAATGTTTGAGGGAACATGAACTCTGCTTTAGGCCAATGGGACTGGAGCGGTGGGGTCATCTGAGTAATAGTGGCCAATGCCATGGCTCGAGGAAGTGAAGGCTAGGCTCTGTCTCTCCCAGAGGACGTCTTTGAGCAACTCGGGCAGCTGGCTTTGAACATATTCCAAAATCTGACATCAGCCAGTTGAGAATTCCCACAGGGGCCGTCTGTGACCAATGAGAGAGAGGCGGGGTGGGGTCTTTGTTCAGAGAGAGACACTGGAGGTAATGTGGGGAGAAGGGAGGGGGGAATAGACAAAGCCTCAGTGGGAGCCAATGGGAAAGGCTAATCAATTCAATTACAATTTAGAAAACATCAGGTGAATATGTAGTGTAAACTATACTGTGATTTAGAAAGTGTGTACTGTGTGTGTGTGTGTGTGTGTGAGTGTGTACTGTGTGTGTGAGTGTGTACTGTGTACTGTGTGTGTGTGAGTGTGTGTGTACTGTGTGTGTGAGTGTGTACTCTGTGTGTGTGTGTGTACTGCGTGTGTGTGTGTGTGTGTGTGTGGGTACTCTGTGTGTGTGTGTGTGTGTGTGTACTGCGCGTGTATGTGCGTGTGTGTGTGTGTGTACTGCGTGTGTGTGTGTGTACTGCGTGTGTGTGTGTGTACTGCGTGTGTGTGTGTACTCCCCACATTGATTTGACTGACTTGGTATCCCACCTGCCCAGTGCTTAAGTGTTGGGTTTTAGGTTTTTTTCCCATGCTATTTTTGGTGTGCTCACCCCAGGCCCGCACCCCAGGCCCGCACCCCAGGCCCGCACCCCAGCCCCGCAGCCTAGCCCCGCAGCCTAGCCCCGCAGCCAAGCCCCGCAGCCAAGCCCCGCAGCCAAGCCCCGCAGCCTAGCCCCGTACCCCAGCCCCGTACCCCAGCCCCGCAGCCTAGCCCCGCAGCCTAGCCCCGCAGCCTAGCCCCGATTACGGAATGAATTCAGGGCTGGAGCTAGCTTTGCTGGCACGGCAGGCCGGTTCCGGCCCGAGACCAAAGCCCTCAAAACAGCACAACAAAGAGGCTTTGGAGCCCACCAAAAGAGTGAGACGGAAGGGTGAACAGAGCAGAGCCAGATATGTTGAGAAACAAAAACCGCCTCCCCCCCTTCTGCATCACACCCCCACCTCTCTCCTTCCACCCCCATGGGGTACACCAGCCACTTTCCATGGGAATTGGAAGGTCCCATGGGCCGTCACTCTCCCCACCTCCCCCTGAGATGTACGCTCTGTGAAACAGTCTGGACATGGGGTTTTGTTATCAGCCACAGTGATTCCCACCTAGAGAACATGGCTAGGTTCCGTCACTTATTAGTGCTGCCAGAAGAATAACTCTCAAAATGGCCTGTTTCTGTGGTATGGAAGTGACCGTGTGTGCCACACAGTTTGTCGTCAAATAATAAGTTTTGCGATACAAAATGGTTTGAAGTGGAGATGTCAGAGGCTGTTAGTGTTGTAGCTAAAGGCTGAGTTTACGGGACGATTCCAGGATGAACAGATTAAGAACGGAAGAAGTCGGAGGAAGAAGCAGGCGACGGTCGCGGCGCTGTTAGCATGGATGAGCAGTTGTGGAACGTGAACCCTCTTCCTCTCGCCCTGCTCCCGGTTCTTGGGCTGTGGCTCTCACTCTCCTCCCCGTTTTAGCGCTTGCTCCAGAGAGCCCCCTCCCCCGCCTCCCCTCCAGCGACCTGTCCCCGTTTGACCGAACAGCACTGACACAAACACAGACAGAGTGGCTGTCACTCCCAGCCAATGCTGAATCAACAACGGGCACATCATCCGCGTTGGCACCGTAGCCTCCCTTAACCCCCGCCTCTTCCTGCAGACAAATTTAAACATTCTGTTCCCAAGGTGGTCACGCCACTAGGCTTTTTGAAATATGATTCCCACAGATAAATCATATCCAGGTCACTAGAAGTGAGCACAAAAAATAAAAAGTTATCTTTTCCCAAAAACTCTCTCATCATTAAAAGATGAGGGAAACCCAGGTAAAAAATGTGCTGTAGCACACCTGTAAGGTCACAGCTTTGCGACATTTTGATGATTTTGTATGTAATAACCCTGTAGGATTGGTTCATTACTTTCCCTCTTTCGTTCCTATGACGATCCCTTACTGTTTGTTCCGTGCCAAATAGCAAAGTCGGCCATTGATATGCAAATTTGCTGTGCGATAAATCCCCAGTTGTCTCTCTGTCGGGATCAGAAGCAATTCATCAAACGCACATTATCAGATTCAAATTATATTGGCACCAAACGTTCTGTGGTATTTATCCCGTTATGCATCTATAGACGTGTGAATGTTCCCTCGGTGGTCATGAGGACAAAATATAAACTTATAAACTTCATCAGCTCCTCATTTTTGTCTGAGCATAGTGGGAGATATGATGAGCGGCACACGGGTTAAAGCGCTCTAAAGAATCTAGCCCCGTCGGTGGACACCTTTTCACAGTGTGGATTGATTCCTGTTTAATAACTTCCTTGTTGGTTTGAAGCGAAATTGAATTTTCTACTGGGTGCACCACTCATATTCGAATTTTAGGGTAATCTAATATGATCTAATCTAATCTAATATGATCTAATCTAATCTAATATGATCTAATCTCCTCCCCCCGAAGATCTCCTTCTTTTCTTGCCTCTTTGAAATTCTCGTTCAAATCTAAAAATTGCTCATTTGGCTCGACAATGGGTACGTTTTGGGATGCGAAAGAATTTGGCATGTGAAAAAGCAGAATTAAGTGGTTTAAATAAAAATGAGCAGTACAACGGTTGATCTTTACCAGAAATTCAAGGTCAGGGCACAGTCTCTGTCCAGTTACCTCAATTAAACATGCGCTATCGTTGGAATTCACCTCTGGTGTTTGACAACCCTAATGATTCTCACATGGAGCACAAACCACCTGTCAATCCACCTGTCAATCCATCTCTCTCCTAAATCTGTCCCCGTTTTCTTAACATTTTCTCTACTTTCTTTTTTAATTTTTTAATTCTAGTTTTCTCTCTCTCTCTCTCTCTCTCTGCTAGATGTCTCCCCGGTGTTGGCGGGCTTTCTCGGTGCGGGGGTCCTGGTGGTTTCTGTGACTGTGGCGGTCTTCCTGTGGACCTGCTACCAGCGGCGGTACCGCCTGCTCACAGGCAGCCACAAGATCCACCCGGGCCGCTGCGACCCGGCTACTGACCCACCCTACAAGTTCATCCACATGCTGAAGGGTATCAGCATTTACCCAGAGTCCCTCAGCAACAGCAGGAAGGTGGTGCGGGTGGCGCGCGGGCTGGACCCCCGGGGGGAGCAGCGATGGGGCAAGGGTGGTCGGGGTGGGGTGCTCCTGGTGGAGGCGGCTGAGAGCGGCCTGCTGCGTTCCCCCCAGCCGCAGCGGGGTCACCTGGTCCCCAAGGCGGAGCACCAGCTTCCTGTCCGGGCCGACTCCGAGGCCAGCAGCAGCGAGACCTCGCCCTTCACCCCAGCCGAGGCGCCTGGTCTCGGCACGCTCAGCCTGGCCGTGGACTACAACTTCCCCAAGAAGGCCCTGGTGGTCACCATCCAGGAGCTCCGGGGACTGCCGGCGGTGGACGAGCAGACCAGCAGCTCCGACCCGTACGTGAAGATGACCATCCTGCCCGATAAGAAGCACCGGGTCAAGACCCGCGTGGTCCGCAAGACCCTGGAGCCGGTGTTCGACGAGACCTTCACCTTCTACGGCGTGCCCTACAGCAGCCTGCCTGAGCTGGTGCTGCACTTCCTGGTTCTCAGCTTCGACCGCTTCTCCCGAGACGACGTGATCGGGGAGGCCGTGGTGCCGCTGGCCGGAGTGGACCCCAGCACCGGGCGCGTGCAGCTGACCCAGCAGATCTGCAAGAGGAGCATACAGGTGTGTGTGTGCGTGCGTGTGCGTGTGCGTGTGTGCGTGTGTGTGTGTGCACTTCTGTGTATCTATTGATTCTAGACCCATTACGGCCTTATGGGCAGGCAGCTTAGCGGGGGGTGCTTTAAACAGAAGGAGGTTAAAAAGTTATCTCATTCTACAGTAAGGTATTGATCAAAGCCAAGGTCGCAAGCTAGACCTGATAGTGATATTAATACCCCTGCCTGATTTCACAAGCATGGCCGGTGTCCTCCATCAGAGAACCCCCAACAGCTCCATCCAAGGCCTTAGTGGGTCACGTGTTGGGTCACCATTGGTCTGCAGACATCCTCGCCCTGCCTGTGCAAGCACAGATGCACAGGTTTATAGCCCATTAAATCACGCTGGCTTTAGTGAGGCCATTAGCCAGCTAATGCGACGAGGCTATTGAGCCAGCCATTGTAAGAGACAAACGGGAGAAGGCAAGAGTGGAGGCAGATTAGCTTAACCCTACAACATACAAGACATGCCCCACAGATCCATCTGTCCTTGTTAGCGATCAGATGGCTCTGCAGTTCTGGGGTCCAAAACCGCCGCATGCCTTTTAATGGATGCTGTAAATAAAGCCCGGACCATTACGGGTCTGACACAAAACTGGCGGATACACTCCCCTGACTCACTTTCTCTCTACACAC
>JAOVYW010000040.1:2720221-2733124 GCA_025775045.1 Hiodon tergisus
ACAGAACGGTAGAGGAATGCACAAGACAGAACGGTAGAGGAATGCACAAGACAGAACGGTAGAGGAATGCACAAGACAGAACGGTAGAGGAATGCACAAGACTGAATGCTCCTTACGAGATCATGGTACTGGGCACCACCAGCTCGTCCACCAGCTGGCTGAGGTGGCTGCGCACGGCCTGCCGGTTTTTCAGCCGCAAGTTCATGCTGACCGACTGCTGCTGCAGCGTCTGGATCTCGCTGCTGATTGAGGACAGATCGCTCTGGAACCCGCTCAGCATCCCCTCCATACGCTGGGCGGAAGGAGAGAGAGAGGGGTCAGCCGAAAACACCGACCGCCAGCACTGGCAGCAGCGTGAGGGCAATACAGCAATCACGTTCCACGCGGTACCATAAAAAAAATGAACGGATTAATAAATTAATGAATACTCTGAAGACACTGAAGATTCAATGTGGTGAAAACGTTAGGCGTTTTTTCTTCCACCATCCCCACAACCAACACCCACATAAACAGTGCGGAGCGAAACTTTAACGGAGAATTAGGCAAAATTCCACCAGACCACAACAAGACAAAGGTGCCATCAACGAGTAACACTGGATGTCGTCTAACCTCCAGTATAGAATCACAGGCCGTGATCTGGTTGTGTAGAGAAGCAATGTTTTGGCTTTCCTTTATGTCTGGTACAGGAGTGGTCAGGAACAAAGTTTATGTTGTTATTATAAACATTCTTTTCGCTCATTGCTAGCACAGCTACCAACACTTTCTCATACAGATGACACCAAATCAAAGCGGCATCTTTTGCTTGTGAATTCAGCAAATGTAACTTGGGTTCTCCATAAGTCAACATGTTTCGTTAGCTTGCTCAGACCTAACAACAACCACTAAACTCAGAATTTGAATCCCCACACGTCTAAACATATTTCCTATACCCTAACAATTACCCACTGTGAATTACAAATAACGCTTGTGCACACAGGAACCCTTTAACAGACAAATTAGTTTGAAATGAAAAGATACAATCTTTGATGGAAGCTTGCTCAATACGTTGGAGTTCCGTCTCCACTTGTTTGGAGTACTGCCTGAGGTCCACGCCCTAAAAGAACACGAATAACACAAGGATGACAACTGGATCACAAACAGAAAAAGGCAGCAGTGTTAAAGTCTATTACCATTTTTAAAATGTCAGCTTTGATTAGATTTTGCTTTTTGTTCCGTTCAGGTTGGATGATTCCAGCCTTACCGTTTTCAGAGCTTCTTTCACCAGATCATCCTCGAGATTGGCTTGAATATGAACTGCAGGCAGACAGGACATAAAAGGTCACATATGCTAATTCTAATACTGTATGTACATCAAATAATGCATTAGAAACAAGCAGGAAAATTACACGGACTTACTGTCCACTTCGTCTAAAATAAACTCGTCAGTGGTTAAGTCCAGATCTCCCAAATTCAGAGGCAGAACCGAATCCGAGTCAGACTTCATCTGTACCAATTGATGAAGAGCGAAAGAGACGTAGCCAAAGATTAAAAGATAATTAAAATCAAATGTGCATGACTTACAAAAAAAAATCCCTTCCGTTCTTAAGACATATAAACAATAAATGTAGTCAACAGACCTGTAAATAAAAGCACAACCTAATTTCTATGCATGTCGATAAAAACACAGCTCGACCATTAGCTGCCTCTGAAAGCTAACAAACATGTAAACCACACAGTTCCACTGTTACGGAATATCATGATAAAGATTTAATTAATTACCTCCTCTTGCAAATATCCAATGACATTCACTGTCGAGTTGACAGCTGTGTTTACATCGAAGTTACTAGAGCCGGTGTCTAGCCCCTCCGCCATTGCTGTCACTACTCCTCGTACCAATTAATTAATGAATATACAGAACTTCGACGGGAATTTTGAAATTAACTACGAAATTTATAGAACATTAGTGCAACGTTATATTCGGTTGACATATGTATACACGTAGATTTCACAATCACTGGATACAATAATTGCAATCGCAAAGTAGGCAATAGTGTTGTATTATAGCTTACTGTTTCCAGACGAACAAATTTCTTCTCACGGAATCACTTCCTCCGCGAGATCTCAAAAAATATATAGTCTCACGAGAACTCAACCGCTTCCTCTTCGAAACGGAACCTGCTTCCAAGATGGTAGGTGAAAGAAACAGACGAAATGATATTGGGTGAAAAATCTGTTTTCATCGTTTTGAAAATTATTATTAAAGCGTTATTACAAACATGAAACGGCTCTTAAAACGATGTTCTTTGGATATTTGTTATTATTGATAGAATCGGAGATGGTAGTGTATAGAAATGTAGCTGCATAGTTAGCTAGCTGCCCCGTGCTACTTTCTTACCCCTATCATTACTCTACGGGGTCGAATTCAAACGTGTCGGCTTTTCCAAGTTATTAAACGTTAGGTTAGTTGTTTTTTGGTTGTGACCATGTAAAACAAATCCCATAGGGGGGATTTTGAACTGTTTTCAGGGCCAATTGGCAACAAGTACTCTACCAGGAACAGAGCATTCAAATTTATTAAGAATTGTGACCACTTAAAATATAAGGATGGGTGGTTGTATGGTTCTTAAATTAAGTGTTATGTTTACGTAATTTAATAAGCATGAAATCGCTATGAAATGGCCATGTTATATTACTTGCCTTGGTTGGTGGGATTTTTTTTGTCGTTAAACATAATCAAGTTTTCTATACCTAATAAGGCCTGTTTTCTCCTCTACCACAGTCTCTGGTAATTCCCGAGAAGTTCCAGCACATCCTGCGTGTTCTGAACACGAACATCGACGGGAGAAGGAAGATTGCCTTTGCGATCACCGCTATTAAGGTATGGCCATTGGCGGAATCACTGCCTGCATGAAAGTAGAAGCATGTCTGTCGTTGATGTATCTCCGGCGTTGCTGAACGATGTGCCTTTTGCGCTTTCCCCGCAGGGTGTTGGTAGGCGATATGCCCACGTTGTTTTAAGAAAGGCCGACATCGACCTCAACAAGAGGGCGGGAGAGCTAACTGAAGACGAGGCAAGTGCATCTTATTTGTCTGTTTGCTCTATAATACATCTTTTAGCAGCACAGAAAAAAAATGACTTCTATCGCTAGCCCATGCTGCAGCTGAAACTAGACTAATTCCGCCTGACTGCAGTGCATTTACTGATTTTTATTTCTCCAGGTTGAGAGAGTCGTGACCATTATGCAGAACCCCCGTCAGTACAAAATCCCCGACTGGTTCCTCAACAGGCAAAAGGATGTCAAGGATGGAAAATACAGCCAGGTATGGCAGTGTTACTTTCTTGGGTGTTACTTTCGTGGCAATGAAATGGGTGTCGTAAGGTGACAAGCAAACACTTGTTAAATTAAAAATGAATGCGTATTTATACCTGGAGCACAAATAAGCTTCTCACTGTCTTAACTGGTGAAGACCAGCTGCTTAGTTGGTTAAATGTGATGCAAGCATCGTTAAAAGTCTAATCAAGGCATTACTCTTTGCTGCTTGTGTATTGGTCAATATGCTGATGCTTAAGTAAAGGCTGGTGCCACATCATTTGGCTTGTACCTGTGGTGTAACACCATCCGCTTTCTCAGGTTCTTGCCAACGGTCTGGACAACAAGCTGAGAGAGGATCTTGAGAGGCTAAAGAAGATCAGGGCTCACCGTGGTCTCAGGCACTTCTGGGGGTAAGGCCACGTTCCGGAGAAAATTTTAATGGATAAATTTGTGGTGGGACACGATGTTTTAAGCAGTAGGAAATTAAGCTATCCGGGCTTTATATTCCGTATAAGTTGCATGTAAGAATTTTCGATGTCCTTGGAGAACGTCATCTGTTAAATTCCTAAATGATCAGCTGAAGATCTAGATGCTGTCTCTTGCTCCTGCTGCACCACAAACGATTCCCTTGGAAGTGAAATGTTTGCTGTGCTGCCATATGTACCTGAGATACGAATTTGGGGTGGACTGAATGGGGTTGTAGCATTTATTAGACGTTTGTCAGTTTTAGTTTTGATTATGCTGTACTTGAGTTTGTTCACAATGTGTTAATATGTTGATTGCAAAGGGGGGCTGATTTCTCTGACAGCCTGCATTTTTAAAAATAGAAAAAAGTTTCTTATAACCTTTTATAGAGTTCATGCCTTTTCTAAATGAATATACTTTCCTGTCCTGAATGATCAGTGTTCAGTTCTGAGAGCTTGCTGGGACTTCAGCGTTTTTTCTTTAGTTTCAACGTATTTAAATGCAGCGTCTGGATGGGGTTTTGTTGCCAGTTTTTCTGACTATCGGGTTTTTGTTCTGTTCTTCCCCTTTAGTCTGCGTGTGCGTGGCCAGCACACCAAGACCACTGGACGTCGTGGTCGCACCGTTGGTGTGTCCAAGAAGAAGTAGACTCATCACCCTTTGTGTCAATAAAAGCCACACACACACACACCAACCTCTGCAGTCTGATTGTCTGTTCTGGGTATTTTCCCTCCTATATGCTTGGAAAATTATTTAAAATTTAGGATTACAAAGATATAATTCAGCCAAGAAGTTAAATGGCAGGCCGGTATCCTGTTAAACGGGAGATTGCACTGGATCACGTCACACAAAAAATCCCATTGAGGGCTCTTCATCCTGGAATATGCCCCCTCTCCAGAAAGTGGTGAAAAACCCATTGTGATGAAGGCATCAAGGCTAATCCTCTGTAAACTGACCCCTACTTGTATTCTAATTTACATGATTTCATTTGGAACTATATTGTAAATCAAGCTAGGGACACATGGGTGCGTTTTCGTCCCCTGTCCTGCACCGAATTTTCTCTTAAACCAGACTTTGGTGCCTTTTTAGTGGGTTTAGGACATCTACTTTGAAAATAATTTGATGGTACTGTTCCTGATCTCCAGGCTTCCTCTAGATGCTGCTGGTTCAATACATTTTTATAATATGTGGACAGTGCCAGTTTCACTGCGGAGTGATGGTCAACCGGGCTTTCCTGCATTAAACGCTGCAAATTTCAGTACAATGGGACATTTATTGTTGATGCATCTGTTCCTATTGAAGAGGAGCCCAGATGGTTCAAACACGGCCAAGCAAAAATCCAACATGACTATGAACACTAAGGCATTTAAAAGGTTAGGTAAAAACATTTTAAAGCACAGAAGAATGGAAATTGCACTCAAAATACAGAACTACGTGGATACGGGTATGTAAAACGTGAGGTTGGTCTCCTAGGACGCAGTGAGATTGGTGTCTGCTACTAATGCAGCACAGTGTTATTTTCAGTTCATATGTTTCCCAGTAAAGTAAAATGGGATTTAAAAATAAATGCATCAAAGTTCTCCCACATTTCAACACAAACCATGACCAGTCAAATTCCCTGTATTCCATGTTGCATATTTTTTATCCTTTATCATTCAGTTTATTCCTCACTGCTAAACCAACCTACTGCTACATAAGTTGTATGCGCTTCTGTAACTTAAAGTTACGTTCTGCAAAATATGCTGGTTTTCTCTGTAAAAGTGTCAGGAACAATGCGGTGGGGCTCTGTGCACCCTTAACTGAAAAGAAACGAGGATATTCTGGGAGAACCAGAAGGGCAATTATGTACACAGTGTAAGTTGGCATGTTAGAAAGAGAAACGGTGACATCTCCCTTCCTCGTGCATGAAGAGAGGTCAAACAGTCCACCTCCACTAACAATTTCTGTGCAAGAAAGACAGATCGATACTCCAGACCCAGAGTGAAAGGTTTAAAAACAGTTTTCCAGTCAAATTACATTTCTACGTCGTCCTTGGAGATTAAAAACAGTTCCATCTGTGCTCAGATTCCTGTTCTAAGGGGTGGGCAACAGGGAGCCCTCTCGTTATTTCATATTTAGAGGGGAGGAAACGCAGACATCCCTGAGCCCCTCCCTCTGGGCGTGGCAACAACAGACGACCTCCAGAGGAAATACCCGGGTGTCACAATGCGAAAGCAGTCGGGCTCCACGTCTCCGGTCCAGGTGGAATGGTGCAGAGGGAGAGGGGACCGTCCTACACCCCCCCTCCCTCACTGCTGCTGTGGCTGCTGCTCCCTGGTGGGGGCGTAGTAGAGCTCCAGGGGTTTACTGAGCTTCCAGTACTTCTCGTTGACCAGCTCCAGTGTCAGCGAGCCGTTCAGAGTCTGAGGGACCGAGGAGGAGAGAACCAGGTGGTTATAAAAAGGAGGGGCAAAATGAGGAAGGATTTACTGCTATGAATTTTGAGCACTAGATATCTAGCGTGTTTTGGTCTAAGCTTTAAATCACCAGAAAGCGAAATGCCATTTAATCATGACTGTGACCGAGGCCGTAATCAGCACCTAGATTACTTACTAAATACTGTCCACCAGATGTAGCGATATAGATGGTGTACTGCTTCTCGCTCACGTCGTGCAGACTGACACCCAAGCCCCCTTCATCCCCTGCAGCCCCATCCCCGCCGGAGGGCCTGTCTGCCTGTCTGTTGGCCTGCCGCTCCTCCAGCGCGATGCGTAGGGCCAGGTATTTGGAGAGATGGTCCACTGTGGCATTGGCTGTCGTTTTCACATACCTGTGTCCCAAGCATTGCAAACACTTTAAGCAGGTATGGGCCACTTAATGAACATTCCAGCCCACCTGAATTGAGACAGAAACTTGCACAAGCTTCATTGAGCAAGACTCCTTTGACGTAGTCTTGGCAAGGAGGTTAAACGTGTTTCTTATAGCTCTACAGGAACAGGATGTCCAACAAATACTTTTGTGAACTTGTACTTGGGAAGTTGGGACCCATCCATCCAATCGCAGTCCCCATGGTAGTTGAATTAAAACAGAAAAATTTCAATAACTATACGTTTTCCCCCATATATACAGAACCTAATTCTTGTTGCGCACGCCCACTGCCACTGGCAATGTCCCCCTCACCTGGTCTGGCTGTACTGCTGCGTGTTGACCAGCAGGGGGTGTGGGCGGAACACCAGCTCGATCTCCGACCCGGGGCCCTCGTGGTGGTGCGAAGGCGGTGGCGTGGGGCTCCCCCGGTCCATCTCGGGGCAGGACTCGTCTGAGACCTTGGGCCGTTTGTTCCGGCTGGGCCCGGCCTCTGTGGGGTGGCCGGCAGGGAGGGGGACGTGGGTCGGCACCGAATCGTGGGAGAGGTGGGAGCGCGTGTCACAGTTGTCCTCGCCGCCGCTGAAGGTGGTGTTGTCGCTCTCCTGGTGCGGCTTCCGCACTCTCTGGGCTCTGGGGGAAAAGAGGACATGGAGGAAAACAAAGGAGGGGTTACAGTATTGAACAGAAGGAGTGAGGGTAATACTCCAATCACAGCGGATCAGAGCCCTGTGTGTAGTCAAGCATTGTTAAACCATCCCTGACAGTGCTGACATACCGTAAAAGGCACACTATACTGATGTAGACAGTTCTAGCTTGGATGTCACATTAGAACTATACAAGCCCACCAATGCAACCCCAATCCAAGCCAGCTGATTGTGGCTGCCTCTCCTACCTGTGCAGCGCCTGCATCTTCAGCCCTTCCTCAATGCTGGAGCTCAGGGCCTGCTTGTTGTGCAGACGGCTGAGCCGCTCCAGGACTCGGTCCTGGTGGGCCTCATACTCGTCCCGGCTGGGGTAGATTTTGGAGATGAGTGCATCAAAGTTGGGGTCCGGACGCAGCGAGCGCTTGGACACCAGCTTCTTCCGGCAGGTGGGGCACTCTTTGTTCCTGGGGAGAGAGAGAGAGAGAGAGAGGAGGAGGGGTGGGGCTCCATTAGAGAAATAATGTGACAGGGTTTCAAAAAATACATTTGGTACCCATAGTAGAGAGACCAGAATCCTCCTCATATTATATTTTGTGAGGATAATGTGATATGGATCAATGCATAGAGACACAGATGTTAACCAATTAGAATGAGGAATGGAAACTTGACTCAAGGTGACCCGAACCAAAGTACAGTGCCCCCATTGTTGCCATAGACACAACAGAAGAATCCATTTTAGAAACAAACAAACAAGGGGATTGGCTGTTCTTTCATCATCAAGAAAGACTATGCAGTGGTACAGAGACACACTTAAGCATCTAAGCAGAGGGACACACACACCCGGATCTGAGTGCCGTGACAATGCACTCCGAGCAGAAGCGGTGAAGGCACTCCTTGGTTGTCATGGTGTTCTTCAGCATGTCCAGGCAGATGGGACACATCAACTCGCTATGGAGGCTCCTGGGGGACACCGCAATCTCTGTGCCGTCCATGATCGCCTCCTACAGGCGGAGTGGACAGTTGAATGAGGAAGGAAGCATATCATACATATATACTTTTTTAACCGTCGGTTGGAAGAAATGCAGTGGATCCACAGTGAAAATGAAAATGGAATTCTCCAAAAAAACAAAACAATGAAGCAACAATCTCCCAAGATGCTCCAGGCACCAGGGGGTCACATTGTATTAATTTTCATTTCATTCATACTAGCTCGGAACAGATGATTGACCGGACTCCCTACCTGCGGCGTCCTGTGCAGCTCGTACAAGCTCAGCTCCCACGTCTTGCTAGGGTTCTGTGCATTGACCGGAGTTGCCATCGCAAGTTCTTTAACCTCCTGCAAACAACAAGATAAAGATAAAGACGGGTCAGGTAAAAGGGGGGTTGGCCATACCATCTGCACCAACCCAACTAGATCTGGAACAGCATGTAACCTTTCATAGCCACATAGGAAAGCTATGAAGCTACCTATAAAGCTACCTAACTTAATTTATTGCATTTTAGAAACAAACTTATTTCCACAACTGTCTCGTGTATATTCCCAGATGTTATGAGGTGGTGACTTATTTTATTGGCCCATTTTGTTGCTCTAATCCTGTTCCTGGAAGAGCCCTGTCTATTAGATTTTTTGAACTCTCCAGGACCAAAATCAAGAACCACGGCTGCAATCGTGCAGCGACCTGAACGTAGTCCTTCTAAAGCAAGCAAACAAAACAGAATTTCTTTCTTAAACGACTATGATACTCATAACAGATAGGGTTGAACAACTATGGTTTCATATACAATAGACGACCCAACACGCCGATTAAAAAACACCTTGGTATTATTTTTCCCCCTCGGATGGAATTTATCTGGATAATTCGTATAAGGTCAAGAGGGGCATTAATCAAAGCAAGAGGACATCGCAAGCAACAGGTCAAAACCTCATTAATCGAAATAGAAACTCAGGCTCACAGACATAGAAGTTTCTCGTTATTTTTTTTCCATATACTCTTTAAACAATCTAGCCTAAAACAATAGCTTACATATTCTGTTGACATTAAATGTCACTGTTTATAACAAGCAGGCTGGTGGTTAATTGGATATGTATTACATATTACTGACGCTTGCACATATTTTACAAAGATCCTAGCACATTATGTTTTCGGTTCCTCTTTTTAAATAGTCACCAGTTGTCGTATTTCTGCGTTGTTTTAGACCTTTTCAGTTACTAACTTCGGGGGAGGTTAGTTTGCCACGTAACTAGATTTCTCGTAAATACTCTAGTAAATACGCTAGTAAACGGAACAATCCGCGTAATTGCTACGACAGTCTGGTATGTTACTACAGACGGTGTCTAGTCAGCGTAACATAACTTACCGCAAAATAATATCAGATTCTTACTGTTTGACTACAGCGTTACAAATTGACCAAAAATCAAGTTAAAATGTAATGTCGTCCTTTAGTCTCAGAGAGGACGCCACTGGGCCTTACAATACTCCACACCGCTGTTAATGTTGTGGTGGTAAAACTTATTTTTCAGACTCAAAGTAATAACAAAAAAGTGTCAGCATCAGTGTCGTTCACTGGCAGCCATCTTTCCGCCGGATGTTCTACCCGCCCCCAACACCGGGTAACGTCAACGTCCTTTGCAAACACATCGTAGTCTTATAGTGACCCCTGGTGTTTTCTTGTGAAACTGATAATTGTATTCATAAGTTTTATTTAAAAACTGAAGCAAGAAAGTGGCTGTAATAAAATAAATATAGAATTAGTTTCAAATAAACTTTAAATTTCTGTCGACATAGAGGAAAATTAGAATGAGTTTATTTATCTTATTATGCATATATTAATGTTTATATAAGTACTGTGCATTCTGGCGGTATTTCAGAAATCAAATCGTTAAATTGGTAGCATTAAATAATGAATGAATTACAGAAAATGAGAAACCCTCTGAATTAAATGTACCAAGAGAGTATATGAATTGACAACAAGACTAGATTGGAAACTGCCTTTACAGTGTAAAAGGTTGTGACATTTAAATAAGTAAATGCTTGAATTCTGATACACTATTATATTATAGCATTTAATATGTATAAAAATATCTTAATGTAACATTATTTAAATTATATAATTATTTGTATTGTGCTTCTAGTTACTTATGATACAATTATAACTGAAAATTCTAATTGTAAATACAGTCATGCACTTTCATTCTTGGAATTTTATTTTAGTAATCAGGATCAACTGTGTAATTCCAGTGGAAGATAAGAATTTTCCAAATGCATACATTTCTGTTTTACACAGGCATACAGTAATTGGCTCTGATTTAATTTCAGTCTCAGTATCTCCATCGAAATGCTTTCATAAATAGTTTTTAAATAGCTTTTAAACTATTTTTGTAACTCAGCGGATTTATGCAAATATATATTCTGGTGTCTAAAGTGAAACTTCTAAACAAATTAAGTGGAAAGATAAGGACACCAACTCCCAAATATATTTTTTTCTTGTGGTGATTTTGATATGTGAAATGTTTCAGAATATGTCACGCATTCACAAAAAAGCAATGCTACATTCTAATTGTTTTTCATATCTTTAGATATTCTTTATTAATGTGAATACTCATGTTTTACACAGTCAGTCCATATCATCATGACAAAACACGTGCATTAAAACACAAATAAAAAGAGCTAGTCTGATTATATGTCAAGATAAAAAAAAAACTAAATAAAATCCTGGGTAGGACAGATAAACCAAATCCATCAACAGTACCGTAATGCTAAAAGAGTACAGTCAATTGTGAAGCCAACAGGCCCCTGACCGCTTCAGGGAAGACCTTATTCGCTACACCAGGGATTCCCAGCTGGTGTACCCGAACCCAGAAGTGCCTGCTAATAGTGTGACTTGCATAGTAATAACAGCTAATAAGTGTGTTCCTGGACTTCAGAGAGAAGAGCATTTTAGATGAGTGGACCTTTCCATGAAAAATGCTGGGAAACCCTGAACTAGACTGATGTGAAGAGGACATTTTGAATAAACTTTTGGGGGAAAAAGACAACCAGAATAAAACATCACTGGGATATAAATCCTCACTTTGAGTCCAGCCGGGGTCTTGAATAAAGGGTACGAACCAACACAGTATTAGCCAATTCTACAGAATTAACGGTAGAGCTGAAAATATATTTTTTTTAATTAAACATTTAGGCCTCAAATGATAAAAAAGCAGCATGACTTGAAATGAAATGAAAATGAAAACAAATATCAGACCTGAGACACGCCTGAGGCGCGTCAGAGAATCAAAATAACCCCCGACATCATTAGGCTTGTAAATCACTGTCTTGGGAGTGATGGTGATGGCTAAACGAGAGCAGATTGGGTGAAACAGCAGATCCACAAGAAACACTTTCATTAATTGAGTTACAGAGAACCACTTGAAACGAGTGGCCTGTGTCCACCGCTCTCAAAAATTTCTTTGCAGGGATGTTTGGGGACCAGTTTTAGTCCTAAAAAGATAAAATTTAATTACTAAATATACCTACTGACTGAATGCCAAGCATTGGTTCAACAGAGCACTCTTGCCAATTCAGGATGATAGATGTTTTATATTTGCTTTAAAATGGAAAATATACTGTCTACTGTAAATCAAAGAATTTTCTGGGAATAGTAACGTAACATTTAACCGAAACAAATGTAAAATGTGAAGATATTACCATTACCGAGCTGAAATGAAACAGAAATAAAACCTTTAACCTCCTCAGTGTTAATGTATGAGTAAGTGAGGGTGTGTGCGTGAGAGTGTGTGCGAGGGATTAGCCTCAGCATGTGTCCAGCAGTGATTAGCCTGGTTAGCGGGCCTGTTGTGTACCGAGTTTCGGCCATTAGCATTTTAATGCCGTCTCCCTCTTGATCTTTTCTTGCATATCTGTCGGTCACATTCTTCCTTCTCCCCCTTGTCCACTTTTAACTTTTTTGGTTTTCTTTTCCCCCCGTTGCATCTTCAGCAACATTGTCCCCATGTGATATTTTCCTTTTTAAGTCAGTCTATCTCACAGACTCCATCTGCTCTCTCACTTTCCTCATTCACTCCCCTATATCTCTCCCTCTTGGCTAATCCCTCTCTCCTTAAACCCTCTTTTTCTCCATCTCTCACACCAATCCCCCTCTCTTTTCACTTTTTTTGCCTGTATTTTTTCCCTCCTTCCAGCTCCCCAACCTTGTCAAACAACCTCCCCCATACACATTCTTTACTCATTCACATCCATTCTTTTCTTTTTCTTTCTGTTCCCCTGCGCTTTAAAATGACTAAAATAGAGGCGAAGACAAGACGATAGCTTGAGCACAGGTACTACACACTTGGCCACATTAGGGAGCATCTGGTTTTTGTCTGCGTGTGGTGCATGATGAGGGACACCAGGCAAGAGCTTTCCTCAGCACAAATACTCAAACGAGCTAACCTTTAAATACCTTTAGAAGTCTCCCCCACACCTCACGCCCCAGTTGTTGAAATTAGCAATGGAAGACTGTGGGGAAAAAAAGATCCCTCGTCCACTGCGAAGGGTCGATTTACCCTCTCTCTCTCTCTCTCTCTCTCTCTCTCTCTCTCTCTCTCTCTCTCTCTCTCTCTCGTTCACCACCCAGCAGTGAGTGCCAGGGGTGGGATGTCCATCCACAACTCC
>JAOVYW010000040.1:2745049-2759488 GCA_025775045.1 Hiodon tergisus
CACGGACACGCTCACTCACACGGGGGCGGCGGTTGCCACGGCCACTCCCATGAAGGCCAAGGGGTTAAACTGCACCACGGTGCCAGCAAGTGGAGTGCTGAGGCCAATCTCCCCCCACCCGCGGAAGAACCCCAGGGTCACGTGCACGAGGACTCGCACGGTCATGGTCATGCACATGAAGAACCCCACGGTCATGCTCACTCTCATGGTCACGGTCATGCTCACTCCCATGGTCACGGTCACTCGCACGAGGACTCGCATGGTCATGCCCACTCTCACGGAGAAGAGCGGCTGAAGAGGGATGTGGCGGGAGAGAAGAGGGACACGTTAGAGCTCTGGATGCAGGTACCTAGGGTGGGCTGGAGTGTGTTGTTGAGAGACCCCCCCCCCTCGGTCTTCAGCAGGTCGCTGCCCTTGTTATGAGTTGTTATGGCAATTAAGAACAAAATGTCTCTATAAAAAATTTATAATATGTGTTATTGCATTAGTACCTGTTTGGAAGGAGTTGTATAATGATTGTTAACCTCTGAAAGCTTCAAATCAAATAGGTTTTACTTTTGTAGTTCAAACAAGATGACTGTAGCAATAGTTTTAAGTGTGGTACTGTTTTTCGACCAAATGTCAATGGATGCAAGGATACAAATCAGAGGGAAGTTCTGTTTGGCCTCAGGGACGTGGAATAAGCCATCATACTGCCATTTGATGAAGTAAATAAATAGGTATTGGGTCACCTATGACCTAGCTGTAGCATTCACTGCCTGTGAGGCATTGGCTTAAACCTCACTAGTCTTTTGATAACCAACCCATCTTTTACTTAATTTTGAGTTGACTGTTCCAATCTCTCCTTGTGCTGACCCAAATTAGGCCATCGGTGCCACTCTGCTGATCAGCGCCGCTCCCTTCCTGATTCTGTTCCTCATCCCAGTTCAGTCCAACACCGATCAGCACCAGAACCTCCTGAAAGTTCTGCTCAGCTTTGCCTCTGGTGGACTGCTGGGAGATGCCTTCTTGCACCTGATTCCTCACGCTCTGGGTTTGTATAGGGCAGTGGGTGGTGGGTTAGGACTACAGACCCAGTCAACAACTATGTTCTAAACACAGAGGAATGCTTTAATATAATGAAACTTCAGAAGAAGTTGACTGACTGCATTAATGAAGCCAGAGCTTGCTGTTGTTTCAGGGAACAATTCATCCTTTCAGCCATAATAGGTGGTCATGCCTAATTTTAGTCTGTTTAATTATTTGTATAAAGGCTTGAAATGGATTGTTTGCATGTTTCATGTGAGAATACACTCTTTCACATCAAAACATTCACCATGGTATTCATTTTACATTTGATTAAATCAGAAACAGACTTGGTTGGCAGGTTGGCACTGTACTTAGTAAAGTCTGCTGTTATAAACATCATTCTCTCTTCAATTTTTTAGAGCCACACACTCACCATGGAAATGAGGGTCACAGCCACTTGCATGACCCTGCTGAGTCACATGATCATGGCCACTCACATGGTATGGTTCCCTGTTTACTGAACCGGTTGTTTTAGTGTTTTAAGATAAACTAAAAGGTATTTCTCTTGTAACAAGTAACCCCTTACTTTCCGTTGCCTCTCTGGTGATAAGCGCCACTAGACAGGCATTAGCATTATAAACTCATTACTGTTCTGCATTCTGTATTATTGCTTTGCTGTTCTGCATTCTGTGGTCTGTGTCTAGATCCGCACCATGGTCCTGAGTTTTCTCACTTCTTTCATGGTTCACCTTTAGGGGCTGCTCATGGTCACATGATGTCTGTGGGGCTGTGGGTCCTAGGAGGAATCGTTGCCTTCCTTGTTGTGGAGAAGTTTGTGCGCCTTTTAAAGGGAGGACACGGTCATTCCCACTCCCACGGTGGGTATGCCTTCCAGACTGAACCAGCAATACAAATCAAGAAAAGTTTTTAACGATCCAAATCCTAGTAATGAACCATTTTCATAAGATGTATTTGCACTGGTTACGTGCATTATTAGCCAGTCTGTGTCAAGATCACATGATTAACCTGGTTTCGTATCATTACTGTTTGCCTTTTGACAAGTAGGTGATTAGCACCCAACCCATGCAGGTGGAGTAGTGTTCGCGTGGCCTTGATCCCCTCCTGCCTTTGGGAGGGTGGGGTCCAGTGCTTGTACTGTGTGTGACAGCCCCCACTTCCCCCATCCCTGTTGCCAGCGGCCCCCAAAGCGAAGGAAAGTGACGGAGAGGAGGAGAAGGACAAGCTGGACGGAAAAGAGGGCGTGAAGCAAAGAAAAAAGGCCGAGAAGAAACCAGAGAAGGAGGAAGAGAAGAGCACTGGTGGGTCGTCTGGTGCCAGAAGGGCTTTCCAGAGGATTTAATTTCCTGCCGAATATCTCTGTGGCGCTGCGGACCTCTTTGTTTAAAATTCACATCTAGGGCATCACCTGATTTACACCACTGTTTTCTGTGATGCCACTTTCACCTGAAGCTCCTTCCTAATGAAGACGTACAGTTCCAGCTCTTCCTTGACCACAAAGAAAGGTCCTCGACTCTGCTTTGGCCTTGACTTATGGTCGTCTCCCAATGTGTTTGATCTTCTCCCCGTCCAGACATCAAGGTGTCAGGCTACCTGAACCTGGCGGCCGACTTCACGCACAACTTCACGGACGGGTTGGCCATCGGGGCCTCCTTCTTGGTGAGCCCAGCGGTGGGTGCGGTCACCACCATCACCATCCTGCTGCACGAAGTTCCCCACGAGATAGGGGACTTTGCCATCCTGGTTCAGTCGGGCTGCACCAAGAAGAAGGTACGCCTGGTCGCTAGTTTCGTAGCCACTAGCTGTTGGTCCTTCTGGGGAGATGGCACCATTATCGTGGTATCGTCTTAGCATTTTGTTATCATGATGTGCATATTGGACTTGGTGTCAGTTATCAAGGCTGGTGAGTGTTAGTTTGTATAGTCTCTAGGCCAGAGATGGCCTTACGATAGGGTTTTTTCCCCCATATATGTCTGAAGGCTTGCTTGGTCCTTGGCTGTATTCAGAGATAATATGGCCGATCAGTGTTGCTAAAATGGTTCTCTAGACAGAGGGAACTATTATTGAAAGGAAAAAGTAGAATTTTTGTTGAAACAATCGTGTATTGAGTCTTTGAAAAACGAACCAAAAAAAATTCACTGCTATTCTGGTATGGGGTCACGTTGGGGAAACTTAAGTTGGCCTCGAGTTTTATAGCTTTTATGTCTAAATTTGATATGATCAAAAAATATATTTTATGGTCAGGAGTGGAAGAGGTAAGCAGCTGCCCTACTACATGACTGACTTCCCTCTCCCACCAGGCAATGTGTCTTCAGCTCCTGACTGCGCTGGGGGCCCTGGCCGGTACTGCATGCTCCCTACTGGCAGAGGGGGTTGGCGCCGCCGCCACCGCCTGGATTCTGCCCTTCACGGCGGGTGGGTTTGTGTACATCGCCACGGTGACGGTGCTGCCTGAGCTGCTGGTGGGCCGCTCCACCCTGGGCCAGTCGGTGATGGAGGTGCTGGCCCTGCTTTTCGGGGTGGGAATGATGGTACTCATTGCTGAATATGAGTAAGAGGCGGGGGGGGGATGCAGAAATGGGTTGAGGGGTGGGAAGGGAGTAAGGGTTTGAGAGGGAGCAGGGAGCGGTTTAAAGAAATTTGAGGGACTGCGTTAGCCCAGAGCAGGTTTCAGTGTATCGGGCCGTGGTCCGGTCATTGAGTATGTGTGGGATAAAGAGATTTACACCGCGTCCAACCATGGCGATGCTGATCTACAGAGAGTGGGATTACTGCGGTTTGCAAGCCAAACGAGGGCAGAGCCCGTCCCTGTCGTTCATGGGAGAGCGTTCGCTTAATGTGGGTCAGGGGTGATGAGTGTGGCGGCTAAATTGAGGATCAATGCTGACATGAGGTTTAATAGTCCTCTGTCCTTCCCTGTAGATATCACTTCTGATTCTGACCAACATTAAATGTTTTTTTTATTTTTTATTTTCTTTTCTTCCATGCTAATATTTTGTAACGTGCTCTGCAGTGCTCGAGACAGTGGGTGGAAAGTGGTCAGACATTTCTTGGTTCAGGTTCATAGGCTGTGGGCCTAGTGATTTTCTTTAAAACCAGGTTAGCTGAGACCTCAGCCACGCTAATTCTAATGTATAACTGTAGCCATATTGCTCATACGTTCCTGAAAGAATCTTCGATAAAAAACTGCATAGCTTTTTTTGTTTGTTTGTTACGCGAAATTGCCCTCGGCATGTTAAATGTCTACTTCAGCAGTTTATAGGGAGTCTGGGAAAGGCGGTGAACTAGCACCTCAGAGCCTGTAACTTTTTAGATGGAACTGAATGTAGTTTTCACTGGTGAGGTGTAAAGTGTTACAGATTCCCCTGCTGGGTCCGTTTTAACCTGATTGTACTCTGTGATCATGCGTTTTGTGGTTGTTGGCTGTCGAGTTGAAGTGGACCAAGCCGGAAGTCAGCTCGAGCACGGACACTGATTATTTCATTCTTTTTGGTCTTTTTTGTTTTTGTTTCAATTGATTCAGTTGTTGTAAATGTTCATGTGGTTTTGTGTTGAAATGTATGGGTAAAATGTGGAAAGGGTTAAATGCTTTTTGCTTTTAGACTTTAAATAAAACGCTACAGAAAGGTGACAAGTTCGTCCTGGTTTGTCTGCAAACGGCGTCATTTAGACAATCCAGACTGATATTGCTAGGAAATGGAATGTTCCGTGTGTGTGTGGGGGGGAGCGAGTAGGTGAAAGAGGGACCACGCTGCAGTTTTGTCTATGTCCAACAGGAGGAGGTGAGGGGGAATGGAGAACTCATTTTGACTTTTTGTTTTAAAGGAAAACAATAAAAGGTGGGAAAAGCAAGTGTGTCCTACGTTTCTTATATGTGAATTGGTAGAATCCGTATGAGGTTATGCCTAGATGAACCCAATGTGTGGTCGTTTGGTTTCCATGATTTGTAATTGGATTTGTCGAACTTAAAATAATACAATTGTGATTAATCCCTAGCCTTAACGCATTGTAGTATTACATTTCAGTTCTTTCTCAGTTTAGCCTTATTGGGTATTCAATGAATATGGTTTGCAGTTGTAAATGTAGATTAAATCCCATATTCAATTCCAAACAGAGAACCGTCATTCTGCTTTCACCCGATTCTTTTCTGACGTCTGCTCTTTCAGTTACAACAGACGTTTATAGTTCCGAAATACAATAGATAAAGAATTAGTCATAAGGACCCTTTTCATCTGCTTTTGGAATTACTCAGTTTTCCTCACATATTACCAGAAACGTTCTTTAACGTGCACAGTTTTTAAAAAGCAATCAAAAGTTGTTCACCAAAAAAGTCTAAAAAGTATTGAAGACATAAGTATACTTTAGAAAAACCAAGAGAGGCAGAGGGGATTTATTGGTCGGTTAAAACTTACTGTTTTTTATTTAAAGTTTTTATATACTTATATGAGTTCACAAAAACGGAGTTAGGGAGTAACAGTTTACATGATATGCATACCTGCTTCAATTAAAATACCGACTTTACCTGAAGTAATACGGATTCCGTATATATATACAAAATATTGAATACATATATTATGCATTTCGCCTTGTTTAAAACATTCATATGGTATGGCTCTCTTTCTTGATAGTGAACCGTTTTTTGTTTTGTTTCCGTTTTTATTACTAGAATTGATAAAAAATCACCTTCGTCTAACATGCTGATGAATGTCCCTCGTTAAAGGATCTGGCAATTACTCCAGACAGACAGTCACGTGTAAACGTACACTCGCATGGGGTGTAGAATACTGTCCAGAAGGTGGCAGCAGTGTTCTCTTCTTCAACAACGAAGTGATGCTGCGTGTTCTCACGGTGAAGCGGGCCTGTCCATAGAATCCTTTATAAGAAATACATTTTTTAAATGTATATACTCTTGGGCCATTCAGGTGAAACAGATCTTGAGGTAGCGGGTAACACATCTCATAAGGATGTAGTAGACAGCATGCAAAAGTTTGTATTTAGTTTGTTAACAATATTGGATTCGTGCCATCTTCCATGGGCCGCAGAACATTCTACTCCACTCTTTGCTGTGCCGTCCAGCAACAAACGAACATACAGAGCACAAACCTACACCATTTACTGTTACTGGCCTTAAAGGATGACGGCGCAGCTAGCTAGCTAATCGTAAACAAGGCCCACTATCTAGCTCTGTCGTCATTTAAAGCTAGCCTGAGCTATCCTTGTATTGTCCTGTTTTAATAGATTCACACAGTAACACACTGGAATCTCTGGAATCTATCAATATCCCCGTTTCTGAAAATGACTGCGGTTGCTCACCTAGTGAATCCCGATCTCTAACCTAATTTTTCTTGCTAGATTCCTAGAGCAGATGGTCTCAGCTTCGCTCCAGACTTATATGTCCTCTTTTGAGTTAAATTGAACAATTTAAATTTGGTTTCTGTGCTTAGCACCGAACAGAAACTGCACTTATTACGGTGCATCCCATTGGCCTTTCTGGCACAGCACTGGCCTGGTGTGGTCTCTCAAATAGACAGCACTTTACCTCAATGGGAGGCCATAAATCTGATATTTCCCCTGATGCTCAAGGCATCCCCCAAGGCTCTGTTCTTGGACCCTTCCTCTTCATGGTCTACATCCTACCCTAAGGAGAAATCAGTCATCAACACCTCCTTTGTTTTTGTGGTTACGTTGACAACACACTAACCTGACTTCAGCTCTCCATACTCCCTCACTATTAGCCTGACGGCATGAATGGATGAGTGTGAAATTCCTAAAGTTGAATATCATGTTCATGGCATCCAAAGCTCTGCTCTCTCAAATCCCCAATTTCAATCTTAATGTTGACGGTTCTACTGCACAGGCCTCTGACAATGCAAGAAACACGGGTGATATTTCTGACCCCACATTCTCATTCGAAGCACATATAAACAAAACAAACAGCCTTCTTCCAGCTTAGAAACACGGGTCTACGCTCTCCCTAAATGAAGCTGAGAAGCATGCTTTTGTTTCCTAGCAACTTAATGATCACTGTAAGGCAGTATGGAAATCATTAAGGCAGTTAAGGATTACCTAATTGGTCTCTCTTTACCTTTAACAAGCTACAGTATGTCCAGAACTCCACAGCAAGGGGTTTAACAACAAAAAAAATCAGAGCAGAACAACCCCCACTCAGTGTCAACAGCACTAGATCTCTGTTCAGTCCTGCATACAGCAAATGGTTCTTTTTACTGCCTCTAAAGCTAACCTGAGATACCCTGGCAATGTAACTTATCTGTTGGAGCTATCGCAAGATCATCCATTGCTGGTGTTCTCTCTGCCTCAAAGTAAAGCAGTCCTATATAGATGAGAGGTCTTTCAGAGCCACTTAGCTCAGCAACTTGCTTCCACAAGAGATAAGGGACATGGAGAATATTGCCACTTTTAAATGAGCCGAAAACTCATTTTTATTTAGTGTTAGCCACGAATCACTGTTCTTCTTAGCATCCTTGAGGGCGTTCTATTCCTGCAACTAAATTACATTTATTTATTTATTTAATCCAAATACTTGCTGTTTACATTTATTTTAAATTAAGCAAAGACTGGCATTCCACGCTGCAACTCAAATAATTTTACTATCGTTGAGTGCACCTTGTTTATATTGCTTGTTTTAATTATTTCATTCCTATTGTTCTTATGCGTTTTGCCTTTTATTGTGTAGTGTCCCTTTTGATTAATGTTTGCCATTTCAACAATTTATACGACGTGTCCATAGGCGTCTGTAAAGCGCTATGCAAATTAAATGCATTATTACACCACTGTCCATCTTGAGGTCCAGCAACAAATAGCACAGGATGATTACCACCCCTAAAAAACGAAACCGTACCGTGATAACAAAACGCAACTTAACAAAACAAAAGAAATCGCAAATTTAACAATTGTTTATTTGGCTTGCTTTCACTGCATTTCAACTTTATTATAAACAAAGTGTCACAACAAAGGATATCCTATACAGCTCGTGTTCAAACCTTACTTTCACGTTCCCAAAATAATTTATGTTGATCAAGTTCTATTTTATTTCAATATAGGGTACCAGGTCTCCCCCTGTAGGTAGACAACCGAAATAACTAGTTACTAATAATTTACTAATTTAAATGTGTCTCGTAGCTCGATTTCTACAGTTAATAATAATTAAACGGTTGTATACTTTACAGATGATACTGCTTTAACTACACCTGCGAATTAACAAAAGTCACAAACTGAGTAATTCCTTTTGGCACTCATTTTGGCTCTGGCTCATTGCATGCAGGATAGGTATACATAGGAGCCAAAATGGCGTCCATTTCTACAATCTTCATTCATATCAAATACAGTTTCCTAATCAGAAGGGGGAGGGTTGACGACAAAACAAGTGTGGGTGAAAGAGGGGGGGTGGGAAAGGAAGAACACAGGCCTAGTTTCTCATTTTCCGTGCTGTTTGCATGACCAGAATTTTCATCGTCTAGACTATACGATAATATTATTAGAAGTTAGAGAGGAAGCCACATATTCTCGATGTTTTTTGAGAGGATCAGCTAATCTTGATTTCCACAGTTCTAGATGGTTATCCACTGCAGAATGAGCGACTGATAGCGAGCACGAACTTAGTAGACGTAAGGCTTTTAATAGAATTTAGTTGATACTGTACTTTGTTTTTTTTCAGTGTTCCTGGGTAGTTATTGGTAGGTAGGTTGCTTGCTTATTGTGCGCGAAGTTTGGTTGTATACATTTATCTAGTTCAGTCATTAGCTAGTTACCCACCCAGTACGAAAAATAACAACAAATCTGTACGACATGGGCTCTGGTGTGAACTCTACGGCGCAATAGTACAAGCAGATTAAAATAGGAAAACGTATTTCTTTATACGACTCGACAAATAACTCGTCTATATAATCGTTTGCAAAAAAGCTATTTGCTTTTTGTTGTATGTTTGTAATTTTGGTTGTTCTAAATTCCACTGGTCCAGGCCCCAGTCCGCGGATTTTAGTTTAGAACCTGATCGGAGATTCTCGCACCACATCTGCGCCACCGCCGTTCATCTCAACCACTGGGTCCGTCATGGGCGACAGCAGAGGTAGGAACTATTTGGCATAGAATAAATAGTTAGTCGATGATCTGCAACCCACAAAATAGATTATCAAAATGTTACAATTATTTAAAAAACGGCGTTCTTTCAAGTATAGGTGTCGTGCAGTTTGGTCAAAAGCATTACATGTTTCAAACCTTCTTTTTCATAGCCCATGGCGTTTCTCAGAATTTTGTTGTATTTTACTGAACTAGCTTGTTATGATACCTACTTGAGAGAATTTTCCTGCTGACGTGTTTAGTAAAATTCTGCACCTTTAAAATGTAATACATTTTGGATGGCATTGATAATGTACTGTTAGGAGTGTACTACAGTATTCGCTCAGCCATTTTAATTCTTCTTAGGTCTCAGAATTTCCATTAAGAGCACATCTCTGTAGGACTTCTCGTCGTTCGCTGCAAGTGGTGCTTTTTTTGACGACCAGTCGGACATATGTTGCAGTTATGATTACGATACGACGAGACCATAAGGTCATGTCTCATATAATCCTGGACCTTAACTATTCAGCGAGGTGTTCTAGTTTGGTGGCTGTTTTTAAAATGCGTTGAAACATTTTGTACAGCATGTATGATGGTATACATGAAATCATAACCAATTGATTGTATATACATTGAAAATATTCTTTTAAGTATGTTTAGTAAAAGTTTGCTGTAAAGAAATTACTGTATTCACAAATTAAATCTGTATCAGAAATTCCCCTTAACCCCTCAAAGACAGCACATTCTTATTGTATGTATTATTTCAATGTCACTTTCAAGCTTTCTTTTTCTTCCTTAAAAAACAACGTCGCTTTAAATAATAAACTCTTGGAATTTTGCAGAATTTTTATTGATAAGTTTGCATGTCAGGGTTTTTAATAAAAAATTTGAGACTCATTCAAAAGAACAAAAATGAATTGCTGAAATTTATGCTGTGGTTAACATCTCAACTTTTATTACTTGATGTTTTTTGGGTTTCAAATATTCCAAAGTACTTGGCTGGACAGGGCGAAACTATTTTTTATCTGCGATGTGAAAATATGAATCGGTTTAATTAACCAAATTACAGGAGGCCGCAACGTGCAGAATTCCTGTAAATTTTCACTGGCTAATATGTATGTTATGGGTTAACTCTATTCCGGTGTGTCACTCCCTCATCTCCCTGTTCTCCTCGTCTCCTCAGATTCTCGCAGCCCAGACAGCTCCTCGGTTTCCTCTCCTCCCTCAGCACAGCACTCATCCCCCCTGACGCCCTCTGCCGCAGCCATGACCTCCTTACCGCCCATCACTTCAGCAGTCAACAGTCCCATCAGCAGCATGGGTTCTCCCTTCTCTGTCATCAGCTCATCGCTGGGTTCTCCCTGTGTTCCCGGGACCCCCTCGGTGGGCTATGGCCCCATCAGTAGCCCACAGGTGAGGACCAGGAACTTCGGGATACCCCAGGCATGGGTGGTTGAAGTACGTTCCCTCCAAGGCAACTGGAATTAATGGAATTTAACATGAAAGGAGGGACAGACTTGCGTGGTAAAATTCTGCAGCAGTAAAAATGGTTTTAACTGCTTCGAGTGTGCCACCAATTGTTTGGAGACATTTGCACGGCTTGCACTGGCTGTTACTCTAATAAGCCATTTGAAGCATGTTTCATTGGGCATTTGAAAAAAGCGTTCTTCCTCCCAGTTACTCGTAAACACATGTTTTTGTATTTCAAAATGTATTTAATCAAAGTACCTAGACACAGCCCATCCCTGCGTATCCCACCCCCCCGAGTAGTATCACAGATAATTTTGCATGCCCAAACCCCCACCCCACCAGGGTTACTTTCCTCCTCCTTGTCGATTTACTTCTCATACTTCATGTGTGCCGCTGGTTTTTCCATTCTTTTTTTCCCCTCTCAGCTTTGACCCCACCCACCCCCTCCTGGTTTTGATATCTACCCTTTCCTCCCGTAGATGAGTAATCTGGGAATGAGTGCGCGAAGCCATCGTTAACTTCCCTGATGTCTTTGTGTCTGACATTGGTTGATAGACTGCGCTTCCATCAAATCAAACATGTGGCCACCATCTGTTCAGATTAAGCCTATGGGATATGTCTTACTGCATGCTTTAGTTAAAATGTACTTTCAGGCATGTGAAATGTGAAATGTTTGGGATGTACAATCTGTATACATTAGCATTAATTAGTAGGGTTTTAATTAAATGCATAAATTGGCTGACAAACTATACCTACTGTGAATTATGTGTTGTGTGTGTGTGTGTATATAAACAAGTCAATCCTCATTCTCTCTATTTTCTCCTCCGACGGCCCCCTTTCTTATTCTGTTTGCCCCTCCTTATGTTGCTAGATCAATTCAACGGTGTCCCTTTCCGGACTGCATGCAGTCAGCAGTTCGGATGATGTGAAGCCCCCCTTCGGTTTGAAGCCCATGTCTGCCCACAGCCCTGGGCCTATGCTGTCCCAGAAGCGTCTCTGTGCCATCTGTGGGGACCGCTCCTCCGGTGAGCCTGGGGGGGAAGTCGAGCCGATGTAGCGAAGACTTCCTGTTTTTAATTCAATCTTTGTAGTTTTTTTTTTTATGAGCAAAGGATAATTTACAGTGTTATAACTTATCACTGTCGGTGACGGTAGCTGTAGAAGGTGAATACAACATCGTTAAAATAACTTCAAGGCAACGAGATTGGTCCAGATATCTTAACGACTTTGAATTTCTTTTTCCCCCTCATTGTTTACTCCTCTCCGCTTTAATTTCTCATTTCACTCCTTCCCGTTTCCATTTCACTCCTTCCCGTTTCCATTTCACTCCTTCCCGTTTCATGTCGTATTCTCACTTCATTTCCTGCTCCCCGTTCTCGCTCCAATGTGTGTCCACGCCTCGTCCTCCACAGGGAAGCACTACGGCGTGTACAGCTGTGAGGGCTGCAAGGGCTTCTTCAAGCGCACCGTGCGGAAGGACCTCAGCTACACCTGCAGGGACAACAAGGACTGCCTGGTGGACAAGCGCCAGCGTAACCGCTGCCAGTACTGCCGCTACCAGAAGTGCCTGGCCATGGGCATGAAGAGAGAAGGTGAGGTGGGGCACTGGCCGGGGGCCGTGTCTTCACAAACGGATCGCGCTCAAACCGCGTCCGCATTTCACAATGTACACCCGATTTTAGAGGCTAAAGAGGCTTCCCCCCCCCCCTCTCCTTATTAAGAATTCAGTTTGTATGGGTATTAGATGCATTGCTGATGCGGACGATCAGACCGATGACACGGGTATACAAGGCAGAGAGAGCGGTGCTGAACGGTGTCTGTGTGGAGCAGTGAAGGGAGAGACGAAGGGCAGCGCTTACACCCTCTTGGGGTGGTTCTTGTCGAGGGGCCCTCAGTGCCCACCCAGCTCAGGATCTCTCTCTCTCACACACACACACACACACACACACACACACACACTCACTGCTTACACAAATGTAGGGACACATACAAACACACGCGCAGGCGAAGATCTCTTGCCACTTGCACAGACGCACTGGCACACAAACGAACGCTGCCATCCCTGGGTATGTGCCCTGAATGACCGGTTCGATCTTCGGTGCTCAGGCTGTGGTACGGCACGTGGGCACCCCCCTGACGGCGACGGTCATCGCAGGACGTAACGGGGCTCCCAAATAACGGAGCGCTCGAGGGAGGGGGGTCAGGCAGAGAGGGTGGAAACGGTGGGTGGGTTCAAATACCTTAAATACCCCATAAATGGGTAAGACGCCTTGACGATGACCAAGAATGTGGGGCTGACACAAATGACTATCCTTGGCAAGGGGGTTAGCATCTCCCCTCAGACCACAACCAAGATCTAAAGAATTGGACAGATCTGCTAATCGGAAAAAATGTGGTGGTTGGGACATGCTATCCTTTCGCAAAGCAATCTTGGTGAGGATAGAGGCCGTTGATAGTAAGTCTGCTTTTGTTCACTGTGTTCTGTGTGTTGGAGGGGAGGATACTGGTGAAAGGCGCAGGTCAAGGAAAGAACGAGCGAAAGAGCTGGAGAGAGGGAGAGATTTGTAAAAACTAACCCCCTGTCCCCCCTCTCTCCCTCTTTTGTTTCCTCTCGTTCTCTCTCTCTCCCTACTCCTGTAGTGGTCCAAGATGAACGACAGCGATGTAAGGAAAAAGGAGTGTGTGTGTGTGTGTGTGTGTGTGTGAGAGAGAGAGAGAGAGAGAGAGTGTCTGAGAAACGCATGTTCAAGTGACAGTAAGAGTGTGCTGTTGAAGTCAATTGTAGTCTTGTACAAAGTTCTATAGTATCCTGTCAATCATTTGCGATGAACCGAAGAAATGACGGATGCAGGGAGAATCCATGTATTGTCAGATGGCTTCATGAAGAATTACGTTTGTTCATGCATTTAGAGGGGTAACCCTTGCTTATGCTTCAGCAGTATAGGGTCATATAGCCCACATGTATTCCAGCTTGCCTTATTTAAAATCCCCATGGCTTTTGTTGAGACCAACAGGATACTGATAAAACACTAATTTAATCAGAAATCGAGAAAGTCAGAGTCAATCGGAACACAAACGACTTGCACGTTTTACTATTGTTTTTATATTCAAGAGTCAAACCATGATTCACACTCTGAGAAACCAATTTTGCCGTAGTCTTTATTTCCTTCGGTTGCATAACATTCTTCTCCGGATAGATAATAGTGGGTCCATCTAGTTTGACAAATTTTAAGGTTCCCAGGCAGGGATGTATTGTTCCCCTGGCAGTCTAGTCAAGTTTTATATTACCATTTCCCCCACTTCTTCAGAGTTTAATTTGATTCTTTGGCATATTTGACAGAATTTGAAATATATTTTTAGTGTCTAGTGTCGTATCCCTATTTACGATCTAAACATACAAACAGGTTTTATACCGGTCGATTTTTTTCCATTGTTTTAAATGGTACATTTGTTTGTATGCAAGTGTTGTATGCAAGAGTGCTATAGTGCGCATGAAAGTAGTTTGAACTAACTAGGAAATGTATATATGTGTCTGTTTCTTCCTCTTGGTCTCGCTCCCCCCATGTTCTCTTCTCTGTCCTCCGAATCTTCATGCCTCCTCCTTTCCACACATCGCTCGCTCTCTCTGTTGGTTTGTCGCTCCGCCCCCCCCTCCTCCCACTGCTCTACCTCTCCAGCCGTGCAAGAGGAGCGCCAGAGGAACAAGGAGCGTGACGGGGAGGTGGAGTCCACCAGTGCGGTCAACGAGGAGATGCCGGTGGAGAAGATCCTGGAGGCGGAGATGGCCGTGGAGCAGAAGACGGAGCTGCATGCGGACGGCAGCTCCGGGGCGAGCTCGGTGTGTGCCCGCCTCCTCCCCATCTGCCC
>JAOVYW010000040.1:2771055-2782821 GCA_025775045.1 Hiodon tergisus
CAGGCCTCCTACTTGCTGTTTGAGGTGAACTTCCTGCTGCTTCATCAGCTCGCACATCCTCTGGGACTCCACTGCTTCCTTCATGAGCTGAGGACAGACGGAACCACACAGGGCCAGTCACCGAAATGAGCGGAAACAAACTGGCCCATGCTGACCCTAGACCAGGTCCAGGAGCAGGGCACATCAACAACACAGGCAAAGTTAGGCTTTTATCATCAGTGAGAAAGTAGCCTCCACCGCAGGCGGCTCTAATCAGCTGATGAGCTAATCTTCAGACTTCCGTTTGCACAGAGGCCTTTAACAGGCTTCACTTACAAAGTCTTTCTCCCTCTGGTGCCGTTCCTCAGACTCCTTGAGCAGCTCTTGGGCCTGGTGCAGCTTCGCGTCCACCAGTTGCTGCTGTAGGTCCTTGTGCTTAAACACCTTCTCTATGTGCTGTGGGGATGGAACGCGAGTGTTAGCAAGTCATCAGAAATTTACAGGGACTTCCTGGCATTTTCATTTCACAAATAACTGGAAAGTACTCAAATGTTCCTTTTTTTCCTGAACATTTCACCAGTAGCTATTAAACTAAAAATGCATTGGGCAATCACATGAGAAAATAGATTCCACCAAGTGGTTTACTTCCGTTTTGGTTCCACCGATTGCCATGGCAAACATCTGAATCTGGCCCAAAAGCCAGCAAGAAAGAAGTAATTGAATAATAAGCCACACCCCTGGTTTTTGAAGCGACATAAGCAGCCTAGCTGAAGTGTAATGTTTTAGCATGGTGGTAGCCTCCCGGCCACATGGGGGCGGTCTGGGCTCACCTCCTCTCGGAGCTCGTACTGCTCGATCAGCTTTTTCAGCTTCTCCGCCAGCTCCATGTTCTCCTGCCGCAGGCTGCCGTTGCGCTCGTTGTGTTGCTCCATTTGGGCCTGGATGTCATTCAGCGTCACTTGGAAGTGGGAGGTCACCTCCTTCCGCTTCTCCTCCTCTACGCGGGCGCGCTGCACCCCATCCTCCTGCAAAGGGAGGAGCGCGGCTTTACCTTCTGCCACGGTGAGAACCGCGAGAACGGAACGGAGCGGGCGCGCACCTTAAGCGTGCGGTTGTGTCTCTGCAGCTCCCTGCACAGGCTCTCCAGCTTGCTACGGGCCAGGATGGCCTTGCTGTGCTCGTTCCTCAGGTGGTCCTTCTCCTGGATCAGCTGCGTCTGCTTCCTCTGCAGGACCCGCATCTGCTTCTGAGAGTTCCGGTGCTCCTCCAGCTGAAACACGCCCCAACGCATTGACATCACCTGGCCACTCTGTCCGACCCCGGCTGCTCACAGCCCAAGCATGCATACACGTGCCAACTGTACTGCATGCAAGTATCCACGTAAAAAGACCTGGTCAGTCCACCATAAACAGAGCTTTTGTTGGAGTGTGGTGCCTGGCCTCCGTATTTTAGGTGTCAAAAGTATGCGTTCAATTTCTTTGTGCTGGCTATGGCCGCTGCATCACTGTCCCACAGCCATAGTCTGTCTCTGGTTTCTCAGCCAAGTCAGCTGAATAGGAGCCGAGTGCCTGCCAGCCCTGACTGCATGCCGGTTTCCTAACAAACAGCAGCCGGCCCGAGAACATTGCACCCACTTCACATTCCTTACTGGTTGATAGAACACAGACTCCCTAGTGCCGTCGGCGCACAAAAACCTCAAACTTGTGACGCAGCTTCACTGTTAACCAACTGCTGCCTCTTGTTTTTTCTAGCAATCTTCAAAAGTAAAACCACAGCTCGTTAATGTCATTGGACAAGGTTAAATCACCCAGCAACAACTGGTCAGCTGGCGTCTGGTACAAATGCTGCCCTCCAACCCATCAAGATCCCGCATTATGTTCTGAAGCAAGTTGTTCTCACCAGCTCTGCGTACTTCTTGCAGAGGCCGGCCAGCTTCTCTTCCGGTGTACTGAGGGTGTTGAGTGTTTGCATCAGAAGGGTGATCTCCTTCCCTGAGCCAGAAAAAAAAAAAAAAACGGTCTGACCATTCAATCTCTCAACCCCCCCCCATATTAAATAATATCTAAGTGATCCCACGCATCCTACCTAATCCCTTGACCTTCTTCTTCTCCTGCACTTTCTTCTGGTCCTTTTCCACAACGCTGCCATTCAGTCTGGGTCCCCCCAGCTTGCCCTCCCCCTTCTCCACCACGCCATTCACCTCCGCATCGTCGGGCTGCCCATCAGAGCCCTCGGGCGGGGCCCCATCCTCGCCGCTATCTGCCTGGCAGTAGGTGCTGAGGATGTCCTCCAACTGCCTGCTCAGCTCCTCCACCATGTCTCGGGACGGGGGCGGGACAACAGCCTCCACTGAACGGGAAGAGGAGCACATACATCTTCACAGCAAGGCCCTTTCCGTTACCCCTCCAGCATGGCCAGACAAAGTCCTTACCCAACGCATTACTCATTAGTTCAAGTCCACACGCAAGGGTGACGAACATCGCTTTCATTTCTTAAACCCAGCAAGGCGGATAAGCGGCTTACCCCCGTTCTTGCTCTGCATGTCGGGCGTAGGGGTGACAGGTTGATGCCGTTCAGTCCCCTCTAAGCCACCAGAGGCCTCTGGGGCCACAGCACTTTCCGCGGGAACTTCTACCTTTGCTGGGACTGGAGGTGCAGCACCACTGCATTCTAGCTCACAGCCCTCACTGTCTTGCTTCTTCATCTTTAGCCTTTAAACACCTTTAAACATCGAACATGAACAAACGACATGATGTACGGTCACGGTCAACGGCAAATAATAACCGCCACTTCAGCGAGTCAGCCTAAGCAAGTGACCCCACAGGGAAAACAGTGTTTTAGCATGAAAACAACATTTTAAAGTGTGCCAAAATATGTAGTCCGGGACGCACAAATGTAACGTTACTAGCGTTTAACGTGGTATTTCTACGGCTGACGGAATTCGTTAATGTTGTCGATTCACAAAGGTTAAGACAAGGTTTGAAAAACACGATTTCTATAACTTTCTTATTTGAGTGCTTAAATTGATAATTCGTTTGGAAGTTTCAAAGTTTATTTTTATTTTTAAAGTTGCGTTATTGATGACATCACGATGTTAGTCGGATTGAGACACGATTCACTGGCCAAAAAGTCCACTTCGTGGTAAACAAAATTAACACCGTGCTTAGTAATGAACAGTCATGTAATACATACTACTTTTTCTATCTTCAGTCTTTCTTTCTATCTAGTTAGCTAGTTCGGCTAAGGAAATCGTTGGCTTGCTATTATGTAGTTAGCAAGAGCAAGCTGAGTGTATACAAAACTTAACACGCTAGACAAGTAAAACACAACGAATACACATTCCTTCTGGATTAACACTGTATGTAATTAATTTATTTCTTAGAATTCCGACCAATAAAGGCAGTGTTTTACCTGACTCTTTTCAAACAGCCACGGTGAATTCACTCCAACTATCCGCTTTCCTTTCTACCAACGGCAACTGACACAGGAAATACCAGAAGACCAAAGCTCTGTGATTGGATGAAACACAACGGACGTGCCAAAAACTGGGACTAATTCCTGTAGTGTTTCATGGGAGACGTAGTCTTAATTGTAGACATACTGGACTGGGACACTGAAATTGCAGCCGTTACGAATTTATTTAACAAAACATTTCAAAACTTAAATCGATTTCCTAATGATATCCTTAATTTGTATTAATCACGGAAAGTTCTACAGCACTTTAGAGAAATGAATAGTTTAACTATGTTATAATAAGCATGTAACAACACTTGCAACACTAGCAAAATAACCGATGCTACCGTGTAGTACACTCGTGTTGTGATCATAATAATGGTACGTGATTTTGTTTGTCCCGTCAGACAACAGGTATCCATGTAGCTCCCCATTGCTAAGATTAAATGAGAACCTGAAAGAATTCAGCAAGTTAGTTTTAAGATATAATCCAAGCTTATTAGCCGTTTAAAAATCGGATGCTTTGTTGTTTTGATTTGCAATATAAACGATGCATATTGAACTAAAACAATTAATTAGTTGCAATCCATTAGAATGCGTGACCTGATCATTATCTGCTTATGTTCAGAGGTACCAACCAAATACAGATATTAGTTTTGAAAAATAAATAAATAAAAATATTACGTAATAAAATGTTTTTCGCTCGCTGGAATGCTCCATAATTTCACTTGCAATTAATTACCATATTGATATTTCACAATACCATTTTGTTGAAATCGGCTCTGATCTTTTTCTTAAGCTAATATCATTGTTTATTTAAATTAATAAATGAACGTTTCTTCTTAAGTAATATTCCTGGATTTCATCAGGTCTTTGCATAACCTTTATTTTATTTTTTTAATTAATTAAAAACATAATTAAACAAACTAACCTATCAAATTACATTTGAAATGTACACAGGCTACACAATGGCCAGATACAACACCCTGTGCACACCCTGTCTCCTAATGTTGTATGTCTGAAGCTAAACAGACATAGGTAGGATAAGTTATTGTTTATTCGGACTAGGTTTAGGTTAGGTTGCAGCTCGGAATGGTCCTCGCTAAGTGAAAAACAAACGAAACCTTTGGGACATAGGCGTTTGTGTCATGATGTGTTAATCTAGTATTGACACAAGATCCTATGGCACATCAAAGCGGAGTAGTAGCAAGCCAAACTCTGTCAACAGTGGAAAGAGTTTCTACCATTAATGACGGATTGAACGTTTTCGGGATGCGATTTCCCCACCTTTCTGTCCGCTACGTGCTTGTATAATCCTCAACGTCACGATACTTGTTTCATTTACATTTTTGTAATTCATCAGACGCTCTTATCCAGATGGATCCAGAAAATTCACCGGGCTGCTTTTTGTTGCCCTATTCCCTATTGAGTACTGCAAGTAGGTACTAAGACAAGTGCTACTAAGAAGATACAAATCAATTACAAACAATATAATAAAGACCAAATTCAATGTATTAGCAATCAGTTCGTGGGGGAGCTTCAGGAAGGTTGTACCCCCGTTTGGGGGCAAGTGGTGAAAAAAGTCGACAGGTTGATCTTTGGGATCGCAGTTCTGGGAACGAATCAACAACGTAAACTACTTACAATGTTAAAGTGGAAAACATGTATTGTAAGCAAGTCCAATTTCATAACCAGTAATATCAATAATTTCTTGTTTTGGGTTTCAAAATTTCAGAATGACTAGACACTCCGATATACTACTTGAAAAAAAAAATGTATACAAAAATTTAAACTATTAAGCCTTTTTTTTAAATGTAAAAATAAAGCAGTTGCGCAGCAACGGACACAAAGAAACAGAAGCCACAAACAAGCTGAAGACAACCAAACAGAATAAACTTTAGACAAGTAAAAAGGTTGCAATGAGATTTTATTTTTGTTTTATTGTTCAGTACATGTAATGCTAACAAAACATTTTATTTCAACTTAACATTTTTCAGCATGTTTGTTCAGTGTTCATGTCTGTGTGTAATGTTCCTTTGAAGTGTAATCGGTTTTGTCGTCACTCATTCATACTGTCGGTTAGGTCAAGTCAGTCGCCGAGTAACACGGGTAATAGCAAGCCATCGAAAATAACGAGAAAAAACGAGAAAAGGAAGAAATTAGATGACCAGAACAAAACCTCTGGGCTGTCCAGTTCAGTTCAAACAGGATTTTTTCCCCCACCTTACTGATATGATACAAACATTTCCAATGTAAACACAGTGGTGTCATCACCATTACGTGAAGTTGACCATGAAGACTGTTGCTGTTGGATCAGGAGAAAAACAATTTTTCTGCATTGGACCATTTTCCAAAATTTTACAGGATCCAGGACGGAAGACGAGAGAGACCCAATTAGCATTTTTCTTTTTAGCCTACAGAAAGCAATATTCTCAAGACATTTTCAGCGCTTCCCAGAAATCATTGCAACTGCGTCACAGAAAAAAAATGGTATATACCCACTTCACATATAATGGTCAGGAGAAAAATCTTAATTTGCCAATACTATTTAACGTAAATGTAACTTCACTAACAAAATTAAGTTGTTGGTAGCGATATTTCTCAGAAGAGATCATGATTTTAAGGACCGTAATTCCCATTTGAACTTTTTTTGTTGAGTATTACAGTAACTGACATGAAGCCCTCACACTCATGATATTGACCGTGCTAAGGAACGCCTGTAATTAAATCTACAAATTTTAGAGATGGCATACACCGACGGCAGGCTGAGGCTTCTGCCCTGTAGAAGAAACGGTACGCTCGCTTGCAAGCGAGAGAGGCTGATAATGTCCATGAACATACTACCTTCTAGGACTCAGCGGCGCCAATATGCAACAGTGCCAGAAAAAAACAAAAAACGCACCACAGCCGGAAATGAACGCTCAGAACACTGGACTTCCAGCGTCGGCCTGTCCCTACGAGTTTTCAGCAAAACTTGCCAAGGACGAAACAGAACGGCCGTATTAAAATTGAAGGACTTCCACTGTTGCGTATTGGCAACACAGAGCCTCATACATTAACAAAAGACAATGAAATCAACACTAGCACTGGCTTCTGGCTGGTAAGTTCTGAACACCAATCCCTTACAATAAATTAGAACGAAATAACAGAATACATCTTAAATGATTAAATCATTCCTCTACTCTGATCCAATACAATAATTTAGTGTACAAACAGCAAAGAACACTACATTTCTGAAGAAACTGTAGCAGGTAATTTTAGGTAAACTTTATCAGGTAAGGAAAAGAAGCAGCGATGTACTGCACATAAACTGTGCACATTCAAGTAAAAAACAAGAAGTCATAAAGACTGAAGATACAAACAACCCTTCAGTCTTCACTGGTCGGATTGGCACTTTAGTGAATAGGAGTGCATTCGTCGCTTTAATTTTTTTATAATCTTTGATTGATCCACTCTTGACTCCCTTGACCTTGTGAATTGACCAATGAAACGAGCCACTGAAGGAGAGAAATCTAGAGATTCGTAATCCTCTTTCTCACATATAGTTCCACTTGATTCGCTTCCGTTTGGTTTTTGTTTTTTTTAAACATGATTCTCATCTTGTGGTATAAGCCTGCTTGCAGCTTTCTTGATCTTGAGAGTTTATGTTGCTGCTTGGAAATAACCTAAGAACCATACCAAACCAACATTTATCAAAAAAAAAAAAAGAAAGAAAACATTTGACCACAAATTTAAGAACGTGGGAAGAAAAACTGTCAAAAAAATAATAATGGTAAGTTTAGTCATACTAGTTAATGATTGGAGTTTAGTCAGAAGACCTCTCGACCATTTTGCATAGTTAGCTCAAGAAACCTCAGTCGTAGTGGCATGTAAAGAACCACTGGGATGAGGGACTGATGCTTGTTCACTAGCGGAAGGCCTGAGAATCAAGTCAGATTAAACACCTTTGGACTTTACCGAAGAAGTAGTTATAGGCGAAATTCACTTTAAAACCCGCCGATTTTGAGTGTTGAGTCATTTTCAGATATCAGCGCTGAGCGAACTACAAACTCAACTAAAGCCAAACCACACGTCGTAAAGTAAACTAAAACGCTGAACAGAAACAAAAAGGTTCCACTTTTTCTGATTAGGCTTGGAATAGAGCCGACTCAGTCCTTCTGTTAAAACAATGCAACAGGTCCCGCAGATCCACACGGCTCTGGTTTCACAGACCATTCGAATGGAATACCGTTTCTGCTAATCACCACATAAGATAATTTGTATGTCAATTTATTTCCCTGGGAGCTAATCACAGGTAGTCTTTTAAAGAACTCCAGTGGAAACTTCCCTATAGCTTGCTTGAGACATGGCTGGCAACAATGCATTCTGGGATTATCAAGTCATGGCCATGACAGGATCCACATTGTGCTTAAAAACAAGGTTAAATTATATAATTGGACCACAAAAAGAGAATGACAGTGACCACGTTTTAGAATTAGCAGCCAATAAAAGAAGTACAGAAAAAATAACCAGCTGGTCACATTCAGCAACCAGTTGGAATTTAAAGGGGGGGGGAAATCGATCAACCACAGAACAAATGCCACCAGCCATTAGATGAGCGAAAGAGCACAGGACAATCTCTTCCTCATACAGCTCCCGTCAGTCAAAGTCAAGCCACCACCCTACAAAACCCCAGACCCACCCTTAAACCCCACAAAGCACTATTCCGGTCTGTATCGTGTCGAGGTAGAGAAAAACGCTTCCATAATTCAGAGGAGAGTGAAAATCAAACTGCCTCCTCACTACAAAAATTAGCCACAGTTTTTTTGTTTGCGAGGTAAACATCGGAATTCTTTTTAAATTTGTCCGTAAAGCACAAATGTAGTTTTTTTTCCTTCTTCCTGAATCTTGAATATCCATTCCCAAATTACCCCTACAATATGTAAAACTACCTATAATATAGCTGCAAGTAAAATGCATAATTTAGATGTAAAATGAGCCAACTGCACTTACTCACAAAGACAGCCAAGAAAAACATAATTGAACTTTAAATGCCTAAAGTGGACATGAATTTGGTTGGAAATTCTACTTATTGAAAACAAAAAACGCCATGCCGTGTTCTTTCAAGGCAAGATTATGGAAGCAATTTTCCTCTTTTGTATCGTGTAATCCTTATAGGTATAGGTGTGTTCAGTGTTGGCTGGTCTTGTATGCATGTGTGCAAGAGGTGTGTACAATTATTTATTTTCTCTCAATAATTTCTGTGTGGCTACTTTTCCACACTATTTGTCATGACTAACGAATTTATCCCTTACCAAAGCTTGTCTGACAACTTGAGAAAACAAGGAAATCACTAAGAAAATTTTTTTTTAATTCAGAATAAAAGAAAATGGGTAAACTAAGACTAATCTCCAAAATATGCCATCTGAAATCATTTAAACCATTCATTTTCTTTGAAGATTCGTCCTCACAACTATAGAACAGATGAGGTTTAAAAAACATTTTTTTATTTTTTTGGTGCAACATAGCTGCCATTCTGTGCAAATACCCAGAACTCAAGGCTGGTACTTATACACCAAAGTCGGACTGTCTGACTTGCTTGGGAATTAACCGGACAAAGTTTTGTCAACTCTGATACAGTGCGTATGAAATGTAAAAACACCTGATCAACAGTAGCTATAAATAAAAGGCAGAATAATGTAGTAGCTGTAGAACGCTAATGATGCTCACACTTATCAGGAACTAACAACTGCAGAGGCTGTTACGTTTCATAGGATACCCAACTGAAAGTGAAAAGTATTTTAAAACCTCACTTAAATCCCAGCAACATCACGGAGCCGTATTCGGCCAGGGGACAAGACGTCAGACAAAAGGACTGGCTGTCGTTCTGCTCGTTCTGCTTCTTCCAGGGACGGTGGATTGGGCCGACCAAGCACCATCACCCCATCTAGAAATGCATTAACTTCAGACAACCGCCTCGACCATTTCTCATCGATTCAGATATACTAAATCACACACACACAGCACAGTGCAGTACAAATCAGAATTTCTCATCTCGGAGTACTCCCTTTGACGTTGTTCAGATCGTCTGAAATCACGATTCCTTCACTGAATATCATTAACGTCATTAAGTTCTACCTGGTTCCCCCCCAAACAAAAATTGAAAACTAATCCCATTTTCCTTGTTACACAGTTGACAGTGGAGTGGTTCCACACCAGCCCACAGCTCACACCAAGCGTTTGGCAAGGGAGAAAACATGACAATGATAGAATACAACACCATGCAAAACCGTCAAGTACACGAACTGAGGGGTCGCCTGACCCCAGGGCAACACACCAACAGCCTCCCCATTCATAACAGGATGGCTTTTTAAAAATGTTTTACTTAAATTAAAAAGCAAACCTGAAAGCAAAGACATGCATGTTATACAAACATGCAGACACTCCTCCCCACAATGATTCTCATTTCTGTCACCCAAGACTAGCATTTTGCTCACGCAGCTGCTAAGATTCACCACGAGTGATACAGTGAGGACACCGTGTGCGTCTGCATGTAAAGGTGTGTGTATACATGTACGTATGACTATTCATATATTACACACAAACGTACACATACAGACATGCATGCAGTTACTTTTAAAAGGAGCTGTCGAATAAATGAGTGCGATTCGCTGGATTCGCCTGCGAAGGCTCCCCTCAGGTGCATACTTCAACATTTTGCATTAATCTATCCATTTTCTTTTTTCATATCTTAACATCTTAATTTTATTGTTATTAGCACGGCACACAACAAATAGTATATCACTAGATATATAACCTCTGCTCAGCCACTAACCTATATATGTTCTCTTAAAGTCAATAATCTCTTCCAATTTTTTTTTTAATTATATCAACCTCTACCCAGCTAACTAACCATCAAGACCCCCTCCCCTCCAATCCCCCTCGTCCCAACACAAACTCAAATGAGAGGGGGAAAGAATTAAAAATAAAAGGAACACAAATCGCCATCTAAAAGGAAAGAAGATTAAAGTAAAATATATGACTTGAGTAACGGTATCCAAAAAAACCAAGATGTTTAAGTGCCAAACTCAATTACCGATACATACAAAAATATTTGTTTGTTTTTTAAATTTTGGTTTCTGGGATATTTTTTCAGCTGGAGTCTCTATCATTACAATATATTGGTACGTCCCAACACGCTCTTACTGAACCAACCTATGTAAACAGAAACATAACCCCCATCCAGCTGGGATAAGAACACGCCCCCCTTCCATCATTTAAGCAAGATTTGACGTTTGCTATGTTCGGACTGGAATGCTTAAACTTCTCCTTCCTTTCTGCAATTTTCATCTCCAAAACTTGCACACAAAACCGCAAAACAACTCCTAGAAGCATCGTTTGGGTCGGGCGTCGTCCTAAAGAGGTGTTCAGAAAACAAAGAAACCCAGTTCCTAAGGGAAAGAAAACTACTTCAAACGCTGAAAGGAACCTAAAATAATCCTGTAAGCAATAATGGCGCGGTCCGTTTTTGCCTTATCTTGGTGGCCCAGGCTGCGATGCTCGAGGTCTGGATCGTATCATGCGGGCAGAGGCGCTCCCCTAAGCTCTGCTGCCTGGCGTTTTGTGGTTGGCGGAGAAAAGGGGCAGAGCGGTTATAGCTGGAATCCCTCCATAGGCGCCTCCTGCTGGGGGAAGAGATATTGCTGCTGGGTCTCATCAACTTGAGGGGCGAGGCTGGCGTCCTCCTCCTCCACGCCGAAGTAATGCTCGATCAGATCGAACGCCTTCTGGTAGATCTCCTGGTTCTCGTGGCTCTGTAGGAACTCTATCTTGTCCAGGCCTGAGGTAGAGAGGGCAAAACGGTACCATTAAGCGGCTTAGACCCAAAGCACACAGTTAAACACCGGCTTTATTTTCATAACGAGCCGGTATGGTATACAAACTGAACAGCAATTAAAGCATTAAAGCCAAACTGTCCCCGGCAAACAGACAAAACCACTGAGAAGAAAAACGCAATGTGGTACCAAAGGTAACCATGATAACTTATTGCAAAAAGATATAGCAAAAGTAGTTTACAATTACATTTGGCATAAAAACCATCAATGCCATACATGTTCCCTGATGGCAAAGTTGTTTTTGATAAACATTTTGGTGCGCTCGATTCTTACAGTATAATGCCACTGTTCTGCAAGTTCTGTTCCATCAAGACTCGTTAAGCCTCAGTAAATGACCCACAACTCCGTACCGTAAGCCTCCTCGATCAGGCTGCAGTGAAGGGCGTTAAGCCTCAGTAAATGACCCACAACTCCGTACCGTAAGCCTCCTCGATCAGGCTGCAGTGAAGGGCGTTAAGCC
>JAOVYW010000040.1:2792989-2805811 GCA_025775045.1 Hiodon tergisus
CACGCACGCACGCACGCACGCACGCACGCACGCATACAGAAAAGATATTTGGGAAATTTAAGCTTGGGAACGCTCACGCTGACCTTACTGATGACCTTCTCTGGCACTTTGTCAGTCATGGGCGTGGCTATGAAACCAGGCAGCACGCAGTTACAGCGAATCCCGAACCTGTAAAACAGACGGCGTGAGACAAAGTGAGAGGAGCTGCCCACTCATTGGGCCTTTGGTTATTTACAGTGCAGTTCTGACCGCTTTCATTCGTCTGCAGCCAGTGCTCAACCCCGCTCCACGTGCAATGCTAATGGTCCCGCTCACTCTTACCTGCTCAACTCTTTGGCCGCCGTTCTCGTTAAGCCCTCAACTCCTGCTTTGGAGGCGGAGTAGTTGGCCTGGCCGATGTTTCCCACCTGACAGCACAGCCAGGACCGTAAGCGAAAAAGTTGTTCTTGTGGTCTCAAATAACTTGTGTACGAGACTTAATAATAATACCTTCAAAATAAAATTAGAACTGACACCCTACTGTTATAAGTATAGAAATATAAATGCCAAACCACTGATTTTAAGGTCTTGGTCCCATAACCAGAAACATAAGATTTGAAAATGCTAATTAAAACCTTGTCCAAATAGCTGTCTCCCACTTTGAAAATGACTCACCTTCCCCACAATGCTGCCAACAGTGATGATGGAGCCCTTGGGAGAGCCACAAGCAACCAGGGCCTTGGCGACAGCCTGCGTAACGAGGAATGTGCCCTGGATAAAGAAAGACGTAGGCTGCATATGGTGATCGACGTACTGCATTTCTTTTTTTTTTACAAACCCTAAGGTAACACCCTTTTTATTGCAGTGGGCAGCTTACAACTTGTTTCAGCCAAACATGCCTGTCGACGTGCAGCGGAGACACTAAACCAGAGGGCACAGTCAGCTCATTCCTAGGTTTGGTCTTTCACCGGGGAGGGGAACATACCACACACCCCCCCCCGCGTGGGTCTGAGGGGCCGGCATACCTTGAGGTTGACCTGCACGACTCTGTCGAAATCCTCCTCCTCCATTCTCAACAGGAACTCGTCCCGAGTGATCCCAGCCGCACTGACGCACACGGAGGGAGGCTGGAAGTACCGGCACTGAGGAGTGGGGTGCGGGGGGGGCGAGGGGTGTGATTTATTAAAATGACCTGCTTAGGCTCCGCCCAGCGTGCATGCTTTCCTATGACAGCATCGGACTGACAACACTGATTCTTTTTATTCTTATTAAACCAAAGCCAAATGTGTGCAGATGACGACCCTTTTGCGGGACCCATTCAATTGCCTCTCATTGAAATTTAAAATTAACCGCTTATCCAGACCAACTTCTGCACCATACATTTTACATCCGACAGGTTTCTACAGCTGGAGATTTAACAGGTCATAAGTGTAGGCTCTGATTAAAGCAGCACTTCCACAACGGAAACTGGGGAGTTTTTTTCCCCCAAACCGCAAAGCCAAATGACCACAGCGACCCAACAGACATGGTCAACGTACTCGCTAAACCGCACTTCCTCCAGAAGGGCAAAGCCTTTTACCTACGCCTCTCTAGCAAAAATCTAGAAGCATGAAGGGATAATTTAGACCTGAATTTAGCCTTAGTAAAGGAGAAGGTGAGATGAAGAGAGGGTCCACTGATCTGCTATATAACTGGTTCACTCAATTCATTGGACAATAGAACTAATCTCATTCTTATTATTATACTGTAATGACAGTAAAAGTAATTTTTCCTCAGATTTAATAAAAGGGCCCACAGAGATGCCCCACTTTTTTTTAACCTGTTGTACACAGCTTCGGAACCCTACGGAGGACTCAGACAGTTAATGGGGTGAAAGTTTGCCCCCCTCTGGTCATTTTCCAGAACAGCAGCCCCAGTCGTAGCAAGACCAAAGCCACAGAAGTTTGATGAGCTGTGGGACCCACACAGGACCCTGTCACTCACACGATAGGACCGCCTCTCCAATTCTAAAGCAGACGTGGAGTCATAGGCCTGGACTTTGAATTGCCATTTTGAATTGAAAGGCATACTGTCTGTGTTACCTTGTTTCAGGTACTTATTCTCCATCAGTTCAGGATAAGTTAAAATATAGAACGCATGGCTTAATGCATTTCTGGCCCTGAAAGCATGCTCTGAGAGCAGTAGCCAATTAATTCCTCAAACTAGCACTATTACATGTAGCAGACCAAGTAGCCCCAGTTATTTGTAGACAGTAATTGATCCAAGAATCAACTAGGTGTTACTTGGCCTCAACTCTAAGGGTCAGCTTCATGACTGCCATTCAGACAGTCCCCTGCAGCCTGCAGGATAATGGTCTTCTGATCGGGGGCTAACAGCACCACAAACCACACCTGTATGCTGGTGACTAGCTTCTCCACGCTCTCCCGTGAAGACACGTCGACACCCAGCGCCATGTGTTCCTGCCCTCTGTGTTCACGCGACAGGCTACTCAGCGTCTGATAGGCCGATCCCTCACTGACATCCGCAATCACCACCGAAGCGCCCTCGGAGGCAAACTGCTGGCAGACGGCCCTCCCAATACCACTGCCCCCTCCTGGAGAGGAGGATGGAAATTACAGAATGAATTAAACAGCTAATTTTTTACACAGAACAGTCACTGAAAAACACCTTATTTGAGTTTCGATATGATGTGCACTACTCAAAGTCAGTTTGGGTTAATATGTATAAACACGTATACACAATTCTGACCACGGGGTAATGTATGCGAAAGAATAGGGGGTACAGGGACTAACCCTTTAACTGATTACTGCCATTTTCCCACTATGATTTACAATTTATACAACGTGAACTATTACCCCTAACACATTGGTTTTGTAACATAATTACATTCTATATTCCAGCTTGTTCAGGTTGATGTAAAATGCTTTCAGTATTTTCTACTGTCAGTAACTTCTTTTAACAGCAGAATTTCCTCTGGAGCACTTGAGGTCACGCTCTCCGCTCAAGGGCACAGAAATTGTCCCACTCCCGGTTCAAAGCCGTGGTCCAGAGTAAATAGTTTAATGTAACTGTTTGACTTTTCCGTCCACAAAAACGGAGTCAGTTAGTGTATTTTACAAAAGCTGTCATCTTCTTTCTCATTTGTGTCCAAAAATGTAGCCAGTTCCCAAGGACACCTCCGCAGTATGAGACCATGCGAAGTTAAGCAACAGATAAGTGGAGTGGCAGATAACTGGGTGCCTAGGAACCTATGGCCAAGTTTCATTGCGTATTTTTGAGCAGAAAAGTTGAACATTAAAATATATATTTATGACAGCTAGTCGTGGAACGCAGAGATCTATATTTATTTCACAGGGACAGTGGAAGGTTAAACGTAATACTTTAATTGGCCGTACCGTACTTTATGCATTTGATGTTTTATTTTATTAGCTAGATTAGAAGTTATGAACATACAAACAATGCGTGATTTCGCCGTCTGAATGTTTGTCAATACGACAGTGACAGTTCCGCGAGGTATCTTTAGATTTCTTTATAGTATCAAAACTGAATTGTGTGAGTTAATCTTACAAGTAAATGGCACTAACCAGTGACGACGGCCAGCCTTGATATCAGTCTAGAGGACGCCGCCATGACAGTCTTCCGGATAACGTGACATCATTAGCGGTGGATCAATATATCTGTCTTAATTCCACATGGTGGCGCCATTCTACAAGTGATGCATACTTGGCGAGAGGAACAAGTATACTAATTTTACTAATCCAGATTTAACACATTAAATTATATACCGATATATTGTATATTTGTAATGTTGGTTTCAATCAAACCAAACCTACCATAAGTACCTATAAAACATTAGAACACCACGGTCAGAGATTTCTGTGCAAGAGGATAATGGACCTGCGCTCCGCGGAAAAAAATGAATAAAACTCCTAAAATACACAAGTAATCGCGAAAAGCAGGTATGTTTACATATTGAACAGTTCTTTGGTGTCATGCAATAAAATAGCCGGAAAACATAGATGAATGAAGATCATAGAACGATGTCTTTTCTGATGTGTAATTTTTCCTGGCCGATGACTCTTCTCCATGCAGTAAATGTTGGTCTGAGCATTCAGTAGCATGGGTAAACTTGTTTTGCCTCAAAACGACTCTACAGTAAAACAGACTCGCTTTAGATAACAAATAAATATAAATATAATATTTTCCCCAAATAGGTTAAATTAATCTTTGTGAACTTACTGCATTAATAAGAGCCATCCAATACGCTACACCATGAACACGCGTTTATTAATGTGTATATCCACGACCTTATTTCCTTATTCAAATGGGTAGAATTTAGCAAGTGCACCTACAGACACGACTTGGAAATTAACAAATTCTCTTGTTTCGATGTCACCAAGATCAAGATAAACAGAACCACGATCTTGCAAACAATTATTAGATTAGTGTTCTGACTTGTTAAACTTACCAAACTGAGACATTAAATGGGAAAGGGACAGGGAAATCGGACGCGAAGGAAGAAAACCAGGTAACGCTGGTTTTAGAGAGTTGGAAGTGATTTTCATTTTAACCAAATTCTCCGTGGCTTTGATAATCAAATAAGGGGACACTGGGGCAAAATATAAACTGAAATTTACCAGCGATTCACTCTGGTCCTGAAGTCCTGACGGCGTTTCTGTAGTCAGGGGGTCCAGGGAAAATTTAAAAGCAACCAAAATATAAAACATACAGTGAGAAACCTCTGACGTGTCATGAGACAGTCGACGTTATTCTGCTCAATTGGTGCAGACCGTTTGTCAACAGTCGCAGTTTGTGTGACAGCTCGGCATCGTTTCCCCATCTTCACTGTTGTTTTTATTCTTGATAAATGCATGGTGTGCGGTTAATAATGTCACTTGGGTTAATAATATTCATACATTCAGTGTTTAGATTTCCCTCCCTTGTTCCTGGAATGTCAGCGTCCCGATAAGCCAAATTCTCAGACATTGCACCGTATGAAATGTTAACCCATGTTTTCTGATTGGCATTTTATAGTGAGTCAATTACTAAAAAATGTTTACAGTAGTCTTGGTGTATAGGTTTTATACCTTAAAAGAAAAGAAACCTGAGTGAATAAACAAAATCTGTAAAAAAAAAAAAAATATATATATATATATAAAATAACCCTCAGATACCATATTTCTTCAACTTCAGGATTGAAGTTTGGGTTCATCGAAGTCTTTTCTCAATTGGTAATATCAGAACTGTAGTATATTCAGTATTTTCTCTGAAGATCCCACAGTCCCGCTGCTTCTAGTGTTTAAGTAACGGCTCCGCTTTCGCTCTTCTTACGTCATGGCTCGTCACACAGCAGGCGCCAACCCTATAGCGTCTGTGCGGATTGGCCGTTTTGCTTGTGACCCGTTTTTCCTCGTATGACCGGTAGCATTTAATACTCAGCAGCACAAATGCGTTTCAAGTTTCTGTACAACGGGAAACGCAATGCCAAGAACTTAATGAAAAAAATCTGCATCAGGAGATCCAAGACCCTTCGATTTGAAGGTTGTGCGGCGATGTTTTGGGTAAGTACAATTGGCTCCAGTCGTGGTTGTCACATTTTCTGCTCCATTTTCCCATGGTTACTGAAGCAATTAATTCCCTCAGCAAATTTGGTGTGTGTTCCTTGTTGAAAAGGGTATTTTGAAGGAGGATGTCTCACTCCAGGGCACTGCAAACCGAATTACGTTTTTTTAAGGTGGGGAAGACTATGGGATTCTACCAGACAGAGCAATATCTGGAGTGCAGGGAATTCTAACATGCAAGGGGTCATGATTGTATACAGCACTAACAATGTGTAACCTACAAAGCTAAACAATGCAGACACATTGTGTTATCTTGAGCATCACATCTCTAGTAAACCAAGTTCTGTGATCTAAATTATAACCCTGGAAACTATTTCCATCCAGGGAGAACATTGCAACATTGGCCAGATCTCCCCCCAAACCCACCAAAAGCAGACACAGAAAGCCGTGTTAAAGAGCCTCTCTCTCTTTATTGATGTACAGCGTCTCTTAACGAAGGCATGTTTTTGACGTTCTCTGTTCAGGGCAGCCAGGGAAGGGGGTGGTTATGTTGCCCAGAGTTTTACTTTTCCTGTTTGGAGTTTGTTTTCTTAGAAAATAAACCAAGACCAGATGAAATATAATCACACAGAGGATTTTGAGGAAGAAAGAAAAAAATTCAACAAGGAAAATCACTTCCTACTGGTAAAAACATGCTGCTTGTGCAGAAGTGTGAAATATTTACAGCTTTATTTATACGGACATTTTGTTGAACTTTACATCACTGCCCACCCCAGGCCACATGTCAACAGGTGCACACCTCCAGGGAGCCGTTTGTTTTCTTTACATTTATATAAAACGTCGCACACGACATCTTCCTCCTCCCTAAAAATAAATAAAACTGAACACGCTCACATCACAGCTCGCCTTCCGATTAGACAGGAGCAACCCGAATTATCATTCAACGTGAACCGCAGAACACATTCTCCCACAATTTCCCTCCTTAGTGCATCATTAGATTCAGCTCAAAAACATGACGTAGGCAAGATGAAGGGTTTTCATGACCTCGCTCGTGTCCTGTGGCTGCTGGCATCAAATGTCTCGCCCCCTTTTAAACCAGGAGCGCCAGAGGGGGCAGGAGACCGTCTGAACGACTCCTACGCCACATCCAGTCCGAAGCTTAAGATTAATGCTTTAACCGGTGACCGCCTAATGCACATCAAGGGATTGCAACACAGGCAAGGGAACGGCGCCCTCTGTTACGGTACAGCGCAGGCGCGTTTGTAACGTCTGGCACGGCACACCGCAGCACATGTTCTGAGTGGTGTAAAAAAGGTGGTACTCTTCACAGGTGCGGGAGGCGACGGCGCTGGCCGCAACCCAAGGCTTTCTGTACCGCCGGACGCCCATCTTGCCTACCACTCGACCGTGGTAAGCACAGAGCTGGCCTTTGCCGTCTTCAAACCGATTGGCAACGATAGAAAAAGCACGGCCGGTGTTCAGTATGGGTCAGAATTAAACCAGACCTAAGGCCCAGATATAACTAAAGCCATTACACTGAGCAAGACTGATGGAGGTTTGGATTCCCACATGCAATACACCAACATGTCAGCTGGAATCCCAACAGATTACACACTCGCACACACGCACGCACGCACAAAACCAATCCCCAGCTCTCACCATTCTCCTTCCCCGCCCCCAATAAACAAAAGCAAACAGTCCTCCATCCTCCCTCTCTAGGGAATCTCTTAAAATTCTTCTTTATGAAAGAAAAATAGACATTTATATATCTGTACATCTATATACACAGTGAGGGGAAGAAGAGGGAGAGGGACGCCACTGAAGAAGTCACGAAAATGGGTCTGGGCGCCCCGCCCCTGTTCTCCGCCTGACAGCCGGCTGTCCCTCTTCTACGGGGGGCGGGGTAAGGGGTTCAGCGCTTTTCCCTTTGTCCAGAGAAGGGAGACCCCTCTGGGTTTGAAGGGCGGTGCTGCTAAGGGCGCAGGGGGAAAAAAAACAATCGCCTGTCCTCCTCCTCAGCTTCAGCCTGCTCTGGGTTCCGTCTCGGCCTGCCGGGCCTCTCCCCGCCGCCAGGCGAAGATTCACCCCGAGTCGGAGTCGCTGGTGTCGGAGGAGGAAGAGGAGGAGGAGGAGGAGGATGAGTCGGAGCTGGAACTGCTGGCGCTGAGACGGGAGGCCATGGTGTGAGGTTCCACAGCACTGGGCTTCTCCGCTGGAAGGGAGAAGGGATTGAGCAAGACCAACACAGAGACCACACGTTAACACGCAATTTCCCAGACATGCGCATTTGACGGTTCTGTCCAGGTATCTTGATCTCCTAATTAAATAAGACCAGACTTCAATAGATTTAGAAGTCCAACGACACTTTCAGCAGGCTGTCTCCTTCCCTCAGTCTTGGATGTTCAGATGGGCCCTGATGTAGGAAGCCCTTTCACTCACCCTTGGTCTTTGCTGGCTTCTTGCCAGAGTTGAGCTGGCCACTGACGTCCTGCAGCCTTCTCTCCAGCTCTCGTTTCTTCTCCAGGGTCAGCTCCTCTCGCGTCTTCCCACCGCCCGCCTTCTTCATCACTGCACAGGGGTTAGAGGCCACTTTAGCACACGGATCAAACGGCGGCGCACAGTAGCGCATTTTCCACGTGTCCCCAGCAGGGGGCGCCGGCCGACGCACCGTAGGGTTTGCGGGGCTTCTTGCGCAGGCAGCTCATGACGTAGCGCTCCAGCTCGCGCAGCGTGGAGGGCTTGAGCGTCTCGAAGTCGATCTCGATCTCCTCGGGGTTGGAGTCACGCAGCGAGGGCTCGCGGGACTGGATGATGTGAACCACGCGGCCCAGCTTCTCGCCCGGCAGCTTGTTGATGTCCAGGCTCAGCTGCCGCTTCTCGTCGTAGCTCATGGGACGCCCCTCCTCCTCCTCCTCCGAGTCGTAGTGGGGCAGCAGAGCCGCCGGGGCCATGGGGCTGGAGTGGGAGGCCGACGGGGGACCGTGGGATTTCTTAGTGGACCTGGGCCAGGTGGGTGGGCACAGCGTTATTGGTGGCAGCAGTAGTACATCGTAACGATTGGGTAGATATAAGCAGGGGGATTCATGAAACTAGCTTGGAAGGAAAGTGGGGAAAATTCAGGGTTCAGTCCACCGAGGGAATCTAATGCGACGGCCAGAGGCTGTGGGTTACGCATGAAGCCGCCGCACCGTCACGCAGAGGGACTCACTTGTTTTTGCTGCTCTTCTTGCCTGCGCCCTTCTTGCCCTGCGTGGAGGTGGGCGCGCCCCTGCTGGACTTGGCCTTGGGCGGCTTTCCCGGCTTGTTGGGCCGCTCCCCTCCGCCGCCGCCACCGTCTTCCGCCAAGCCCCGCCCGCCGCGGTGCTTCTCAGGCTTCTTCCTCTTCTTTTTCTCCTTCTTCTCCCTCTTCCTCTTGGGCTTGGAGATGGGGGCCTGCGACAGCGCCGCCAGCTGCTCGTGTACTGCCCTCAGCTGGCCAGAAAGGGAAGTGCAGGCGGCGTCAATCGCCACATAGCAACCGCTTAAACTCCAAACGTTTGGAAAAACCTACAATTATGCGCTTTGACGCAGAAGAAAATTAAGCCAAGCCACGGAGAACAGTTCACCCAGATACACCCAAGCAACAGCTATTGTACTGAATTAATCAAAACTGAGGGTTTTGTGTGGCTCTGGAAGTTAGAATCCAGTCAAGGCCATGTCTAGGCCAATGCTTAGTTACAATGAAAAGCGGTCCATTGAAATAAATAAAAAAAGCCTTTCATCTCTCCTTGTGTACAGCTTATGAAAGTCACAAAAGAAATGTCCTTGACAGAAAAAGCGACTTGGCCCTTTTTAAGCCCTGCTGGATGGTCAGTCAATCTTCTGTCATGTTTAAAAGGCGAGACCTGAAAATCTGACCTCCGCTGCACAACGGGCTCCCTCAGAGGCGATTCTACAAGGATGTCTTAATATGACACGTATCCTCACTTCGGTCCATGTCATGTGACTTTAGACAGTCAGACACCACAAATAGCCTGGGTCCCCAATTTTTTACACATTGTCTGCACAGTGTAGTTAACTTTATAAACTTGAGTGTTACGGCGTGAAGGTCCTGCATATACTGTACACACTACAATCAGTATCTGAACAGTGAGGCGTGACTTGTGTCATAACTGGTGGAGTGTCAGTGCAGTGGTGTCACTGGTGTAGTGGCATCACAGTGTAGGTGCGAGAGAGCGGGTGGTCAGTCTACCTGTGTACACACCTGTTCCTGCAGCTCAGCGAGGCGGTGTGCCCTCTCTTCCTCGCTGTCTGAGCTGGGACTGCTCTCACACTCGCTGTCGCTGCTGGGCTCGCTCTCCGAGGACGAGGACGAGGAAGAGTGCCCCGCCGAGATGCCCAGCCCGCCCCCCAGGGCGGCGCCGGAGGCCTCGCCCACCGGCTCGTCCGGCATCTTGGCGAAGCGGAACTCGAACACGTCCTGGGGGAGAGACAGACAGGCCGACCGTACGGTCAGTGGAGACGTTCGGAAGCTTGGTACTACCTCGTGCCGGCTATGGGGAGGGGCGGAGCATAGGGAAAAGACCAATCAGAGAAGCTTAGAGATTCATTCAGAGTAAATAATAAAGTGGGGGTCTATCTGAACAGAGCATCAAACCAGCTTGGTACTCCCCGACACACAAACTCACACTCCCAAAGAGAGACGCCCTCCTCCCCTCCGTACCTGCAGCTTGCGGGCCATGGCCACCACGTCGTGGTCGGGGGGGTTGTACTTGTAACAGTTGGAGAACATGAGCCTGACGTCAGCGGCAAACTGCTGAGCGTCCCTGTACTCCCGCACGTCCATCTTCCTCTGAGAGAGAGGAGGAGGAGGCCAGTTAAAAACACAGAAACCGGCTCATCCCGTTTACTGAACCCCGTCTCCGGCTTTAACGTGCTGTTTGTAGTGGATTAGTAGTATGAGAGCGCCATCTAGTGTGGAAACGGCTTGTGCAGGCAGTTTCCCATGCCCAGCAGTCCCCCTGATTATAAACAAGTTTTATGAGCTCGTGAATATTCATCACGAGGGGGGGGTTTACCAACTTATGACTGGTGGGCAACAGCAACAATCTAAACCCAGAACCAACAAAAACTCTAACCGCAACGGTGCTGCCGTTGTTGAATTTACACACGCCCCTTTCCCTAATGAAACTCCAAACCGAGTGCTGTAATAGCGCTGTTCTGTGGCTCAGCTCATAACACAAGCACGGGAAGCGAGAGACATCACTGGTGTGGTGCACACTGACTTCCCATTCTACCTCTGCACTCGTCTTCCTACTTAAAGAGTGCCTTTGGAAGAGCCTCCAAGCCCACCTTGATGGTGCTGAGGTCCATGGGGTGCTTGATGATGTCGTTGTAGTCGTGCAGGCCCAGGGAGGAGGGGTCCACGGGCTTGTAGAAGGGCCAGGCGTAGGCGGCGTGCTTCTTGGAGAGCAGCTCCTTCAGCACGCCGCTGCAGTAGCGCAGCTGCTGGCTGAGTTTGCCGCGGCGCGACGGCTGGTGCTGCAGGGAGTCCGGCAGGTCCTTCCGCGGGGGCTTGATGGGTCGCCCGCTCTCGCGCCGCCGCGCCGGGATCTTCCCCGGGCCGCCTGCGCCCGCCCCCAGACCCAGGCCCGGCGAGGACAGCGCCAGGGGGGACTCGCAGCCGCCGCCCAGGCCCATCCCGATCACGCCCACCCCGGCGCTTATGGGCAGGGCTACCGTGGTGGGCGTGGTCGTGTCAGCTTTCCGCTTTACGCCCTTTTTCTGTGGGGGAAAAACGCACAGACGCACTGTCCTGTTCAGAGAACCGTTATCACAAGAACCACCTCAGAGGCTACATGGCAACACAGCTGCTGCCAAAGTAGTGTATGCAGCACCAAGTTACCACTACAGCAATGTTGATTGGCTAGCAACGCCGCTGGCTACATCAGTAAGAATATATCCCAGTAGTTTCTCCTCAGCTGGAGGTACACAAAACCTAGTAACAACCAACCAGCTGCAGCGCCAGATACATAAACAATAAACAGTGGCCCTAGAACAGCCGATGCTAACGGTAAAATAGATGATCAGAGCTCAGGGAACTTTAGATGGAGCGGATCGCACCCGTCCTCACCTTGGCGGTTGGCTGTGTCGGTGGCAGCCCCAGCAGTGCGGGGGAGCTGTGGGGCAGGCTCTTGGCCAGCAGAGTCTGCGGGGGGGTGGCGAGCAGCGAGTCTGGGGTGTCCGGCGTGGGCGGGGAGTACACCGACTGAGAAACGGAGGACACGGCCGGGACCTGGTGGGCAGTGGTCACACCGCCCGGCACTGGGACAGGCAGAGAGGAGAGAGCGGTCAACACACGCGCCCACGCCGGACACCCCGGCGAATGCCGTCGCTGGTCCATGAGTCGCCGGAGAGAACGCACCGGTCGCCCGCCGGCCTTTGGGTGGCTTGCCGGGTTTGCCCCGCGGCGCAGGAGGGGGGAGCTCAATCTCCTCCTGTGGCATTTGGGCAACTTTCTGCAGGAAGGCCTTCTCGAGAGACTGTGCCATCAGCACAATGTCATCTGTAGGCTGGGGTAGACAATAAGCGCAGATACATTAGGGCAGGCACAACACGTTCTGACATGCGTTTAAATTCCCTGTCCAATAGGGAGCCCTGAATATCCGATATGGCCTGTACCCAGTCCACCGCCACATCTAACAGGACCTCCAATTTAGCCGTTTAACGTTTATGACAGCAACGCAACCTTAAGGGTGTGCATACCTCACAGAACGCAGCAAGGATCATCCAACCGTACACCTTGGATATTACAGCGGTAGCACGTGTCAGAGAAGAAAACTAGGACCCCTGCTGGACAGGAGGCTACATACAGAGGTGAGCCTCGCGTGGAGAGCGTATATGACTCACTTTGTTGTAGATGTAGCAGTTGGTGAACATGGTGTTGAAGTCCTGCATGCACTCGCTGGCGCTGCGGTAGAAGTTGTTCTCCAGACGCCTCTTGATGGTGCCCATGTCCATCGGCTGCTTGATGATCTTGTGATAATCCTGGACAAACGGAAACGGCGGAAACTGTTAACATCTACAGGGACTTAATAGTTTACGGGTCCACAAAAACGCGCGTGGGTCCAACAGGGATTAACCCACTTGTGGTGCCATACGCTCTGTGGAACGCACAACTCCAATAATATGCGTCACTGCATAGGGATAGACTACTCACAACTTGCATCTACTTTGGCTGCGATTAGAACTTTTAAATTACGGACAGTTTTGCACAGAGCTATGGAGTACAATCCCGGTTCAC
>JAOVYW010000040.1:2805911-2818667 GCA_025775045.1 Hiodon tergisus
ATCTACTTTGGCTGCGATTAGAACTTTTAAATTACGGACAGTTTTGCACAGAGCTATGGAGTACAATCCCGGTTCACGGGAGCAAACCATTTGATAAAGCGACACACTCACAGGCAGGTTGAGTTTGGAGGCGTCCACCGGCTCGTGGAAGGGCCAGGCGAAGTGGTGCCGCCACAGAGACTTCGCCATGGCCTTCTGGAGGAACTGCAACTGGTTGGTCAGCCGACCGGGGCGGCCGGGGTCCCGCACGGGGGGCTGCGGGGGCCCGGAGGGGGGCGCCTGGGGCAACGCCGGGCTCTCGAAGCCCTCGAAGAGCAGCGAGGGCTTTCGGATGCGTTTGCTGGGGCCCGACAGGCCATGGTCCGTCCCGACGACCCCCTGGGACCCCACACTCCCGCCCAGAGGACCAGTGCCATCCGACACCAGTCTGGGGGCACACGGGGAGATAAGAAGGGGTGCCAGGGACAGTGATGGAGAGACAGAGAGAGGGAGAGAGATTAATCAAGACTCCCGTCACTTCTTAGTCTGCCACAAGGTGTCAGGATATAACGACACGTGCCATGGTGTACGACAGCGCTATTCTCGCCTAGTGTGAGAAAAGGTCTCAGCCGTGTCACGTTCGGGCGCCAACAATTTTATTTACACGATCACAGCACTGTCAGCATAAAACCACTCGTAGCCAAGGGCAACGCACACCGGGGCCACAGTAAACCATGGAGTCAATGTTATGAGCGCCGTTGTGCTGGCCACGTATGGTTGGTTTGTAGAGGGAGCACAGGTCATCAGAACCAGTGCCTCCCATGGTGATGGCGGAAAACAAAACAAACTACACACAGTGCTGTATGGGCGTGGGTGGGAAACCATGGTAACAGTACAGATTGACCTCTCTAGTGCTTATACACACACGCAAAAAAGCACTGTGCAAATGCTATTGTAGAACACTCAGTTTCGCGTGCAATTTTTCGATTCACACACTGGATGTTAACAACTTATGGGTCCACTGCAGTTCGATATGCACAGCAAGTCCGTGGCTGACAGCTCGTCCAAAAAAGGAGAAAGAAAAAAAAGTATTACACAGGCACACATTCTATTGCCCATGTTCCCTCCATTGCCCTGGCAACGAAGCAAAAGAACCTGTTCTATTGGCTGCTGCGTAATTATTACCATGGCAACCCCCCCCACCACCACCACCTACAATAGACACCTAGCAGGGCCCGGCTGAGCCACGGAACAGTTCGAATTGTAATCCAAGGCCGTTTCCAAATGGTTTTATTGTTAAACAAACACCTCTTTCACGACTGGGGAGTGAAAGTAGGGCCGACCTCATTAGATATGCCAGTGAACTCAGATATCCAGCAGACACAGAAGAGAAGCTAAGGACTAACCGAAAACACAGGTTCCCACAACCTCACACACAATGGTTCCCCACAACGTGACACACACACAAAACGATTGGTTCCCATAACCTGACAAACACAGGCTGTGTGTCTCAGACCAAACGAGGAGTAACAAACTTAACTCACGTTGCATGCTTTTCCAATCAGAATTACATTTCCTATTATATTCCAAGTCTTCACTAAAGAGAGAAAAGCTGTGGCTACCAGGCTTTGTTATGCAACGAAAGGCGTATCATAAAAACGGACATAAACTGTATTTAAAAACATGTCTAGTTACCAACAGTGCAATCAATCTTTAGTCAATTTGCCTTTGAACTACGCTTGGTGAGTCATTGCCACTCGAAAACAAAGCGACCCATTCTGATTTAAATCTTATGTCAGCAGTGTGGGCCTTACCTAGTTTACGTGTCTCCTCGTGTCACACATGACCGCAGCGTACAAGAGTTCTCTCCCACACTTCTGACCTCTTTTTCCAATCAAATCGACCAAGTGCTGAATGAACATCCGCAACGCCGACTCAAAGGGATCCACTTTGCACTACAAACTTACCGGTTTCACCCGTCCTACAATCACGGCGCTCGCAACCGGCTAACGGGAGCGCATAACTTCAGCGTAAAAGTGTCCCGCCGAAAGCCCGAACAAGGAAAGGAGGTGGTAACGGGACGCCGCGTAAACCACACCACCTTTCTGAGCATTTCTGCCCATTCAATCACAGCCATGACGCAACCAGGCCTCAAGTCTTGCATCACACTGGATCCTCTAGATCTCGGCCCAAGTCCGATCACCGAGAACCACCGCGATAACCTTCCGGTATCAATTCAGTTCGACCAGGTAACTGCCAAACGGGCAGTCCTCAGTCAGAGATCCATAACCCCCGGCACCAAAACGCTAACATTTTAACCCACGGAGCATTGGCCATTTTGAATCCATGGCGAGGGAAAATGATGGTAAGCATCCCCTAAACTCGTGACAATGACGATGTAATGATAGAGAAACGGGCTGTAGCAGTTTTAAGGTGTTCACATTAGGACCACCTGGGGAAACTTGGGTTGTCAAATCTGTATATGGGACCATCAGTTCAACGTTATTCCACTTCAGCGATTTGTTGTGGGATCGTGAGCAAATGTCAATTAAGGAACCACCTGAAAGGTACACTAGAAGTTCACAAAACTGCGTGACAAGACGCGTCATGGTCGAGACCCTCGCCTGCTACAACGGCTAACCGTTAATTGAGTTTAGATGGGTAGAAATGGACCTGCTGAATTTCACAATCATTACTGAGGCCTAGAGCACACACGGTCGCGGTCCATCTGACTAAATTCTGATACTAAACCACTACTGGTCCACAATACATAACATAACAAACATGTAAATATTAGGTGACTTGTATATTTTTAGAATCAAAATTACTACAATGCACACACGCTCAAAAGAGATTTTCAATAACACAACGTACCCAACAAAACCCTGCCCACTTTCAGACCGGGGTCACGGTCAACTACTCCCCTGTGAAAACATTATACCATTTATTATCATTTGAAATATTGTTTCAGAGCTTACAGTGCATTGGATCCAGAAGGTTTAATTGAAACAGCTGCAAATGACAGCTTAACTAACCACATAAATTAACTGAACACTGGCGGTAAAAAGGAGATGTTTACAAAGACACACAATGGCAGTTGTTCAATAAAGGAGATTTTATTGTGATAAAAATGACACTGTAGAACTTATCCAAATACAAGTCTACATTTCAAAAGCAACATGTCACTTAACTTACCTATGGTACCTATACTAATGTAAATATACATTTACAGTCAAAGTATACAACACAAGTTACCAATTCAAATCAATTGTGTGCGTGGGAGGTGGGGGCTCCCTGGTGTAAACATTCCAATGAGGATTAGATTTAACATTGCATAAACCCGTCTCTTCTGATCCGTTTTGTAACTTAAAAAACTACTACAATTCATATATTCTTGCAGTATTTTGCCCAAAATAAAATTGCTATAAGAAACGTACTACAAAACATTTGGGTGCTAGTGAGTATAAATATTTGCAACAGGGAGCTGTAGAAAATTCCCATAGGAAACATTTGCTAATTATTCACAGACATGCCTTTCCAGGTTGGGTTACCACACCAATTTAAATAATGGTGCACCCACTTCGCTCCTCAATTGGTTTATTACTCATTTGATTATAATACAAACAAAAATAAAACCGTAGTGCCTTGCTTCCAACTCCTTAACCCGAGGACATTCTAAAGGCTACAAAAACATCAGCTACTTAGACCTTGCACATTAGTGCACTAAGTTTGCACGGTTAGTAAGTATTAATACCGTAAAAAATACGATACACAGTCCAATCCAACTAAAGACAATTACCAGAAAACTAACTTTCGGTGCTGCAGTTAACAGTACATATGTATAGGTCACGTGTTGAGTAAACTAACCATGTAACTCAACTGAACCACCGAGATGAAAACACGTGAATGAAACCATAATACAAACATGGATCACAATTGGAATCAGAGGCAACGCGTATCCTCACAGTTCAAATAACCATGCGACTGTCCACTTCGGCCATGTTTGTAAACACCGCAACTATTCGTGGCCGAGCCTTGCATTTCATAATGTGCGACTGGCATTTCCAGAGACGAAATTGACTTCAATTTACTAGGCCTCACAATGCACAAAAACATTCCCCGCACTACTACAAACGGACACTTCTACAGTATTTACTATTCATGTCGCCAAACCATAAAATAGCGAACGCTATCTAAAAGCATATCGATGCAACGGCATCCGTGCACAGTATGATTGATACGACCCTAATTTTTACTTGTGTCCCTTTAACTCCATGAATGCTAACTGCATCATTGCAATACAACTTGGCCAACAAGTTATCAAAATGCACATCAAAGCGCAAAACTTAACGGTTTTAAACGACAGTTCTTTTACTGTCCGTTTCGGAATTAGTTTTAAACATAGAAACGTCATATACAGTTTCTGTCCAGCCGTTAAAACGTCAAGGAACCATCTACTTAAAAAAAAACAATACAATCCTGTTGAAACCAGCAGGCGCTGCGTTAAATATTTCACATAATACGCCAGGCGTGGTAGTCCGTTTGCGTTTTAATTTACCTCAAACCGAGCACGTTAGTTTCAGCTGCAACTCAAAAACCGAAGGGAAGCGGTGGGAAAATGGCGTCGGCACCCAGTGACGATTTTTAAGAGCGGGTACACGGCCGATTCAAAAACAACCTCACAGAAATTGTACACCATAAAAACATAAGAAAATCGGAACAAAAATTAAACACTGAAATTTACCAAGTGATAATAAACGCGCATTTACTGTAAGTAACTGGCTATTTGTTGTTTAATGGCAAGCAAGCATCTGTGTTGTAGTCAATTCCATCGGTATTAAGAAAACGAAATTAAAACAATTAGTCCCGTGATAAAAATATATTCCAAAGTCAATATTGGGTCAGACAGTAAAGCAAGTGTCAATGGTTCCGTTTGGTACCTGTCAAGGGGCGGGTTTAAAGCCGTCTCCATCAGGATGGATCCGGATTCTGTTTAAAGACCGATTTCGTTCAGGCGCCAGAGAAGTTTTTTTCCCCGTCTTCCCGACCCTCCTAGCTTCCTCCAGTACACCGCTTCAGCGAAATGGCGACGCAACGGATCCGCCTGCCATTTTATAAACCTATTGACCGCCAGGATTGGCTGAAATAACCATATATAGTCACGCCCCGTACTTCCTATACGCCACTCCCAATGTCCATCACGCAAGCCACACCTCGAGTCACATATAGCCAACTAAAAATGATTCTAGCGACCAATTCGCATAACTTTGGTGTCTGTCAAAGAAGACCAGTTTATCATTGGCTTGCTGCACACAACCTCACCTACAAATTCTACCGACTGGCCATTTTACATCCTTCAGAGAAATGGTACGCTCCTACCTCCCCCTCCGAACTTGCACCCGGCTAAATTACGTCAATACAGGAAAGGAAAGTGTTGATTGGACACCATATCTCAGGCGCGGGCAGAGAGAATACGTTAATGGCACGCTATTGGTTGGCCAAGGCACTCACGCGTATTAGACAGACGTTCTCAGCAATCTGGGGTCTCTAGACGGTTTTCGCCTCATCTTCGTGCTTTCGCGAAAGACTGAGCCGTCGCCATCTTAAATGTGCCCACAATGCGGTCACAACCCACTACTAAATCGGCAATTCACATAAACCAAATTAAGATCCCACGATTTACTGAGCGATTGAACGGCCTCAATCACCAAAGATATATAACGTGTAGCTTAAAAGCGACACAGATCCACTTGCACTGTCCATATATACATCTATATCAACACAAAAGACGGATAAAACAATAAACCTTTTCGTTCAATGAACCTACAGGCATTCTATAAAATTTAGTTTATTTGTACAAATAAAGCTCAGCTAAATGGAAACCGTCGCCGTGACATTAAATACTTCCAGGCTAAACGGACGCAAACAAAGCCCGCCCTGCACACCCTTTGCTAACTCATTCGACCTATGCAACCCTTGGTGACAAGGCCTAGATGTGTTGCATAACTTTTAAGTTAATAATAATGTAATTCCTGGAGAGAAAAAAGGCGAAATACTAACAATACAACCACTGTTAACAATTAATGATCCAAATTATCCATATAAATCATACAACGACTAAAACTCCGAGCCAACCAATACAAAAATGACACAGCAGTTTTTCCAACTTTTCCTTAAGCAGGGACAAACTACTTACTGCCCGATACCAAAACCATTTTTTCTCCGACACCAAAATAACTTATGTCCACAATTTACAAGACACGCAAAACAATCCACGCAGCTAACTGTCTTACTAGCATAATTTTAATCTATATATATATCAGTAGTAGGCCGCACGTGAATCAAAGTGCCTATAGTTTACAATGTATCAACATGTTTAAGTATCGTATTATATTTAACTTTAAATGTTAACCTGTCCGGTATTTACTCGTTATCTAACAAAATAAATGTGGGTTGTTAAGATAATTCAATAAAATTTAGTCATAAATATTAAATCTTAACTTAAAAAAAATATGTATTGGAAGCCAGAAAACTACCAACTTAGCCAGTTAAAGTAAAATTACACAAAAAATATAGTATTTCTCGGTACATCACGGACGCTTTCTAGTCAACACAAAGCAGGCAATCACGCCAGAGAGCGTTTAACACCACCCATCCCCCACCGACAAGGTTGCACGTCCATTCCAATGTCAACCAACAAGATAGTTTAAATACTAGGTAAACAACAGTAAATCACTCTAATACAAATACTAATTCTGAATAATAATAATAACAAACCCAAAATACTGATTAGTAAACTAACTAGTTAAGACGTTGACATGAGAAATAAATAAATAAATAACCCATCGCGGCTACATTAATCCCAAAGAGGATTATATAGCTAATATAAGTCCTTATCGCAATCCGCGTATTGATAACATTGCTTGTATTCTTCGTTTCTCCAGACACGTTTCTTTTTTTCCAACTCATTTCCCACAAACATGTCCGTCTTCTTCCCGCATTCATTGGGTCGAGGAAGGGGGGAGGGGAAGTCACATGACAGCTTCGCCCTGGTTATTTGCGCAACCAAAAAAATAGCAAAATATCCAAATGTTTCCAAAAAACTGAATTTAGTATTTTCCTAAATGAAAAAAAGTTTTCGGCAATACACGTTTTCCAATATCCATATGTTGACGTTAGACAGGCATTTTGGGCATTTTGTAGAGAACTTGGATAACCACAAAACAAAGGACATTTTTCCAGTAACGTCAGCAGTGTTGCAATTGGGCAACCGAATACCACATGATATGACATAATCTCGAATAAATATGGTTTTGATTTTTTTATGCAATTCTGAAATATAGAATTTCTTCGAAGTTTCCCGTCCGGAATACAGAAATCTTGTATTGTATAAATTATTTCCATCTTCTTCAGAAACATCTGAAAAACAGTATATCCTGACTAGAAGCACTTAAACCTTCCCAGGGCGCAGAGTCTAATTGCCAGCATGGCATCCGATATAAAAAAAAGGCGCGTTTTGCGCATGTACGGAATCGTTTGTCGACTTCCCCATAAGAAGAATGTGACTTGTGGATCCTCATGATATAGACCCAGTTGACGTGCAGAGAGATCATAGAAACATATTACTCGAATTACTGAATAGAATACCTATACCGTATAGGCGGACCAAACAACATTAACGATTGGGATATGGTCCTGTAGTAAACGGATTCATTTAAAAGTTTAAGATCTTTAAGTATTAGGTATTGGTGCCTGAATTTGTGCCAACCATCACAATAAAACGCAATGCCTATTAATGGCGTTATTAAGACCTAACAAGCTACATGTATCTTAAAATGTGCTTTAGCACCCTACTTAGAGATATCGTTCTTTTTGTGCTATTATTTTTCATGACTAAACCCCACTTTAATTGCAGATCTGTATGCAGTACAAATCAATGTAATGTAATACAAAGTCTGGATTGGTATTTGGACGGCATTTTTTTGAAGGTTCGTTTTTAGCCGTATCGATTGTTTCCATTGTACATACTGGGCCTGTAACACGATCAGTCAACTTCTCAAACATTCCTTGTTGGCTGTAGCTATTCAATACACCAGATGTCACTAACTCCGGTCCTGAAGATCTGGTCCTACTATGGTTGGGTTTAAATGCTGCCCTAACCCTCAAATGTGATGTGCAACGTGTCTCAAATAATTAATACATAGGTGATTTGGGGCCGCATGTAAAACCAATTGGATTACAGATCTCCAGGACCTAAAGTGGGGACACGTCCAATAAAAAAAATCAGCGATGTTATTAGCTGGCAACCAGGAATGTATGCATCTACGCGGTCATATTTTTATGCTCGTACTTGTGCCTTAACTCGAAGAACAAGTGTAAAACATGTTTAGCTAGCTTTCAGTCAAAATATTAATGTACCTGGTAACGAGAACGCAGTGCCATTATTTGGCTCACTCGTACTCACTATAGACTAAGATGTTGATGAAATATTTTTAAATGTAACTGCCAAAGACTAATACATACATTGAAAAAAAAAAAAAAATATATATATATATATATATATCGAGATTTTGTTTATTTTCTTGAAGGAGAATTCTAGAACGCCTCTGACGAATGCTGGTACTCATCAGTTGTACTTATAGTGATCTGCGTACCAAGCAAATGGTCATGTGGTTCAGCACATGGATATTTTTGCATTTTAAACGCGTTGGCTCCCTCTAGCGCTTAGAAGAGGATATAGCACCCATTGGATCTGTTTTGTACATCTAATCCACAGATCTCACTATCAATTTCAATTTTTTTTTTAGAGAAGGCAGTGAATGGCCAATCATACGACCTTCTACAGTTCATCTGCAGCATATATGTCTTCCTCTCTATCCCACTGTTAATTTCCAATATTATACAACTGAAATCAGTAAGTGCATTTAGATGTATAGTTTATTTCCTGCTGGGTGTTCCTTTTCCAGTGAGAACTAGAGGACTTGCCAAAGCAGAAAGCCTTTGCTATAAATGTATACTGTCCTCGTGTATGCTGTAAAAAAATTATAATAATTAAATAAAACAGTGTTGGTTCATTTAAAGAACTGAACTTATAAACAAGGACATACAGATTTAAATTCCAGATTGACTGAAATAATGAGTAAAAATCCAAAAGATTGATCATTCCCATAAATGCAATATTTGTTTTAACTGAAAAATATAAAACATATACAATCTAACAGTGTAAATAAAAAAGCACAGCTTTTGCAGGATTACATAATATGGGGCATTTATCAGTATTATAAATGTTGAAGTGAAAGTATGCTTTTCTTTACATACAAGAATGTCTTGTTGAAAAGCATTACTTTAATGGCTGTCAAGGAAGTTCCTATAATGTGACGAGTCACTGCTGTTCATCACATGACCTGGGCTCAGCTCTCAAACAAGCTGCTCAGAGAAAGCAAAGTTCCCATGCCGCGTTTTTACTGTACACTATGGCCCCCGTCTAAGCCCCTCCCGTCCATCATCCCCTGCACATTTCCGCAAGACAGAGCTTTCTCTGTTCTTTTTTTACAATTGTTTCTCCAGCCCTCATTATGTGCAAAAGAAAGTCTTGCAGTCTCAGAGGGGATCCGTTTTCTGTTCTGTCCAGTTCACTGTGCCTAATTGGTGCATCCGTTTTCAGGCAAAATGCCTTGCACAGCATTTAAAGATTTATTTTAAACTCAATGCATGTGTGTACAGACAATGCAGGTGATTATTAAATAGGAGAGACAGGATGCATACCAAAAGAGCAGAATAAATGGTTTAAAAAAATGCTTTATAGACAAATCAAATTCAGTTTGTTTAATTTTTCATTGTCTGGTAGTTGCCTCTGTTATGGTATAAAGTTTATACTCATTCAACAGTACTCTCCTATGAGTCAGCAAAGTTTACGGACTTGACCGGGGGAAATGTATGCTGGACAAAGCGGACATGATATGGTCCATGGAGTTTTCCTCCTTTTTTTTTGGGTCGCCAAATAATGTGGATGTCGAAGAAACTCGACACCTACAGGATACTGCTTTTAATTACCCGGGTCATTAACATGAGCACATGTTATAAGTGGACTGTGGATATCAGTACTGTTTGTGAGAAAGAAAACATGCAATATTTCTTAAACATCAATCGTTTCTTTCAATATCTTTCTGAATCTTTTTTTTACTCAAAACCCGTTCTCAACGTAAGTTGGTGTTTAAGAGCGTTCCACGGCAGAAGTCTAAGAACTCCCTATTGACAGGGGGTCATGTGACCCTAGTGCTGGAGAGCCAACTGACTAGGCGCCCATATATCTATTTACAGTGATTGGGAATTCCAGGCAGCCAGGCGAGCCTTTTTGAGTTTTTCTAAGGGGTTTTGATGTGGAGTTTTTAGTGACTTCGTGTTTTAGTCAACACATTTAATAGTAAGCACTGTCCTCGCAAGGAGCCAAGCCCCTCACTTGATTACAGGTACTAATTTGTTTTAGAGGCAAACCGCGAAAAAAAAAAACCCAATACCAAAACTATTGTCTCAATTGCGTTTTTAAAGTTACACAACTGGGCTTAATAGTACATTCCGTTATTTAATCCAAATTATTCCGTTAATATTGATTACAGTTTTCACTGCGCTGTCCAGGTTCTGAAACGCCGGTTCTTGATTGTGTTATTCTGCGCCAATTTGCAGTGCATACGAACGTCGTCATTTGTCGTTCACATTTTCTCCGCTCTATCAATATAGTATTTACATTTTTACATTTTATTTTTAGCAAATAAATATTTGAAAAGCTAGGCCTACTTATTTGAATTTTGTTACTGTGATCCGGTCAAGACATTGTGGCGACATTACACAATTCTAAGGAATACGTATGTACGATCACCGCTGATGTTTCATCTTTATCTTCAGGAGGTGTAGGTGACAGTAAGAGAATCATTCGATTAGTCCCAGCTGTCATAACATTAGATTTTCCTGGTATACGTTGTTTAGGTCAACGCTTATTTGGTTTTATTTTCCTTTTTTTATCTCCAATTGCCATGGCGAATAACAGAAGTAGGAGATAGAACGTCCCAATTAACCTACCGACACGTGCATAAATGAAAACGTATTTATTGATCCACTTTGGAATGATCTGTACATTCTCAAGTCAGTAAACCATTTTTGCGTCATATTTATTTGGCGGTATTTAATAGGCTGGTTGTATTTTTCGCTTATGCCGCTAGATGACGGGCGAGACCAAGACATGGTTGCCTATGCTGTCTGGGTCTGTGAGTGCATTTCAGGTCAGGGTATATCTGTTTCGCCTTATTTGCCTTATTTGTGGAATAGTGGCATCGTCAGCTACTAGAGAGGAGTACCGTTTGGGCGAATTAAGTGAGGAGCTGTACACAGAAATTGTGACTCATAAAATCGATTGGCAAATTTCACTCAAGGTTATACATATCCCGTGACTATGACTGTCCCTCTAGGCTCTATTCAAAAGCTTCTCGATTCTCATCAGACCCAGTTATTTGAAATCACGTGACCGTGGAGCCTGCTCACAGTGCCTGCGAGAGGCGCTATTCGGTCACAAAAGCTCGAAAGGCTTGCTAGAAATCACACCGGGGACTTCCCATTACATTGTCTTGCAAGTCGGTATTTCAGAATTGCAGGGTTAATTTAGGGCAGAAAGGCAGCTCCTTGAGAAACCCCCTGGAGTCCCAGGAAACTTCCTTGTCAGTGTTTTGCTGAAGTGTCTTAGTTATTGTTGTTTTTTTTACTGACAGTGGTGAGGATGGGATTGGAGGTGTAAAAAGTATCTAAAAGTCAGTTTCCGTATGCAGAAATTGTGCTGTCATTTTTGAGCCTGTGGGCTTAAGGACCTTTACTCTGAATAGTTATTGATTAGTAGGGACCCAGCTGAGTAGCAGGAATATGCTGGTGTATTAACAAACATGTGTAAAATAAAATAAGTCTAAAGCGTTCAACAAAAGCGAACAAAAACCAAAAAAGAAATGTGACAACCCATGGCAGTGACATCCATTTTTTACACAGAATTCAATATCCACCTCTGTTCCCCACTCCCGGGCCCCAGTCAGGGTTCGGTCCTGCAGGGAGTCTGACGCCGTAGCAGACGCCGTAGCGCGGTAAGCTGAGCTGGGAAAGCAAAAGCGAAGGTAAAGCAGTCGGGGCTTTCCAGCGTGACGCTGAGCTTAGACAGCGTTATCGTTCAGCGAAAACATTACTCTGTTCAATCATGGCCTGACCGACAAGCAGAAACACACACCGTGTGGCACACGTAGTTACCAGTGTGTTACGATGTGTTGAGGGCACTGCGTTTAAACCTCTTTCAGGGGACAGGAACAGAACAAACCCACCTCCAATTAAACGCAAAGCTGCCTACAGCAGATTCAGCAGGCAACGCAAAGCACACAATCAGCTTGTTTTAATCATCATCACTATGTGATACAAACTGAAACTATACATTCCATCTTCAGTAATAATTTTGGTTTGTTTGGATGTCAACGTTACTGACATTACTGGTTTTTCCGGCTCTGAGCAGTTTCTCTGGATAATTATAATATCCCGGTTTTTGCATAGTACAGTTCCTTGTTTGATTTCTGATTAAGGGATATGTTGTCATAGTAACTGACCCTAGATAGTTGCTGGAATTTAACTTTTTTTATCAGAAAATCATCTTAGTACTCTTCAATATGGGAAGCAGAGGACAGTTGTTTTTTAGTGACTAGGTGTTCTTTAGTTTCTTTTCTGAAGCTCTAGAATGTGTCCAGCTTCATTCTTTAT
>JAOVYW010000040.1:2828705-2841571 GCA_025775045.1 Hiodon tergisus
CCTGAAAAAAGTAGGAAATTAAAACATCCTTAAACTTTGACAGCTGTAATGATGAACGTCTGACTCGCTGGTTTCCACTGCTAACGTTAGCTTGACGTTTTTTTTTCCGGTCTGACGTGGTGGACACAGGTTGATGCGTGTGCCGTGCTTCACCCACAGCGACAACGACATCCCCCTGGACATGGGCGTGTCCAACAGCAGCCCCCTGCAGGCAGACTCCACTTGCGCCGACACCCCCTTTCAAGAGCTGGTGAGCAGCTCGCGGTGTACCCCACCCCCCAAGAAAATCAAGGTGCCCACCTGTAGCCACCCTCCTTAACCCTAGGAGTGTGCTGTTTAGACTGTGCCTTTGGATTTGAGTACACACTGTTCCTCACTTAGCTCTGCACTTAGTGAGTATGAAGTGCCTGTTTAAGGCTTAGGCTGGCCTGTCCTGCTGTAAGCTTTATTATTATCTGTTTCAACTATAAACAGAGGAAAATGTAGACCTGCATTCTGACTATTTTAGTAAAGAGCATAAGTTATTGCCTATGTTATGTGATGGTTTCCCTTTTAGTGTAGACCTCGGTTACACAGTAGTTTTCAGGCACTTCTAGCCTCTGTTAACCACAACAAGTATCTGGTCAGTTCTGCTGTAACCTAAAGACACCCCTGTCAATTTCAGGTTGACGTGGCGACCCAGTGCGACCCCGTTGAAGTGATCGTCCTCTCTGATTCGGATTGACCTCCACCGACAGTGTGGGGTGGGTGGAGATGGACCTCGTCCGACCCAAACGCTGGTTCCTCTTTCCTCCAACAGTGTGAATTTGACAGAACGTGGACAGACCTGCACGCTCGACACTTCCGACCGAGCCTGCGGTGCGGGTTTTCCCCAGGCTGTCTGACAGACAATAGAACTCTGTACGGATGCAGCCTGCTTGGACAGGCCATAGCACACACAGAGGGGAGGGAGGGGGGCGGGGCTTGAAATGATAATTCAGGTCTCATGTATAGTTTTAGCTGGATTATTAAGTGTTTTTTTTATTTTTATTACATGTTTGTGGAGAACAGAAAGTTTAATAACCCAGGCAAAGAGGCAGTGTAGTTTCCATGTTTTTTTGTTGTTGTTTTTTTTTTTTACAACTTGTTTCTCCGTCAAGACTAGTTGACTTGGGATTTATAGCAGGAAAACGTAGGGGTTTTACTGAATGTAGAGGAGATCTCCTGAAGCTACAGCACTTTGGCCCATTGCAGGTTATACAGGGTTGACGGTATTCGGAGGGAACAAAGTGAGGGAGGGCAAGCTGTTTAAACCATCAATGCTTCAGCGTTGCGAATCTGCTTGGGGAAAAAGACAACCAATGGAGTGTTTTTTACTCGTGGTTTTGGAGGGTTACCAACGAGGAAACCTGTCTTAACAAGCTATGCAAGTCTTGCCTCCCTTCCCAAGAGTCCCTCTTTAGAGTAGGTAAGTTCCTTTTGCCAACTCGTTTGAGCACCAACGCCACTGGTGGTATTCAAAGCCTTTCGATTTTCCTCGTAATTTTCAGTCAAGTGCATTCAGACCGAAGCATGCAGCTTCATCAGATTTTATTTTAAGGTTTTTTTGTTTTCCCCCCCCCCCCTCCTTCCTTACTCTGACATTTTAAATTGAGAAACCATTTCAGAAGTGGTGTTTCCTTTTCCGTTAGTCTTTAAGTGCATACGTATGTCAGTGGATTATTTTGGAGATGAGGGTACTTCATCCTCTTTGAAATGGCTGGACTGGAAGGGTCTTGAGGAGAGATCAGACTTCCATTTCTTGTCCGTACAATTTGTGATAAATGATTCATTCTCAGGAGATATTGTTCATCTTTAAATACGAAGATGGTAAAAGACAGGACTATTTGTATCAGTGGATTGTACATTTTGAAATTGAGGGGAAATAAACAATTTTTTTTTGAGTATGTGTAAGTGAAATAATTCCTATCCTAACTGCATGTCTTAAAATGGGGGGGTCCTTTCTTACTCACAAGCCAGAAAATTTTACCATTGAAACGGAGCCTTTGTCGTTTGTGTAAAACTAATGCAGTATACATTGAAAGTTGATTGAAAACCACCAGCTCACCTGCGGATTCCTGGGATTGCAGCAGTTACTTGTCGGTTATCACAAATGAGCTTTGCTGCTGAATCTAAAAAAAAAAATTTTAAACTAGTGGTAAATGAACAAATAACATTTTCTCCAAGTGTTAACAGAAAAAAAAACATGACCTTTCCATTCGGTGGGCCTGTAGATGAGATTAAACGGAAACTGCACAGGAATAAAAAGGAAGTACCGTTTTAACAAAATACAAGGCCTACGTATTATTAATGTAAGACGAACAACGGTGTTTTTCCGTATTCTGAGATCAAATTTTAGTGTTTTTCAGGGTCCTAGTGTCTCATGAACTCTCTAGTGTCACAAAATATGAAATCAAATCAGTGTGGCGAAGACAATGTTGCTTGAAAAAGAAAATGTTAACTGCTCCCCTGTCTGAAAAGACCTGCAAGGTTATAGAGACCCGTTTCCCGTGTTGCAGTCTGCCTCAGTCAACTTTTTCTGGAACTTAGTGTCAGGTCAAATATAACGATAACAGTAAAGAAAACCCATACGAGGAGGGAATATTTATGTGGTTCAGTACAAGCTATTAAATATTTCATAACGTAATCAGAATGTCAGAACTTAAACCGTTCTCAATGGAACGGAGCTTCGCAAACACTTTACATGTGACTCTTCATAGTAGTGCAAACAGGTAGCATATTAGTTAACACTCAATATTATCTTCACGAATAGAAATCTAATCAAAATTTGCAGTTATGTTTAATTTACTATTAAACATAGCTGGTTCGTGATAAAATCCATAATTATGGATTTATGAATTGTCTACTTAGGTCTATGCTTAATATTCTAGATACGTCAGTAATTTCTAAAACCATGCCTCCCGCCATTTCTCAATAAAGCGCAAGGGTACCCTATGTATTTAATATATGCAAATTAATATTACACTCCCACATTCACTCTAGCGACTCACACGGATGTTGCAACGTCATACCGGTAATAGGCCTGCCAGACAGGGCTTCCTAACAGATTCATAACAGATGACAAACTTAGTTACTAATAACAACACAAGATAGAAGTATTTACGTCACATTCATTTTCTATTGCAGTTGGCATATAGGCCTCCTCTCTATTATCTAACTTTGTTTCTTGTTAGATTTGTTTTATATTTAGCTAACCAGTTACCTAGTTTTGATTAGTTATTTTTGCTAAGTTTTTATTTTTAGTAGTTTACAGTAAGACGACACCTGACTTGGCTTATGATAAATTACTGTCATTACCTCTTGTAACCTGAAGGAGGTCCAAGTGTTAGTGAGCTACAAGACTGTAAAATTGAACTTAATATATATATATATATTCTTCATCAGGAATGTTTTCATAGCTAAATAAAAACCACGTGTGCACAGATAAAAAATAAAAATTTCGCTACTACTTAAGTATAAGTACCCCCCCCGCCCTTTCTTGCTCTCTACTTCTCTTTCAGATATAAGTCAACAGGAAGTCAACAAACCAAAGTCACCCAGACTCATAGCAACCTTCAGCACACTTTTATATACCCTGTTGCAGAAGCACATAAGATTAAATATTTGCTTGCTGAAAAATCGAGGTTACACATTAAATACAATGGTTTGTACATGGCTAGAAAAGGGAGACGTGGCTCTTCGAATCTAATTAAGATGTTACTGACTCTCCTTTGGTCACCTGATGTTTAATAGTGAAAATAAACCAAATAACAAAAAAGTAAAGGGAATATGGTTAAACTTTGACAGTAAATTTGTGAAAGTCAGAGAAACACTGGCCGACCTAAACGTCTTTTAGTTTTCCATCAGAGCACACAGGTTTCAGCCCACACTACACTCTCACACAGAAAAAACATGCACACGCACACGCACACGCACAGACCAGAAATAAAGATACAGGGTGTTAGAGAGAGAGAGAGAGAACAGGAAGAGAAAAGAGGAGAAAGAGGCACAGATCGCTTTGTGCCTGCCTGTATGTTGGGGCTTCGATTTGACACAACGTCTGCCTTTCGACAAGAGTCTCCGATTCTTCCGTCAAATTACAGATGCGACATTTATTTCAGGTGGATGACAGGAGGTGATGCTGGGAAAAAGACAAAACACCTAGAAAACTGGTGAGAGAAAATTGCGATTGTGAGGAAGAATCGAGGATGGGCTGTTGGGAAAATAGAGGCACTGAGTGCAGTGAACTCCAGTTTGAAGGACACAGAAACATGAACACAGCTCTTCTCAGCCTGAATAAACCACTGAACTCTTGGGCACTAGTTTTGGGACGACAAACTGTATCAGTTTGTATCAGTATCAAACTGTAACGGTTATCATGGTGACCGGGGTTAAACCGGTTTACTTGAAATGTGAGGATAAACCTGCGTGAGGGAGAATTAAAGTTAACATACTTTCACTTATTTAAATATGGTGAATATCAGCGGGTTATACAGTTGTCTCTTATATGTTATTATATATATGTATATATCTTTTTCTTTAGCTGCTTTCAGTTTTATATTTTTAATGACAGGTTCACATACTTGGTGGAGGACTGGTCCTGAGGTCGATGGAGGTCAGTGTCGACAAAGCTGGGGTCACAGATGAACCTTCAGAAGTGGAGTGGTTGGAAACTCTTCCCATCCGGGAAGGTGGTGATATGAGCAAGGTGGATAAAGAACAGAGGGAGAGAAATCGACCCACCCCAAATAAGGCACAGGCACAGGCAGACGACGAGTCCAGGGAAGACAGAGATAGATGGAGCGAAGGAAGGAGGGAGGAGGAGATGGAGCAGGAGAGAGAGGGAAGTGGAGAAGGAGGAGATATGACCGGAGAGATAAAAAAGGAGGGCGGGGCTAAAGGAGAGATTATCTGCAAGGGGGGCTGAGACAGAGGAGGTAGGTGAAAGAGCAGAGGGCGGTGATTTGGACACAGGGAGAGAAGATAAGCATGAGGCTGAGGAGAGAGAGGCAGAAGGGCAGCGCATCAAAGAATGGCAGGCGGGGTTAGATGGGAAAGAAGAAAAGGAATCCGCAGAGGGGAAAAGGCTAAGAGAAAGCAGCGGTGACTGAGGAGGGGAAAACCAGAGAGCGAGAGAAGAGGGTGATGGCTGAAGATCCAGAAACCGCTCACCTTGACCCTGCGTCTCCCAAAAAGAGATCAAAAGACAGACTGAGTCCCTCAGATGCCCAGAAGCAGGTAAAGCCAAGAGCAGCACACCTGTGTGTTGTTCAGAATGAAAAAAACACAAACGTTTTACACCACTCCATATCTATGTTCTTATCATACTAATAAGTACTTACCTTACTGAAAATAAAAGGAACCTCTATCTTGTTTACGCATGAAACAATGACATCTGTTTAGAACAGTTAAAAATTAAAAAAACTTGAATTAGAACCCAAATCGGGTAATCACAGGAGAGGCAGTCATATTGGTAATTGTTGTGCGTGAGATTTTGTTTTATAGGCTTCTAAGGCATGTACCAGAAATCTCTTCTCATTTGTCTCATCTTTCTCCATTAATGCCCCCCACTCACCCACCCACCCACCTTTCTCTCTCAGGTCCGCAGGCTGACCCCCGACTTCCCAGATTCACTGTACGAGCTCCTGTGCTCCATGCAGGAGGGGAGAAGGCTGAATGACCAACGCTGCTCTTTTAGAATGGAGCGGCGGTGTCAATCAGAACCCAGCACACCCGTCCTGCGGCTGAGGGGTGTGGCCTGTGCGAGACGCTCCAGACCACCTGCTTACAGCGATAACTTTCACATCTCATAATTATATAAACCAGAGAGTGAAAAGCTCTTGAATAAGTTTGCAGTGGAGAGATCATTCAAAAAAATGTAATGATATAAAATGACATTTCTATAAATTCTAACATAAAGCATACGAAGACATTCTTCCAGATCATTAATTGATTTAAAAACTAACATAGTCATATGTGTCGTAATCAATAAGGAACTGTACGGAGTGAAAACTGTAGAAAGGGCATGCAATATGTAAGAAGTGCTTTAAAAAAAGTATTAAAAGCATGTTTTTCTTACATTCTTCTTTTGGTAAAAACAAAATTTTTTACTCACGTGCGTTTTAGAAAATGTGTTCTATACTTTAAAATGCTAAAAATGAATATTAATGGTACTTTAAAAAAATTGTAGCATATTACAGTACATTAAAGTTTTCAATTACACACATAAAAAATGTTGTGTCACAGGGGACTGAAAGCAGATGAATAGCCTTAAATGACTCCATTACTTCTTGAGTTGCGTAAGCCACATAAACACAATGACCAAAATAGCTCAATAATGGGAACACATCAGTGTTGAGAGTAGAGTTACAGGGTTAAGACCAATATGAGTAACCTTCCTACCTCTCCATCACCCACTTTTTTTTTTTCTCATCGATGACATCACTGCACGGGGAGGAGTTCTTTGAGCTGGTGGCTACCTCCCAAGGCCGTCGGCTTGACGACCAGCAAGCAAGATTACAGGAGGTACTGCCACCTCTACTCCTCCCCCCCCGGCCTGAAGCCAATGAGCACAAAGGGAGCCAGGAGAGAGCGGAGTCAGAAGCCTTGGCTCCCAAACCAGCCCCCAAAGAGGATTTGTACAACATGATACTGAGCTCCCAGGTGATTATCATCACCCATTTACATGTGTAGCGCCACATCCCTAAGAGCTGTGAGGAAGTCAATTAATGCGGCTCCTTTATTAGGTGTCTGACAACAGTGACTATTAAAGCAGACAAACAGTTTTATAAATGTAAAAGCCAAAAGATAAACCGATTCACTGGCAATATTACCGATTAAAGATGCTTCCTGTATTGAATGCAGTGTTCATATAAAGTTGAGTGAAAATACCGGGTAAATTATAATACGTCGCATGACCATCAGCGTCCTGTGCCCTCAAACTCCAACCCACAGGCCCAAGGCCGGTTGGAGAACCAGCGATCGGCCCCTCCAGGCCCAGTGGGCGATGAGGACTTCTTCTCTTTGCTGTTGAGGGTCCAAGGAGGAAGGATGGATGAACAAAGGACTGAGCTACCAGTTGCGTTCCGACCCTGAGGGAGAACGGCACGGGATAAACTCACCCGGAAGGTGAAGGGGAAAGGAGAGTCTGCCCACATGACTGCCCTCAGCTCTGGGAAACCATCTGTTCAGAGTTGGCAGCGAAAAGATTATAATGGGGTCTGGTGTGTATAAGTATAAGACTTCTCAGTTGAATTTTGTGAATATAGCGTTAGACAGTCTTTTCCTGGGCTGTTGTGTGTTCATTAAAAGTGGTTCAATGAGACTGTTGGATCAACCCGCCTGTGTGTTTGTCAAGGACACATAAACAGTCCCAGTATGTCACGCATTATCGATATCACAATGAACCTCCAAGACGTCCTGCTGAAGGGGGAGGATCTGGTCTGACCTTGAAAGGCACGGGGAATATTGTCGGCTACACCAATTTTTTTTGATCATGTTATTCCCGGGTCTACCAGCAGAGAGAGCAATCTCACCAGAGAATATACCACGAAACGTATTGGGCTGACCAGAGTAAATACACTGATATGAACGGAACACGGCTGCTAGGGTTTCACTGTTACTTACCATTAACTAGCTTTTACAATACATAACAGTAAGAAAAAGCTGTGCAGGGGACCACAACGACGGTTACATTTCGGTGTTTCTGGCACCGCGCGGGCCGAATTTCTGCCCCAAGTTCGTTTCTTTAACGCAGTGAAATGTAGTCGGAATTGAAATGCTTTTTCCTGAATGATTTTAATAACAACGAGTTGACCAATTAGTCGCCGTTTCTAAACTTTGTCCAGCAGTGTCATACCAAAAAGCAAGGGTTATTCTCCTACATGTTTGTGACAGTGAGGAAAAACTAAATGTATTAGTGGTCAATTTCTAGACCACTTGATATAACAGAATCTGAGCAATCTTCGTAACTGTACGCAGAGCTAAAATGATCATTCCATTATCATTAGTTATAACATTGTAATATGGCTCATATCAGTATAGCCAACATCGTTAAAATACGGGTTAATGTAACGACAACAGATGTAAAAACCGTAATAACCTAGGTAACGGGATTTGCCTGTGGAGACATCTGTAGAAACATTTCCAGTAACGGTGAAACCACGAGAGCTACCACTTCAGCTGTGTTGGCAACCTCAATGAACGGCGCCGTCACCATAGTGACTGTGGAAATCACCATAGCAACCAGTAACGTGTAGGTTTTTGGTTTCACACGGCTGTACAGATATCACGGAGCTGCACGCCGCTCTGGCCATGTGCTAACAATGATATTACACAGCGTTCCCGAGACCCCCCGTGTTTTCCCAATCCCTGCTCCAAACAAGTCCTTCACTGTTTGAGCTAATTAGCCGTTAATTAATTCATTTCTATTGAGGGTACCTTTCAAAAGCGTATCTGACCCAGGGAGGTGATCCCATTTCTTCACTAAATGAATCCTAAACTCCCCTCACGGGTGGGCAGGCAAACGTAACCTCACGAGCCGCTACCACGCAAGCACTAGACACATATCAATGCATACACAAACTAATTTTAAACAAGGTACTAACAATAGCATAGCGGAGTGACTGAAGTGTGTGAAGAAAACCCTTTGGGCATTGTGTGTGGCATTATCAATCCAGCGGTTTTAATACAAAAGAACCCTCCCCAATTACACCAGAAAGATAAACACGTAAATAACAATCAGTTTACTGTCTCTACAACTACATAAAAATAACAACATACTTTAAAGGAGAAAAGGGAATGGGTTAACCGAGCAACAGATATGATTTATTTCTCGTTCGACGCTTTTATAAACGGTTAGTAAAGACAAACACCAAAGTCTAGATTTCCAGTTAGTCTGAGAACAAACTTAAGTTGCCACTAATACTGTGGTGCACTGGGGATGCCCAAAGATGAGCCCTTGTGTCCATCTTGGTGTACTGTATAATCGTACGCAATTTTAAACTCAGTTTTGTTTAGCAGTTACAAACAAACACATGATCAAACAAAAGGGAAAGATATCATAGTGGCTACCATTCTTTAATTCAAAAGTCCTGTCCATCCAATCCAAAGAATGTGTCCGTTTCCCACAAATTCCCTTTTTAAAAAAAACATTTTTGTCCGGATATCTTACCTGCATACTTTAACTATGAGGAACATGAACACCAGAATTTAACCAGCGAAACCTGGCCCTCCAGTCATTAACCGCCTGGGTCCTATCCACCGTGTTGCGTTACACTGGGCTAAAATTATTGTCCACTTTTGTGTCTCTGGGCTGTAACAACCTTTTGTTCTTGAGGGCCAGCTCACTGCATCATGGAATATACAAAGGCCAACTGCGGGGCATTTGAAAATAAGTAAAAGATAAAACACTCGCTAATATTGCAATTGCTTTCTAAGCCGTTTTATATAAATTCACTAGGTTTAGTGTATTCAGTACTGTATTTATAAAAAATTTACTGCATTTTAAATTACCCTCTGTTGAATAGTTAAAGTTATTTTTTTCTCTCTTGCTATCCAAAGACACAGGCGCACGCGCGCACACGCACACACACACACACACAGGCTCTCTATTATGCTGTGGGGAGCATTTTCCTGGCATGGTTTGGGTCCACTTGTCCCTTTAAAGGAAAGGGTCACTGGAAATCATTACAAATTATTCCGAGTGATCACCTTTATCCCATGGCGAAACATTTCTGTTCTGATGGGAGTGGTCTCTTCCAGGATGACAATGCCCCCATCAGCAGGGCATGAGGGGTCACTGAATGGTTTGACGAGTGTGAAAATGATGTGAATCAAGACATGACCTTCACAGGCACCAGATATCAACCCAACTGAACACCAATTGGAGAGTTTGGACAGCGCTCTTCACAACCTTCATCATCATACCAAATGAGGGAATATCTTTTGGAAGAATGGTGTTCTAGTCCTCCAGCAGAGTTCCAGAGACTTGTAGAATCCACGCCAAGGTGCACTGAAACTGCTCTGGCAGCTTGTGGTGGCCCAACACCTTACTGAGACACTTCATACAATGTATTCAGCCTCTTTCAGACACCCTCCAGTTCTGATTTATAACCCCTCCTCCTACACCTTCTGGGAAGGCAATACTGATGGAAACGATTTGAAGCACAAACCAACACCAGTGCAGTTCTATTTTTTTATATTCAAAACATACTTTTGAAGAATCTGGATTGTGCTAATCACACACAACTTTTTAACACATACAACTTCCTAAATAGAACCTCACTACAAAGCGTACAATGTAGGGGTTGAACTCTGCTGATAGGATTACCTGATATCCAATAAAATGGTAGCACTGAGCTCCAATTCCTTTTTTAAATTTTTTTTTAAACATTATAAATTAGAAACTTTGAGACACACTGTTGACACACTGTACGAACACACTCACTGTATGGACTATGCATAATCTAAAGGGCAATATGAAAGCTAAGTCACTCCGATATACCCTATCTGAGGAACTGCATGACCTAGAAAAGTGAACCTGGAGCTTGGAGCTTTCAGCTTACGTTGCTATATTTTCGTCAAAACAACGTACAGCACCGCGGACGAGTAATTTCAATTTTATTTGCGATGTTTCTTGATCCATCCAAGCATGAAATGTATGCAGGTCGTACCAGCACTGTGGGATCGGCAATGGTAGAGTGATTCCCCTCAAACCGACATAATGTCCTCACTGGTCTCAATTCCCCAAGTCCTTTTGAAAGCCTTGAACAGGGCAATAGAGTTGAATTTAAAGCTGTATCAAGCCAGCTATAAGTTTTTCACCTTGGTCCAAATATGTTAGAGGCAGGCAGGCAGAACAGAATAAAAACACTAATAGAGAAAATCACAAGTCGCAAATGATGTAGGAAACCCACCAAAAGGAACTTGCCTTGCATCCTCATTTTCCCGGCAAGGGTCAAGGTTAAGTAACGCTGCTCTCGCTCACGCTCACCTCGCAAATGTCATCCTCACACGCCTCGCGGCTTCCGACTAGCCCAAAAACCGCCGACCCCAGACCGTGTGCCGTGCTCTGAGGGGAGACCCCCAACAATCCTGGACCAGCCATGGTGAGGCAGGCCACACTGCTGCTGCCGCCACCACCGTGGTGGGGGGACAGGACCGAGATCCCACTTCTGCCACCAACGCCGCCTCTCCCAACGACGCCGCCGCTTTGGCTGATCTCGCTGTTTGCATGATGGTGGGTCGGGGAGATGATGGAGGTGCCCTCGATCCCGGCCCCACTCTCGCCGCCGCCTCCGCGCCTCTCACAGTGGGACCGATGCCTCATGAAGCTGTCACGCCACATGAACTTCTTGCCGCAGCTGTGGCAGTCGTATGGCTTCAGCCCCGTGTGGGTCTTCATGTGCTCCGTCAGATGGTGCTTCATCTTGAATTTTTTGGCGCAGACCGGACAGTGGAAGGGGCGCAGGTCCAGGTGCATGTTTATGTGCCGGTCGCGCATGCTTTTGTGGGTGAAGGTCTTCCCGCAGTGGCACATAAACAGTTTCCCGGAGTTCCCCCCGCCGGCCCCATCCAGGCCGTCCAACCCGCTGCCCCCCTGCCCCGACAAGTGGACGGCTCCGTGCTCTAGGCCGCCGCCCTTCAGAGAAGCCCCACCTAACCCACCACCGGCTGAAATTGAAGGGGAGGGATCCAGAGGGCCTTGGCTATAGAGGAGAATCTGATTCCCCTGCATATCAATGGGGAAAAGCTGTGATCTTGCCGAGCCAGACTGGATGGGGCCCAGTAAAGCAGACATGGCCCTGTTACCGTTCGAGTTACCAGAGTTATTGTGATGGTGTTGTGAGGATGTCTGATCCATCAGACCACTGTCAAACTTGAGGTAGTCTTCAGAGGACTGGCAGTAATCTACCTACGGGGCACAGAAATATGAGTAAATTTAACAACTAATACCCATTATATTTTAGCCTTGGACAATTGTTAGGCATCTAGCATCCATCACACCTACGCTGTTAATTGTCAATTTGAAATGTGTCGTACATATTGTATATAGTTGATACAAGGTTTCAACCTAACAAACTAAGAGCTATACTAATGGTTTGTGCTCTCACAGACACAAAAGTAGACTGCACACACACACACACACACACACACACACCAAGAGACGCAGTAACTAACCTGTGCCTCCATTTCAGCTTCAGCTCGACTGCTCAGCTCTCCGGAGAGGGTCCTCACGTCAGATATATTGAACGTCCTCTCCCTCTCCCTCTCCCTCTCCAGCTCCATCTCCCTCTCCTTGTCCTCGTCCTCTTCACCCCCTTCCTCCCCAGACACCACGATCAGTTCATCGTCCTGGGAACGCTCGGTTTTCACCACCACCCATTGCTTACGAGGCATGATGCTGGGCTGGCTGTAGGTGGGGCGCTTCTGGGGAGGGGACGGCTCCCCGTCCTGATAGGAGGACACACCAAAACTGTCGCTCACGCCAACGTCCTGGTCAGAAACCGAGGTGGTCTTCTTCCTCCTGCTACTTCCTCTCTCCTGCTTCCTGGCGTACAGCAGCTCTTCCTCCTCTTCCTCATCCTCCTCGATTAGGAACCCTTCTTCACCACCGGATGGAGTGCAGTAATTCGGGGTTGTGTTTGTGGCCCCATCTCCCCCCACCCCAGCGACTGCAGCCCCTCCACCAAAACCAGCTTCTCTTGGGCTGAAGTAATTGGTGCTACTGGGGGACTGACTCTCGCTCAGGGTAGGACGGCTGGGCAGGTGTGTTCCCGAATTGGTGTCACCAGAATGGCCTCCACCTCCAGCTAAGCTGCTACTGCTGCTGCTGCTGCTGCTGCTGC
>JAOVYW010000040.1:2845955-2857691 GCA_025775045.1 Hiodon tergisus
CCCGCCTCACACTTGCTCTTCAGTCCTCGGTCCACATTCTCCCCCTCTATATCCAACTGAAATACAGAGTGAGAACGAGAGGAGTAGTCATTCATGTTAGTCCTTGCAGTCGACCGGTTCTGGTTGGCGATCAAGATGAGGCCACAGACCTGCGGTAGAAAAAAAGGAAGACGGTTACATCGAACATAAACACAGCATATTTAGCAGTAATGATTGTGTGGCAAATAAAAATAAAATGAGACAGCACATGTATTCCATGACAGAATAAACTGACCAAGAGTCGAAATCGCTAATGCCCGGCAGAGAATTCGCCAACAAAACGCCTCACCTCATCTACTGTGTGGACTTTCTGGTAAGTCAAATTGGAGACCGTGATCTCCGAGTTGGAGGTTTTCTTGATCTCATGTTCAGGGCGTTTGTTGGGCTTGCCCCGGTATAGGAGGTCTCGGAGCGTTTCGTTGTAGATCTCAACAAAACTGGCGACAAATGTGTACTACGGGAGAGAAGGCGATTAGCGCAACCTAAAAGTGCTACAGGTTCACCTTCAAGGTATAACAGGGGTCATTTATTTACAATCGGCTCCATTGACTTTCAATGACAAGTTTACGTACATGTACACCAACAGATGCAATTATAAACTACAGGAACCAATTGTCACGACACGGTTGGGCAAACCTTTAGCAAGTATTTTCCATTTCATTCACCGTGGACAAGAATGGTTAATAAACCAAAAGTGCAGCTTGAATACCTGCCAGCCCTGCTCCTTCAAGGTCCTGGCAGTGTCGAAGATCTGCTTGACTGCTCTGGGGATAACTCCTTGAGCCTCATCAAACTCTCCACCTTCCATTGTATACGTCTTGCCGCTGCCCGTCTGGCCATAAGCAAAGCAGCAGACATTGTACCCATCCAGAGCAGACTGGACCAGGAGGGAGATTTCTTCAAAGACCTCACTCTGGGATGCTGTGGGCCCAAACACCCGGTCAAAGCTAAAGTTGTAGCTCTTTTGGGTGTCTCCATTCCGCCCAGTGTGGGACTGAAGAGAAATTGAATTTTTATTTGAAATAGGAAAGAAATTACAGATTGAATAAAGTTAGGTTAAAATTCTTGTAGAATAGGTGCTGGCATCAATTGATGTTGACTGATGATCACCCAAGTTGCAGAAAAAGTCCCACTTCCAAACAGCCAATTCACATGGATAATTTGTACCACCAATATATGCATTTTTAATGCTACAACTAATTCATGTTTTAAAAGTGTTTTTAAAAAATTAAACTTTTTAAAAAAACTTCATAGGGGTCACTCAAAACGAGCATCGACGGTAGTGTCGATTTGAGCACTTTTGCTAGCGGAGGCCTTGAGTAAATTGATGCTTGTGTCCTTCATGCATTGTAGTTCCTGAACGCATCCAAGGATTATGCACAGTTCTGCAAATGTTAATTACCTCTTCAGTCTTCGCCAGTGTAAGGGCTTTGTTGTCATGTGCTGGGAGTTCAATGTGCTCCATACCTGACTGATTACCAGTCAAGAGGGGGCGCACCCTACAGAAAACGCGAATGTTTCCCTGCAGAGAAAGAAAAAGAGCTGGTGAAAATTTGAGGAATAAACTCATAACACAATTGCTCAATACACATTCATTCATGACGCTACACAACATTTAATTTAGAACTTATTTTAGAAGACCACCGTTTTGGCGTTTGGACTGTCCTAGTGCATTCAACCAACTGTAATCTGACTACCCTCTAGGCAGCAAAAACATATGCAACAATATTTACTAATTTAACATTGTTCACCTTGAGCTCCTGGATCATATTATGCAGCTTTCTGCGCTCCATCTCTCCCTTATGCAGTTCTTCGGCCTGGGATGAAACCTTTTCCTCAAGATCCTTCACCGTGTCCAGAGCCTCCTTCAAGTTGGTCTGACAGTGGGAAAGCTTGGAACCCTGCACAGAAAGCTGGGTCTGACGGGAAGAGGTAGAATCAGTGCAAATCCACACAAGTCGAGAATATAGCACATACAACGGCAACATAGGGTTGGGTTGGGGGAGCCAGACACCAGCTGAATTCTGAGAGCCTTCACATAACATCTTAATACGTCCAACGGGTCAAATAACTAGTAGCCTAGAGCAAAACAGCAGGACTACCTGTAGGGTCTGTAGATCAGATTCCAGACTCTGTCTTAGCTCAAGCAGCACACGGTGCTCCTCATTCAAACTTGTGTGTTTCTTCAGCAGAATGCACCTTTCTTTAGTAACCTCATCTAGTTCATCTCGAACTTTGAACAGAGCAGTCAGCTCAGCCTCACATTGGCTACAACAAAAAAAACAGGGGTGAGAAACGGTAGCCAAAGAGCTCGCACATATATATCAGTAGTGGGACCATAGCATGTTAAAATGTCTTGATCTCCCTACAGTCAACATACCTCAGCCGTTTTCGCAGTCTTTGGGCCTCCTCCTCAATCTGCCTCTCGCGCTCTTGCCCCTTGGCCAACGATTCCCTCAGTTCTTGGTTTTCTTGAGACGCCGATTTAACACGATTCTGATAGGCATGGACCTTGCTCTCCATGTCACTAACTTTACCCTTTAAATCCCAAGCAGGTCGCCGTGAGGCACCTTTAGAAACTGAGGGCAGGGGACAGCAATACCTTTAGGGAAACAAATAACTAATAGGAAGGCACAGACTGACACGCATACTTTTAGGACCTACAAATTCAAAGGAAGAAAATGGGCTAGTTACCATTTGGTACTGAAGCAATTGGTCTCTTCTGAATAACTAAGGAGAAGAGACAGTACAAATAATGATATACTTACACATCCGATTCAAAATCCGTTTTGAGCATTTGTCAACAGTTCTCACAGGGAATTAGGTGGCATCTTACCTTTCGAGGGACCAGCAGCCACTGTTGCTGCTACAGTGGGCCGATTTGGTTTGACTAAAATTAACAAAACGAACACGAATTAGATTTTCAAGTTGAATAAGGGGAGAATATTCTAGAAGTGTAGAGTCGTTACACACCGACGGGTCGCTGGGATGCAAGCACGGGACGTGGTCGTGTTCCAATCACGGTGGCTGCCATCTTCACCTTCACAGGGTCCGAGTCAACCCTACGCATTTTCTTTAACATGCACCGAGACAAAGGACAATGATGACCTGCACGTAGTAAATATAACTTGATAATCAAATACACAAGACCATAGGTCAAAAGATTAGTATCGAATTACATGTGCCTTACCTGGGCAGGTGGTGGTTCCTCATTACTTTCCGAGCTGCTGGTTAGAGCTCTTTTCACAGGCATAACAGGCAAGCGTGATTTTGTATTCTGAAAAAAGCACATTTGGTTTAATATAAAAAGTGCACAGTTGTAGTTCCTGTCACCATAGAAACACAACTTGTCTCGCCATAGAAAGAGCGTCTGGTCAACGCTAACGTTGCAGTAAGAGAAAGATGGGTGGGGCCGCCCATTAGGCTGTACTCACCTCCTTGTTCATTTTTTTGCTGCTCGAGTAAGGAACTGAAAAACAAATATACGTAAAATGTAAGAAACCTACTTTTCGACGTGGGGTCTTGTCTCCGGTTATCGAATCTCGCTTTGAAAACAAGCTCTAATAACTTATCCAGTTGCCGTTTGGATAGCAGCATGCACGGCTTTTAAGCTCACCAAAAACACTAAAATAATTCTAATGAATCTCAACATTGCACATTTTAAAACCGTCCACCAAGCGAACAACCTCATGGACACATAGAAAGTTAATGAGAACGACAATTGACTAATTGCCGTGCGCGCGCAAATCATGTTTTAAACCAATGGTAACTATCTACTAGTCGAAACGACTCATGGTATCCATATGAACAAAGTATTTTCAAAAATCAACTTTAAAGCGAGCGGAAACAATTAAGACTATTCACTGCGAAAAAAATATACAATGTGTACATTTTAATAAAATAATTTTTTCCATACCAACCTGCATACAACTTCGGCCGGTACGAGAGTGACCGTTTAAATTTCAAACTACTATGTTGTTGGCGCTTTACATTCCGCTGTATAATTGGTCGGTTCGAAACGTCAATATAACTCTCTGTGACGATTTTCAAGAACTCTCCACCTTTCCTTCAGTTGCCATCCAATAACATTCAAACATGACGAATTGAACCAATCCAGAGAGGGTTTTGTTGAGCCAAAACAACACAGCGATTATACGATTGGCTTGTGGTTTTTGCAAATCTGGCGTTGGTTTCCGATCAGTTTATTTACGCGTAACGTGTGTTTGATCTTAGTAGCCGATTGGTTTATAGAGATTTACGTAATAAATGTTACGTTTATAGTTGCCTTAATTATATACAGTAATTGTAGGCACGGTACTCAGCATACTCGCAATGTTGGATATATTTATGTTGCACAAACAACTTTACATTCCATTTGTTGAAAACAGTTGATGCTGTGTTTTTAGAAAAGTTAATTTAGATTTTCATGTTTACTTGTAGATCCTGTTAGCCGGAGCAGCTTATTTGCATGGCATTTCATCGTTTATTTTTTGTCACCAACTATCATGGTCTGTCGGCATCCTATCAGGAACAACAATGAATATCCTTGGATTTGAATTTACAACAATCTGGCCTCCAGTTCAGATTTTATTGAAAAAATTTTTTTATCAATAATGCCACCTGCCGTCAAGTGTCATTCATACAGCGGGTTTGTAGCAACTCCAACACAGAGACATCCATAGATATTTGATTTGGTGGATGAAATCTGGGAGCCAGGTGTTTCTTAAGTTCAAATAAATCCATATAGAATCCTGTAACAGATTTATCTTGTTAGATAGTTAAAGTTAAAAACACATACTCTTCGGTTTTGTCTACCAGCTGCAGTGTGCCACAGTGTTGCCCTCTTCACCCTAGATTCACCAGTTCCATGACTCCAAACACGTAGCCATGTTCTCCGACAGGCCATAATGACAAAAGTTACCTAAAGAATATGGATGGACTGGTACAACGGTGGTACAAAAATGCAATTTTTCATCCTAGGTCTGTGATATGTAGAAATGTCATGATAAATGGAGTAGTTGAATTTCAGAAGTACTTGTGAGAGCAAATAGATTCCACCATTTCTTCTGTTGCTCGAGTTGATTTTGTTTCTGCAGAGGTGCAAAAACCCTTGCATGTTCTTTGTTTTATTCTAGTTGTGATTCTTAGTACATATTTTACTTTGCTACAATTCAAAAGTGTTACCCGGTATGACGACCCTATTTCAGCCCAGGCAAAGTTAAAAAACATTTCAACCTATGAAGGATCAGGACAGTTGAGCTGGATTTCCTGGACATCTACAGCAAGAGGGTACACAGGGTGGTGCAAAAAAAATCTCCCCAGACCCAACAATTAATTTGTCCCACTCTCAATCAAAGTACTCCATAATTAATAGTTTATGTTCACTGATGGGAAAGTGTAATATGTGCAATGTAATATGGCTATGCTTATTGTTGGAGTAGCTTTCTTTTCAAAGGAGAATGTCTATTTTAAAAAGTGCCATGTATTTAATAAGAGCCATGTTAAAAACATATTGATATTGATACTTACATTGTGCTGTACATAAGATTGTCTGTGCTTTTTTAAAGTGAAGAATTATAGAAGTGTGTCTGTGATTGGTGCAGATTTGTTGGTTCACGACCGATACATTTCCTGTCTGTCTGTCTGTCTATCTATCCATCGCGATATAAGGATATTTCATTATATCTATTTAACATTTTAGTTTTTTTTGCATTATTTATATCTAATGTTTACAAATCAGTTCAAATTAAAAATCGATAATATTCTAATCGATATGCCAATGTTTGGTTGTTAATACATGTTTAGGTTTTTTTTTTAATGTTTTTGCAAAATATTCAAATGTGTTTGTTGTAAATAGTGTTGCTATCGCAGTAGAATGGTATCGTTCCGTAACTTACTTACTTACAAATTGACCCAATAATTTAAAGCCCAAATTTACCATATAGCACGAAACGCTTTTCACACCCAACACCCACCACTATTCTTATTGGAAATGGGCGACGTGAGCTGAGTCTGTCGCTTGAATGTTAAAATACAAGGAAGACTAAGTAGATACCGTATTTAAATTAATTTGGGCTCTGATTTGGTAATTAAAGTCCTAAAAAATTTTTAACAGCGTGTCATAGTCTGAAATACGAGAACGTGAAGAAGAAAATCTGTGATAAATTTAAGTAGGCTACTTCTGTTCTGGGCATCAGAAAAGGTATGTTGTTTCCTAAAGCTAGCTACTAACTTGAGTCAATTTTGACATAATTGGGGGGTAAATATTCCGTTATTTAGTATACTAAAAATAAACCCTAATTAACGTACTTTCCATTGGATTTGCTATTTTGTTGTCCATTCCATCAAACGTGTCTTTCTGTGTGCTAGGTAGCCTAGTAGCTTAGCGGTCAGTTTTCTCATCCCTTTCTTGCAAATGAGAATAGAATTTAAGGTTCGGAAGTTTAGGTTATACTATTTTACCGTCTGACTAATTGTAACTAATTGTAATACTATATAATTAACTTGCAAGCATTCCTTTACATCAGTCTGTTTACGTAGCTTTCTATATCTACAGCCAAGGCCTCGTTTACTTGTGCGATCCTCAGCCTTGAGTAGCGCATGAACCCGGAAACCTGTCTATCTATATCATGTTGGATTTGATCGACTCGTTTCTTCTGTGAGCGCATCGGTTGTCCTGTTATCAAACACGAAATATGGCAACCTCTCTCACTTTTCTGGGACAATTTACCTGTCAATACTATGTAAGCGGCAACGTTGTCCGAATTTGCAAAAATAAAAGTCGTTCGCTTTCGAGCCTCTCTCTAAAGCCAAATAGAGATTTTCGTGTTTTTGATTTGTAAAATTTGGGGTTGAATTTTAACAAAAGTATCAATAGCCACAGTTGATAGTGTTGCAGTAAACCCCCACTGTCATTATAAACTGTCGGAAGTTCAAGTGCAGTTGTCAAAATGTTCTTGTGCCTGACTAAATAATTGACCCCTGTACCAGTTTGCTTTCGTCCAATACGTATTACTGTTTGCCCAAATTGCCCAAATTCTAGATCTGGTGAAGAACGACAACTTAATTCAGTATAATGTGGGCTGGGTATGAGGTGATATGAAGGATGAAGTACAGCTGAAGCCCGTTTCTCACTGTCTCCAGGCCCCATGGATCAGGGAGGCAGCAGCAGCGGCGGCGGCGCAGGCTCAGCCGTGCAGGTGTGTTTCCCCAGTGTTCGGACGGCCGTCCTGGACAGCCTGAACCGCCAGCGCCAGGAGGGCAGGCTGTGCGACCTCTCCATCCAGGTGCAGGGGCAGATCTTCCGGGCCCACCGCTGTGTGATGGCGGCTTCTTCGCCCTACTTCCACGACCAGGTCTGTGTGTACATGCACATGTGTATGTGTTGGTGTCAGACTTTCTCCGTTGGCCTGCCCCTCGACGCTATCGTTACGCTAACGACATTAGGCTCTCGCTGAGTTTTTTTTGGTATTAGTCTTCCCCTTACTACTGGTCTGTTTGTTGCTCATATTTTTGTCCGGCTGCTTTTATTATGAACTCGTATACTTATTATGAAGTAATATACTCCTAGTTCATTCTCGGAGTAAGGTGTGATCCGCTCCTCTGTCTTATCTGCGCTTGTCTGGGAAAGAAATGGGATTGTATGTGATTAATGCACTGGTGCTTCCGGTTAGGTGCTGCTGAAAAACGTGACAACGGTCTCCCTCCCCTCGGTTATGGACCCCCTGGCCGTGGAGAGTGTCCTAAGCTCCGCCTACACCGGCCAGCTGAACATTGTGCGTGAAGACATCGTCAGCTACGTAACGGTGGCCAGCTTCCTGCAGATGTGGCACATTGTGGACAAATGCACGGAAATCCTGAAGAGGCCTCGGGCGGCGGGGGGCGGCCAGGGCGGTGCGGGCCACCCCCACGACGCCCCGTCCAGGCAGCAGTCCCCGAGCAGCACCGACTGCCTGTACACAGAGCGAGAGCGGGACCGGCAGAGGGGGGCGGAGACCAAGGAGAGGGAACGGGGACAGGGTAGCCCTAGCCCACCCGAGAAGAGGCCTCGCAGTCAGGATCAGGGTTCCTTGCCGCCCCTGGCCACGTGGAGAAGACCGCAGCAGTTCTCCAGGTGGAGACGACCGCAACCGCTGGTACAGGCACTGCCTCCCCCTTCCTCGGCTGACTCTCAGCTTGACCCCAGCGCCGTCGGGGAGACTGATTACTCCAGCTGTGACGAGATGTGGATGTCTGGCAACAGTAAAGCCAGTCCCCAAAGTCACGACGGGGCCAATGCGTACAGGCCGGGTTTGGACCATGGCAGCGGTCGGACTGGTGGCCACGGTTCTGGTGGATACATGACTGAGGCCGGAAGGTTGAGAGGCAGGGTGCGACCCAAAGGAACTCCTCAGAACAGCCCGATGGAGGATTTCCCGAAGTTTGGAGAGAGGGGGAGGGAAAGGGGAGGAGGAATGGAGAGCGGGGAGGGGTTTGGCGATAGGAACGGAGAACTTCCAGGAAGGAAGAACAGGGAGAGAGGAACGGAAGCTGATGAAGGGATGGGTGAAGAGTTGGAGGAAGAGGAGATGGACGCGAGAGAGAGAGCGGGGAATTCTGGTAAAAATAAGTTGTTATGGAATAACATATCGCTGAATATGGATTAAGTGTTATGTCTGCTTCCTAAAACCGGGCTACATACGTTTATAGTTTATATTTTGTGTTATGGTAACATTTGTAAGCGTTCCAGCTAATCACGCTCTCACGTTAGTACCATTAGTACTGCTCTGTGGAGTAAGAAAGGAATTTGTGATATGACAATAACCCTTGTTGAAAACGGGTCTTCTACCGTTGTTCTCCCCTCCTATTTCTGCAGGTGAGTACCCTACGAGTGTGTACCAGGGAGAGGAGCGAGAACAAGCCCAGGAAGGGGAAGATCCAGAGGCAACACCAAAGGAAGCGAGAGAGCTTGAAAAGGAGTCTGACGTTGGTACCCTTCGCAGTGCTGACGCTGATGGGGCAGTGCCTGGTCCTTCTTGCCCTGGGCCGCCACTCCCTGCCCGGTTACATGCGTGGCAGGCAAGTCCCTGGTTGCATCAAGGGGGCAGGCCAGTGGAGCGAGAGGAGGATTACAGAAGGGAGGAAGACGACGAAGACGAGGAGGAAGAAGAAGTGGATTTTGGTCGATTTGCAGATGAAGGCGGAGTTGGCTTCAGCAGAGAAACCTACGACGAAATCGAAGACGGCACTGGACAGGTGTCCCAGAGGCCTTTAGTGCCAGCATCCCCTACTGATGACAACGAGTATCTCCTGGGGCCGCCGGAATTAAGTTGGCAGGCTCCAAATATTGCCACCCAGGGTCCAGGAGGTGCAATACCACCCAGCAACAGCCGGCACGTCTCTCCACCCGCGGCTCCGTTTCCTTCCTCCTCACCCCCTATACCCTCCTCCTCCTCCTCCTCCCTCTCGCTTGCCGGCGCCCCCTATACGGGGAAGGTTCACTTCTGTCACTGCGGGAAGGCCTACACCCTTAAAAGTATGCGGGACCGACACGTCAAAATGCAGCACCTCAACCTGCGTCCGTTCGCCTGTCCGGTGTGCGCCAAGACCTTCAAAATGAAGCACCACCTTACCAAACACCTGAAGACCCACGGCGGCCTGAGGCCGTACGAGTGCGGCCTGTGTGGGAAAAAGGTCGTCTGGAGGGACAGTTTCCTGCGACACCAGGCGCGCTGCGAGAGGCTGGCCGCGGCCGGCATGCAGCCCCCTAGTTACGACAGCGGCGCTGTCAACGGCATCGGCAACGCCGACATTGACGACGGCTACGGGTACAACTTTGATGAGGGGGAGGGGTTTCTGTCCGAGGGAAGTCAGGTGAAGGTGGAGGAGGCGGATTTTCAGGGGGAGGCGGAGTCTGCCATTGGGGGTCTGCTCGGGGGCGTGTCTGTGGATAGGGTCGATTTGGGGACCCAGTCACGGACAATGATGGGTGGCCAAGAGTTAAAAGAGGAAGAGGGTGAGAGGTATAGCTGAAAGGAATTTTCCGACTTGTTGAGGTTGAGAAGTTATATTTTTTTTGAGGAACCTTTCTAATCAAAGATTTCCGTTTGTTGTATTTGTATCAAAAGCAAAGGCATAAAATGTAATGTTAACAACGGGTTGCAATTAATTCTTTAGGGCCTAGGCAAGCACTTGAAGTCATAAGGAAGAAATGTAAAATGGCTGTGTATGCTTTGGATCGTTATACTTCCACATATAATCAATATAAAAAGCAAAAAGTTTCTGGTTCTTTATGAAGCAGTAAATGAAAGATCTCTTTGATTTGGCTTAGTCACAATTCTGATCATTTTCCATAACTCAATGTGTACAAGATGAGAATCAACATTTTAAGGATGGATTGCGAGGGGAAGAGCTTCGGAATTTTCTGTCCCGGTATATTCCACTTGGGTTAAATCCTGAGTGAGTCACTTGGGTGAGTCCTGTAATGTGTAACCGGGCTAATGTGTATTTATTGGTTTTCCAAGGTAGAAGACGAAGGCAACCGCCCCAAATCATTTTATAATTCAAAGGGATTCAATTTGTGTACAATGCTTTTATTGCCAGTACAAGGAGGTAATATCATTATTTATTTTTTACATTTCTCGAAAAAAAAAACAATGCTGCCAGAAATGTCTTTCGCGTGAATTTTGAAAGAAAAAAAGTGGGTTTTATTGCCACATTGCCTTTTAAAAATTAGGTAAATGTCTGAATTTTCAAATAAATTTGAATGTAAGAAATTGATGGTAATTGTGGGTAAAAATAGCTGATATCTTTTAAAATATCCTGTTTCTTTGCTTTGAAGTAACTTGCTTTTGTTTCACTTATTCGATTTGCATAAGATCCGTCGTGTTAAAGATTACTTCATTCAGTACCGAAAATCAGTGAGAGTCCTGCTAGTAGCCATCATGCAGAGTTTTAATGACAAAAGTTGCCATGATGACTAATCAAAATAATTTCATAGCCTCTCTAAATAATAAGCCTTTGAACAACCTTAAACAATTTAAACCATTCTACATGGCCAAGTAATAATTATTTGGTAATGCTTTTGAACACGGCGTGTGCTAACTTTTAAAGATATAAGCACCACTTGTGGTATTTTGTAAGTTAAATATAATTATCTTGTCAGTCGGTGAGGAAACTGAGGATTTGGAATCCTTTTTGTTTTGTTATTATCAAATTTAATTAAGGGCAGAGAACACGCACTGGCAAGCTGGAATAAACACAATCTACCTACTACTAATTAATTTTCTGCTGGGGACAATTTTTTGCGCCCTATAAAACAATTGAATCAGTGCCGTATTTGCGCTCTTTTGACGATTCTGATATTATGAGAAGCCTTTTTTTCCTCAGATAAACGCAGCCACTTTTCTATTTCTTTATATATCTGGATAGATGGCATGAAGAAAAGGGATCAGCTTGAGTTTGTGTTTTATTTAGAAGTACCACCCTTCTGTTTCTAATATCAGAATTTTTGTTGTGTGTTTTTTTTCTTTTTCTCACGCGTGTGTAATTGTGTGTAGTTCTCTGATGCCATTCCACTGCACTTTATATAAAAAAAAAAGATGCATTGATACAAAAGATACTTTCGTGAAACTACAACTGAGTATTCCTAGTGTAAAAAAGAATGAGTTTGTTTTAAATGTCACAATTCTGTTTTGGAGGAGTTCTACTATTTGGCAT
>JAOVYW010000040.1:2859959-2871738 GCA_025775045.1 Hiodon tergisus
ACAAGAGAGGGCAGACATTTCAGCCTGTTTGGAAACACAAGAGAGGGCAGACATTTCAGCCTGTTTGGAAACACAAGAGAGGGCGGACATTTTTCTTCTCGACCCTCCTGTCTGCATTTGTCCTCTCACTTTGAATTCACCTTATTTACTTTATTGGTTCTAAGTGGTCTTATCTCACACGAGGCTCCTTTCACTAACAGAATCTTTCAATGATTGTGACATATTTTTCTTCTATAATGTGTTTTTAAATTTCAGCTTTACTTATTTGATAGTGGTTTAAATTTATATTAAAATCCATAATAATATATAATTGTGGTACAACATTTAAAACTTTTTTTTTTATGTAACAAAGTGGATGTTCTTTGTCTTTCGTCTTTGTTTTGGTGCTACGTTTTCCTTTAGCACATCGGAACGTAAGCTGCCCACGTCGTGTTCCCCACGTTCAGTTGACACAAATTGCATTACTTCTTGTCAGGTCTCATACCACAAAACCTAACCATGACCGTGAAATACTTTAAGTTGAATACATGCTACGAACGCAGCTCTCTGGTTAAAATAATGAAAATAAACATTTTTGTGTCATCACCTACACTATAAGGGTGACTGCTAGACTAAATAGCAGGGAGTCAGGTGATCGTTTTCTGTGTGCCGTTGAAGAAATCTGCATACCCGTGCACTCTAGGCACAGAGACCTTGACAGAGAACTGCAGTGCAGCAGAAATTCCCACTCAACTGTTAGACGTTCCGCCCCAGATCAAACACGATGATTGACAGCTTTTTATTTTCGTGCGCACGGGGTGGGAATAATTAACAGCGAAAAACAAGCTTCCTTCTGGAAAGCTTTAGATGATGGTTCTTTGATCGTTCCCCCGGATACTACCTTGACCTGGATCAATATTTAGCAGATTACCTATTTAAGATGCGGACAACTGCCTGCGTCGTTAAGCAATGAATATAAGGAGTTTAATAAGTTAAAAAGATGGGTAATTCTCTTACAGTTTGCCACAGGGAATTATTTATTTATAAAATAAGCTTTCTGGGGAGGAGTGTGCGTTGCTGATTGTTAGTCTCTGTGGATAGTGTGGAGGCTTGGGCTTGGCAGCTCGGCAATTAATCAATGCAGGTATCCTAGCCAATTAGGGCAAGATAAATAGACAGGCTGGGATCCAATCAACACTTTGACAACCCACTAATGTAATGATTTAAATATAATTATTCCTGTTCTTTTTGTTGGTATCTTATTTCTTCTATGAGAGTGGGTTATTTAAAGTGCCGTCTGCGGGTTGCCGATGTTTTGATCCGGTCCCAGCCATAGTTGAATATTTATACTAAATTATTTAAGTGTTGACATTTGGTTTGTCACTAGATCTTGTAGTGAACGTTGTCTACTATAGCGACATGTTTCAGAGGAAGGCCATTGGGTGACCAGGTTGTGGAAGAGGTCAGCCAGAGCTGATACTGGACTGGACCGAAAGGTCGTCTGAAAGGTCGTCTGAAAGGTTGTCGTCATGTCCCAAGTTTGACGGGGATGTTTTTTTGTTTTACTTTTCCAAAAAACATGTTTGTAACTTGTATGCCCGAGGTTGCTGCATCAAAAGTGTAAACGGACGAATAAAAAGGTTACCACATCTCATCCAAGGGTCGTGTGCATTTTTCCCTCCGGATCTGTTGTGAATCGACAATATGACAGCAATTAGCCACATCTATTGTGCGTTGACGGAGTTAGTAAATCGGAGATGTTTGAGACAAAGCTGGCCCAGGCTTCCAACAAATATAGCTGCTTCCTACTTTTGTGAGATTTTCCTAAAAAAACAATCCTCCCTTGTCATTGTTAATAATGGACAAATCAGAGCTTGGCACCCCATGTCCAGAAAACGAACTAATTCCAATTTACAACGAAAGATCTTTTAATTCATGAACCTTTAACCTACGGAACACAATACCATGGTCTGTGATTTAATTATAATTGATTTTGGGTGTGACTCATCCGGAATGAATGAGTCACATATTGTCCAGAAATGACACGCATTATTTGCTAAGGAATCTAATTTAACTGGGATGACATAATAGTGCACTGTTGCTTCTGAGACTGTTGGAATACCGATTATCTTTTCATATAATTCTATCCTTGGAGCCTCGGTATCAAAGATTGTATTTACATATGTACGTTTAACTACTTGAAAAGTTTGCGGAGTACATGTTGAGAAATTATAAACCGCTTCAAAGGAATGGAGTGTGCTTTGGCTGTCGTAACCATTTACAACCACCAGGCGTCAGTAATGCCTTAAAATGTCTCGTCTTCGCTGCAAACAGGTAGGGAAACTGTTCGGTGCCATATGGATCTCCATCTTGGCTCTATGCAGTAAAATTGTTGCCCGCTGTCAAAAACCATCATCATCAGTTTCCGTATCCTAGGCGGTGCAGCTGATGACTTTGTATAGTAAGTCTCCGCCTCTCGCCTTTTCGCTGCGTTCCCTCTGTAATTCAGCCAGTTATGTCTGGACTGTCATTGAAATACTGTAAGTTCTTGTTTGGTTACTCATTAATACATTTATTATCGCAGTATACTCGTATTACTTCTTAGTTATATATTTCATATTAAATGTAACTACCACAACCACAAGAACAACAGTAATAATATGATATTTACCCAACTCTATTAGGAAATCGTGGGCTTTAGGGAAAGTTATCCATTATCAACAGTCTGAGGCTACCCCTCTCTTTCCCCCCCAATATGTAAGTTCAGTTCTCCCGTGGGCCTAACTGCAGAACTACCTGCGCTATATCACAGGTTTGAGGTGAACGACAACACGAAAAGAAGGAAAATGTCTTAAGTGAATCGTTAACTTTTGATGTTGCCATTCAGTTTTTTCGTCATTAATAAACATCACGGTCTTGTGAAGTAGTAACCAAGTCACCAAAGGTTTGAAAGCGAACGAACACAGCGTGAAAGACAGAGAGCGCGCGTGCTCCCCCCCCCACCCCCATATATAGGGTGTGTGTGTGTGTGTGTGTGTGTGATTGAGTGTGACTGCGCGTATACGAGTGTGACAGCAGTGAAGAGACCCTTTTACTGTACGGCTAAACTGAACGGTAACAGACTTTCAATGATTTAAGTAGCTAGGGAACGAAACAAATATATAATATATACTGGGAAATACACACGCGCACTCATACTCTCCCTCCTCTCTCTGTCTCCCTCTCTCTCTCTCTCTCTCCCTCTCTCTCTCTCTTTCCCTCTCTATCGCTCTCTCTCTCGTGTTTTTTCCACACACCTCTGCTCGCGTGATATATTTGTATATAGAATTTATATACACAGGTGTAGCTATATTTTTTCGCCATTCAGTGCTCGAAACGGTCGTGGATTATAATAATTCTATCTTTTCTGTATATGAGTGGAATATTGCTCAACGCCGCCTACATCTGCACATGATATATTATATATTTTATTTCTGTTCCGGTTGAAGTGGTGATCTTTTTTACGCGCCGAGAGATTGCCGAGACCCGAAGACCACGTTCAATGCCTTTGGAACATGTCCTATGTTCCCTTTCAAGGTAAGAACTGATATATTTCACCACTGCATCTCTCTCCCTCCCTCCCTCTCTTTCTCTCTCTCTCTCGGTCTCTCCCCCTCTCTCTCTCCCCCTCTCTCTCTCTCTCACTCACTCTCTCCGCCTCACTTCCATGCTCTATCATACAGACGATGTAATATGGGTGCAGCAGGCGGTGTAGTTAGAAACGCGAGGAATATGTGCGCGGTGCGGTTCGTGTGCTCCAGGTATTGTGCGCGTGTCAGTATGTCAACATACCTGTGGTCGTGTAGCGTCCGCGTCGGCGCGCGTCGGTTTATCAGTTGGCGGCGGAAGTGTTGCATGTCTGTAAATGACAGGGTCGCCCAAACAGACACGGCCATCTGCAAGCTGCCGCTGAATTTCTTGTAAGATTTCAGAGCTGTGCGTCTCCGTTTCATTGGTGTGCTTAAGGATATGTGAATTTTTTAGTTTGTCAATGAAGTGTGTTTTAAGCCAGCTTAATCTGTGTGTACCTGTGTGTGTGTGTGTGTGTGTAAAAAAAAAGAACATTCATGAGAGAGAAAGCAATGTTTGTGTGTGCAAAGAGAAAGTTATTTCAGAGAGCAAATTGATATTAATATGAAACAATAAAACTTAGGAACTTCCAGTAATTTTAAGAAATGGAAGACATACTTAGGTTACCTCATGCCGATTCTAGCCCAAATTAATTTAAAGTTTCATAACCTCCACAATGGTGAAAAGTTACTGATGTCTGCATTACAAAGTTACTTCTTGCTTCTGTTTTATTTAAATTTTAAATCGTAGTGAGAATCGTAGGTAGTGGCTACAAATTCAGGGAACACGAAAATAATTTATTTTGAAGTGCCACATTGAACAGGCGCATATTGATCAATCACAAAGCAGGGAGTAGGTCTGTTTCCTAGTGTTTCCGTTATAAATAATAGTGGATTTTTAAATTATTCACGAGGTGAGGAGCACACACTTAAAAGGTAATTAAATGCATTATTTACAAGTTCTAGCAGTGTATCGTCCTGATTGGATGTTACACCCCCCCCCCCCCCCAGTGTGTGGCCTAACTGATCACTTAGTACTAACATCAAAATCTCGCCAACCTCTGTCAGACCCCACACATGACAAAGTGTGTTTTGCGGAGTGAGTAGCAGAGTTGGCTGTAGAGTGAGACCTTCAGTAAATCGCAGCTGGAGGTTACAGAGTTTTAAAAGTCACCAGTTAACAGTTGACTTAACACTGCCCCGTTTTGCAGTTTGCTTTTGCATTTGTAGATAGATAGTCTCAGCCATAATGCAGGATACCAGAAAGGAAAGGAACCGTGAGAGTGGGCGTCATTGTGGAAGGGTGGCTGGGCTCTAGTGACGGTAGGAAGGAGATGGGTTTAAGTCCCGGGCGGCGTGGTTCTGTATCCGTCAATGAGGAAAGGGGAGAAGCACAGTGCAGGGACTGAGCTGGAGGGAAAACACGGCCACCTCAAACGGAGCGGGGATTTGGTATGTGTGAAGTCCTATCACACCTTACTGTGGAAGTGGGCGTCTTTGGCTTTAGGGCACCCAGTGTTCGAAATCGATCCCTTAGCTGGAGCTCCATCCGAAATCCGATGAGTGGATCACACTCATCAGATCACAGCAATGCACCGATGCTGTGCTGGGGCAAAAAGAAGCAATGAAAGGTGCGATGAGATGGAATGAAATGAAAGGGATAAAAATAAACCAGGAGTAACCCCATCATCATAATATTGTTCAATAATGCATTATTCAGGGGACGCGTGTCTTGCAAGTTACGCGCACCCATGCAGTAACTCGTTACCCTGTGCAAACCTGCACCCCAGTGAGAGGCAATGAAAAAACCGGTGTCCACGATCGTATGCATGGGCAAGCCTCTGCAAGTGTGATCAGCTGTGGTCGTGTGCACCTGGAATGTTTATGCAGCATGCACTTAAGCAGATTAAAATAGAATGTGCTGCCTCCCACCTTGTGAGTTTGGGGCGGTGTAATAATGATTAAAGTGCATGTGAATAGCATGGTGAAGTGCATTGTCTCAGAGCAGCTGAAACGGCGTGCTCGCTTTACGGTCAATTATGCTGTGATGCAACGTGTTTCCGAGGCCTGTAAATTTAAAGGGGCAGAGCAATCCCGAACTTCCGAAATGCTGCAGTGTTTCTCCGTGGCGCTGGAAACCGACGGGCCGATGGCACCGCGGGGGTCCACGTGACAGGTCTCTGGGACGGCTGTGTCACCATGAAACGCCGGTCAGGCCGACGTCGCCGGCTTCCGTGCATTTTTGATTTCCATCGCTGAGCTTTCCAAAGCTGGATCCTTTGCCCTGGAGTTGAGACTCATTCAACCCTCTTGGTGTTGTGATTCACTGGAGGTTTTCCCTTAACAGTGGAGATTAAGTCATTTTGGCAGGGCAGCTGCGCTTGGGCTATCTTACATATTTTGTGTGTTTTTCCGTCTGGAGCTTATCGGTGATAACTTACCGTATTGATCCAGAAATCACGACTGAAACCGGCAGAAGCTTTTTAGGTGCCTAAAAATAAGGCTGATATGGGACGGAACATTTGGCTTATATACTTTATATAAAATTGCCCTAAATTGCCCTTAATGATACATCTTGAATTTAATCAGAGAAGTTTGCCAAGATGTGTGCTGTGAGTATTATAAGATTTATCCTAGATTTAAAAAAAATAATTAGACCAGGTCATTTTGCTTATGTAAAAGAAATTTAGAACAGTTCCTCTTTTAGACTGGTATGCTGTTGCATTAAAAATCCTGGGTGTCAACATCAAACAATGGCCTTAAGTCAATCCAGCCTCTCTGAATGTGCATAGAATTACATGTATCCGGCATGTATCTGTTTCACAGCATATTGAAAAGCCTAGGGCTTCTAAATGAAGCCAGTGTGCTCTGTTTCAGAGATTCAGTGTGGTTTTCTAGGCTGGCTACAGTCAAGTTTGTTGTTATGGCATACTGATCCGTGCCCAGGAGTGATCAGACGCAGGGAAAAGCGGGTGCCTGGCGCTCTTCATTTCTCATTTTAATTAATAACTTTTATTAAACATAATGAAAGAACAGATTAACAGGGTGCAGGTGAAATCAAGCACGTTTTTTCAACCTTTGAAAGAATAACTGGCAACAAACAACCTACATGTTTTTAGTCTCCCTAAAACCCCCAAAAAACCCCCCCTCTTTTACAGTTTTTCTTTGGAAGCACCTGAGTGCAGTCTCATTCAGGGAACTGCACTGTAGGTGTGTCATTTAGATGCTGTCAGTGGGAGTGTCTTCGGGGCTGCTTTTGGGTTCAGGTCTTAATGTGGCCCGTGTGCCACAGCTGGAACACAACTGGCTACCTAACCCCTGGTCTTCATTGGGGGGGATTGGTGTTAGCAGTCAATCATTACTACTGACCGTAAAAATGTAGAAAGTTGTTTGTTATTCAGTACTCTCCGTCATAAATCCATGGTTAGTCACGTTAACCCTAGTTTGTACATGCAAGCAAGATTGTTTAATAAAAAATTATCCATGTCCGTATAAACTGCCACGCGTCACGATTACAGACAATATGGCTCTAACGCGTATGGTTGTTGCTTGTGTTTGCCAGAGCGCTAACTCTCCCCCACCCGACGGTGCATTTCCCCGACCACTAATCAGTGAACGAACGGCGTCATATTTGTATTTACTCAGTCAGTCGTTCCCGCGGCGGCCGTTTACCGTGACGTCGCCGCGCCGCTAGCGCTGAAAGTCTTCCTTCCTCCTTTAACTTTTTCCGTGTGCGAGGGGCGAGCTCGTAGCGGCGACTCAGCACTTTTCCTCACCTAAACACCAGCCCAGTGATATGAGATACTGTGCAGTCTGTTGTCAAACAGCTGTCACGGAGGCTAGCTGTACCTGCAGGTGTAGGCGCTCAGTGCTGGGTGCATTTAGGCCTCTTCAGAGCCACAGAGCTAGACGGGAAAAACCCTGGTGCCGAGTCCGGACAGGTTTGATGACTATAAGACGCGTGAAGGATGTTTACTCATGCTTAACTGCAGTGGGAACGTCTTGACTCGGGTGGCCTGTAGCGCGGCTGACGTTGCTGCTCTTGAGATCTGATTGGTCACCTCATGGGTAGCGACTTAAGGTGGGAACGGGTCCACTCCTTCCTGCGACATATTGAGGCTGAACAAAAGGCTGAAGGTTACAGACGTGACTTTCCTTTCCCTTTCTGGTTGTGTGAAAATGTCCACGGATCGCCATGCCGTTAAATAAGCACTCCGTTCCGCAGTCCGATCATGAGATCAGGAGAGCTGCCATGTGTAACCACGGCGATGGCAGACTTTGGGGGGAAATTCTCTGAAAGATGGAGTCTGGATAGTCTGAGGGTTGGCTTAAAATTGGGTGGCAAATGGCGGGGGATAAAGGGATCACGCTCAGGCATGCCGCGGTTGGGGCAACAAGGGCCAGTGTTCTCGACTTCCCATCTGTATTTAAAGGTCTTCTGTGTGCACAGTGAATGAGTGGGATAAGGTGACGCTGTGGATGCCTCAGAGGAAAGCATCCAAACTTTTCCATCACCACCTGACCCCCGTTGGCGTCCTGGACAGCCTGCCGAGAATGCCGTACCAAGCGCCAAATGCCTGGCCACTGGATGGCTGGATCCGGGGGTTGGAATGCGCCTGGTCGCTGGATGGCTGGATCCGGGGGTTGGAACGTGCCTGGTCGCTGGATGGCTGGATCCGGGGGTTGGAACGTGCCTGGTCACTGGATGGCTGGATCCGGGGGTTGGAACGTGCCTGGTCGCTGGATGGCTGGATCCGGGGGTTGGAACGTGCTTGGTCGCTGGATGGCTGGATCCGGGGGTTGGAACGTGCCTGGTCGGTGGATGGCTGGATCCGGGGGTTGGAACGTGCCTGGTCGCTGGATGGCTGGATCTGGGGGTTGGAACGTGCCTGGTCGCTGGATGGCTGGATCCGGGGGTTGGAACGTGCCTGGCTCTGTCCTGTGGCCCGAGCCTCCTGTTCTAATGACCGCCAGCATTTTTCAGTCCCTCCGCCGGATGAACACGAGCTGCAGAGTTTGACCAGAGGCCGCTCCAGCCTCACCGCGCTCCACATTAGCATGCTCGGTTAAGATCGGTGTCACCGAAATGCCCATATGTTCACCCGTCGGTTGCGTCCTTAGATAGTCAGACACAGAAAGGCCCGGAGAGCTTCACTTATCTAGATGCAACCTACAAGCTTTTAGCAGGTTAACAGTTTCCAGCAGCCTCCGATTAGAAAGTAGGTTACTGAGGGGGGGGTTCTTGGCTAGTCAAGTCAAGTCAAGCCTTCGTAGGCCTTCGAGGGACAAATGTTGAGGAAGTCAAAGTTTTTTTTTTTTTAAGATTTGTGAGAGTAGCTTGAAGTTTGAGGAAGGAAAAGTCTTCATCTTCAGACATTATTGTGGTTTATTTGAATTCCATGCTGGGGTTTAAAGCCAAGTCGTTTAGTTTAAAGAATTTCCACTTTTGGTGAAACAAAAGAAAAAATGTGGTCTGTGTGTGCGTGCGACCCGAGGTAGAGTGCTGAGTAATAGCCAATCACCTGGAACCATCTCTTGACAGAGTGATTCATTTGAATGAGTTGCTTTTGAACTGCTCCTGACAATTAACTTGAGGAGTTCAGAAGTTGATATGCGTTAGCTTCTCTGGAGATGAGAGTGGAGGCGACTTTTAAAGAGGACCCCTGGGCTTCCTGATCACTGAATTCAGCAGGAGCTGCAGCTCTGGGCGCGGTGAGCGTGACCCTCTGTGATTCGGAAAACACCACTGCTGAGATGAAGCGACGTCTTTGGATGCGCAGTGCTTAAGAGGGGATTTTAATGTACCCGACAATCAGACCGAAACTCAGTATGCAATACGATCTAAACCGATAAATTAGTAAACGGCATGGTACTTTCAAGCGCAGTATAACGCCTTACTACACCTTACCGTTTTGCATCCTTCGGAATCTGTGTTTCCGACAGATAGTGTGCCCTAATGAGCAAAGCTATCCGTTTGACACTGGGCGGTAATGGATCTGTACTTACAAAAAAGAGGAGGCATCGTCCCTCTGTTAAGAACTCGGTGTCAAGGGGATACCAGCCCTGATGATAAGTTAGGCTTGTGACGCCTTTACGGCTGACGTCCTCGGCCCAGGGAAAGTGGACACTGGGATAGGGATACCTCTAATGGCTCTTCCAAAATTGAATATTCATGAGCCCCTTGTCTGCTAATGAAATTGCAATTGTAGCCACGGAGACTTGGCTGTCCTTGCGACTGCAGTTGGGTTATTTATATATATATATATTTTTCTCCTGCTGCCAGCACCTGATGGGGCAGAAACCGCTGTGTTCGACGTTGTCATAAAGCACAACTGCGCAACCTGTCATGTGGGCTACTTCTGGATGGGGCCGTCTGCTCAAAGCAATGTTGGAGCAGCTCTGGCTGTGAGCGTGATGAGACCCATGTCATACAGTGCCAGTCGCACTTAAGACACTGAGTCACAGGACGCTTCCTGTGAGGCGTAGCGAGGAGTCCGCTCAGTTTGTCCCTGTAACGCTAAACTCTGGCGGCCCCGCGCGCTCCTCAGCGACAGGGCCGCTTGACCATGGGACTGCCGCTCCGCCGGAGTTTGGCCAACGGCGGCTCGGTGGGGGGAGACGGCTAAAATCTGTGACCCACGATGTTGGATGCCGGAGCGGCGGGAATTATCGATCCCTCGTCCGATTTCTACCCACACAGCAATAAGTGGAAGGGAAGTTGGAAGCTGCCCGCATATTGAGGCGCGTGCGTGACTTGACTTAACACTGAGCACCCCCCCCCCCCCTCGATGAAACCGTGTGCAGTGCCAACCGGTGCTCATCTCAGTGCTTTATTAAGAAGCTTCCTCATTGAGATATGCAAACTTACGTGGCAGGGGATGGGGGTGGGTACTGAGTGCTGTTTTTTAATAATACTGAGTCTGTTTACTGGAATTAGTTTAAGCTTAGAGCTATTTAGCCTTTATATGCAGAGCGCATTATAATTTTAATATGGCTCACTTTTGACTCACTGTGTGTTTATCTTACTGAGGACGCTGATGTACTTTTCTTCGGGGCACGAAAGCAGCGTCCCGTCCGTGATTCCATTCCTGGCATAGTCCCAGGACACGTGGACCTCACGGGAAAGTTGGGCCAATCGTGCCACAGCGTTGCAGACCACTCGTTCTGACCTCTTCGGCGTTAGTTGTGTGGGGAGGAATGACGGTGCCTGCAAGCCAGCGCGCTGGAAGAGATTAAGTCGTGTGATTGAGCAGCGCCTCGGTAAAGATGGGAGTTGAGAATGTGGACAGGGTGTTTGTGCGTTCCAGTGCCCTCTGGAAAAAAGTTTCATAATAAGGGTGGAATGTCAGTCTGTAGACCATGTTGAGGACAGTCAGGGGATACAGTTAACCTCGTCTTGTTGACAGAAGAATGGTCGATGCGTCATTGGAAACACCTTTGTCTTGGTGGCTGGTGGTGCCAATAACTGAGGGTCGAACCGTGGCACCAGGGATAAGAGGCAGCCCCGGCTACCCAGGCACCGATCTGCATTCCAGGCAGTTGGAGAGATCCCGAGAGGGCAGCGCTGTCTCTGTCCTCCAAACTGCTGTCGGGGGTACACAGTGTGCGAGCCTCCGCGGTGACAAATCCACCTCTGTGTCGCTTTAATGGAGGCCACCCCCCGCCCCCCACCCAGGCTTGCTCCGGGACTTATCTCATCGCTGCGCTTCACAGGTCACTCCTGGCGCATCAGCGCCCCGGCTAGTTTTGGGCGCTGCCTTCAGGGCATTTCCTGGAGACCAGAGCAGAGGTCGCCTGGACCAGAGAGAGTGGGTCTGACGCTGGCGTCCTCAGATCAGCCACTGTATCCTATTCGAGGAGATGTACTGTAACTGCATGAGCCAGTGCTAATTCCATGACCAAACGGCGAAATAACAACAGGACCAGCAGTGATGATATAACCCTGGCGTCAGCACACGCGCTGTTGTCTCGGGCTGGGAGAACCGCGCACTGCAGTTATTGCTGGGAGAACCGCGCACTGCAGTTATAGCCGGGAGAACCGCGCACTGCAGTTATAGCCGGGAGAACCGCGCACTGCAGTTATGGCCGGGAGAACCGCGCACAGCAGTTATAGCCGGGAGAACCGCGCACTGCAGTTATAGCCGGGAGAACCGCGCACTGCAGTTATAGCCGGGAGAACCGCGCACTGCAGT
>JAOVYW010000040.1:2872469-2885176 GCA_025775045.1 Hiodon tergisus
TGTGTTTGTGTGTGTGTGTGTGTGTGTGTGTGTGTGTGTTTGTGTGTGTGTGTGTGTGTGTGTGTGTGTTTGTGTGTGGGCGGTGCTATAACTGTATAACTTCAGTCTCATGCTCTCGTATCCCTTTTTACCAGTCTTTTATGTCAGATTAATGGCAACACTGCGGCAGCCTTAATGGTACCATTCAAATGCCAGACCTCTACAAAGCGTGCAATTCTATCAACCTTGAACTACGGCCTCGGATCCTTTTGAAAACGGCATTACTCAGTTTTTAAAAAGTGGGTTTGGCCGGATGTGTTTTCGGACTTCCTCTACCCAGGCAAATTCGACGAGAGGGGAGGGCGATCCAGTGTGGGAGGGTCACATGCTTTGTCGCAATCGAATTGGTGGCCAAGGTCCAGTTTCATATCGGAGAGCAGGAAAATGTCATCCCTCTTCTGACATGACTATGCTTAGCAGTTTACATTCGGCGATTTGTATTATTAATATTGTTCATAGCAGCTGATTGTAGCTCCAGAGAGTGCCTGGGGTGAAGTTCACGGTTCTCACCTTTGCTCACGTAGGACGTGTTCGGCCTTTGTTTGTCATAATAACCACTGAACCTCCGGTGGATCTTCGCTGCGACTCGCGTTGACCTGACCGCTGAAGATTCAGCAGACTGCTGCTGGGACTTATTTTAAACGATTCAGTTTACCTGCGCTAAGCCGTGAAGGTTTAGCTTTTGACTTTCTGTTTCTACTCGGTTTTTGATGTTGTTTGAGCTGGCTGTGTCTTTCATTGTTTTAAATGATGGTTTCTTTTTTTCTGTTTATTCTCCTTTAAGGTTAGAGAATATTGTTCAAGTGTACTTTATATATTTGATTGATGAGGGGTCTCAAGAGAGACCAGTCATTCAATTAGTCAGTCCAAATAATCAACGAAACTCATGTTGCTTGACTTAATATGTACTTTTGCTAATTCAGAGTAGTTTACCTGGAATTACGTGTTTTTAAGGCGAAAATGCCCCCCTGGGACCAACATTGATGTGATGACATATTTTGCGTCCCCCGTGGGCTAAGGGAGTACCACCCACGATGCCACACTGGAGCCCAGACCACGTGTCCCCAGTGATGAGTGTTTGCGTGTTGGTGTGTGTGTGTGTGTGTGTTGGTGTTTGCGTGTTGGTGTGTGTGTGTGTGTTGATGTTTGCATGTTGGTGTGTGTGTGTGGTAGTGTTGGTGTGTCTGTGTGTTGGTGTTTGTGTGTTGGTGTGTGTGTGTGTGTGTGTTGGTGTTTGTGTGTTGGTGTGTTGGTGTGTGTGTGTGTGTGTGTTGGTGTTTGTGTGTTGGTGTGTGTGTGTGTGTGTGTGTTGGTGTTTGTGTGTTGGTGTGTGTGTGTGTGTGTTGGTGTTTGTGTGTGTGTATGTGTGTGTTGGTGTTTGTGTATTGGTGTGTGTGTGTGTTGGTGTTTGTGTGTGTGTGTTGGTGTCTGTGTGTGTGTGTGTGTTGGTGTTTGTGTGTGTGTGTTGGTGTTTGTGTGTTGGTGTGTGTTGGTGTTTGTGTGTGTGTTGGTGTTTGTGTGTTGGTGTGTGTGTGTGTGTGTGTGTGTGTTGGTGTGTGTGTGTGTGTGTTGGTGTTTGTGTGTTGGTGTCAGGTCAGTTTTCCAGCAGTCACGCTCTGGATAGCCTTTAATTCTTCCTTAAGTGGCTACACAAGGTCCTTGAGAGTACAAGGACTCGTCGATACATTTTCCTTGGCATACTCCAGGCAATCAATGCAAGAACGGTGTATTTCACATTTACATTTGCACTCTTCTGCTCATCTAGTAGCTGTCGGGACAGCCAGCACGTCAGGACAGCCAGCACGTCAGGACAGCCAGCACGTCCGGGCAGACGTCACAAGCAGTTAGCTTAGCAAACATGTGCCATGCAAAACGTATTTCTTTGGTCCCCCAGAAGAGAATACAATGCAAAATAAAATGCAATTTTACTGAAAATAGCTGTCCCCACGAAACACCACACAGCCATTAAATGCAGTTAACCTGCACTAAACTGACATAGCTAAAATCCTTCAGGCGTGCTTTAAGTGTGGGCATTTGCAGGATGTAGCAGGACAAGATATGAATCCACTGTCAACATTGTCTGTGTAAAGACGACGCCTTGGTTGATAAAAAAGATGGCTGATTAAACACACAGAATAAACACACCGGGTTCGTGGATGAGAGCTGATTTGGGACTGACCCTGACCCTAACCCGTCCCCTGATCCTTGTTCCTCTCTTCACTTCATCTTGCTCCTGCAGGATCTCCCCGACATTTTTCGCCACCTTTTACGATTCCTACACCTCTATGTTTAATTTCTCTTCATCACCCTTTTTCCTCTCACGCGATTCCTGCCAGCCTATGTGTGGGATGGAGTGTATTATATTGAAACATACACACTCGCCCACCCCTCCCCCAATCCTCTGAAATTTAAGTGGAAATTTCCATCCAGGCTGACTTTGTCGGCATATTTCTGCAGCCGGGCTGTTGCCAAAGCATTTCCATAACAGAGGCCGTGTTTACATACCACCGTAGCTCCGTCGGTTGCCCACCCACCTCCCGTTGTTTCCAGCGCAGTGCATACACAATGTCCTTAACGCGCTTGACTCACAGCACAGTTCCAGGTACCAAACTGTTTTATCCTGCTTATCGGGTCCCCTCGTTACGCGCCGGTCTCCGTTGGCCGTTAGGGGTTTGTGAAAAAACGTATTTTGAAATGAAGACCGTTATATCCTCAAAGAATCAGCTCCAAATTTAACCCGATGTTCCCCTTGAGCAGGGTGGCCTCAGACACTGGATATCGGCTGGAGTAAAATTAGGCAGCCGTTGTGTGCCTAAATTGGGCTTATTCTTTTCCAGGCTGTTTGACAAAAAACACTTTTCAGAGTGAGAATACTGAAGCTTCCCAGTGGGACCTGTAATGTTCTTTACATACATTTTAAACTCATGTGGTTTTTGTTGTGACTTCGATGTAATTTATCCACTGTGCCATTTGTCTAGGTTTCAGAAACATTCATCGATGCCAAAAGTTATGCAAGATTTTGAATTTCTGATGATCCTGAACCTTAACTTTGATTGCTCAAACACGGAGTGTTTACACTGTTTAAAAGTACAGTGCTGGAATCCTGATATATCAGAGGGCATATAACCTTCCTATCTTTGTAAAACTATTGGGTTTCTTTATTCGACAAAAATGAGAGGTGAGCTGATTGCCTGTTATACACAATTTAACATCATAATGAATAATACCCGGGCAGTTTAAGCACCACCTTGTCCTGTGTAGCTCCGTAAAGGATGTCGTTTTCAAATCGCACCCCAGGACTCCGACCAAACGCTTCGGCTTCTGTGATCAGACCAGACAGATGCTCGTGTTTCGGAATGCACCTGTGATCAGATCCACCCCGAGCCTTGAGCTGAGATGGAAAGGTGGGCGGATCTCTGCGCGTCCATTACATAAAAACCCCTCCCCTAACCCCACCCCCTGGATCTGTCCACCAGCGCTCTTCTTTGTCCCTGGGAGGGGGGTGGGGGGGTTCAGTTTGGGGACCAGATTCATGGCTGGAGGGCCAACACATGGCACCAGAATATGAGTGACAGATTAAATGTCTTGGTTTTTTAAGCTGCCTTGGATGTCAGCGCATCCTTAGATACGCAGCCAGCTGTCACCGGTTTTCACCTAATGTCTCTGCTGTTTGGGAGGGTTGCTGTTTATTTTGCTTTTTCCTTCACTGCTGTTCTGGATTGTGTTCTGTTCTGGACTTTCATCTCACTGTTCCCCGGCCACAAGGACATTAACCCCTGCTTCACAGACTCTCCATGTTGGTGCCCTGGAAATAAAGTCTTGTTAAAGAGAACAGAGTTGAAAGCAGAGATTGATGATGAAGATATCTAGTTTGGAAGACAGGAGGTCTGTGAGAAACTGTGGCACTAAAAACACAGAGAAAATAAGGAAGAAAAATGTAATAAAGGAAAGGGAAAAAAAATCTATGGAGGCTAGAATCAAATCAGTGATCTGATGGTAACCATGGTAATAATTATAGAGCAGCGAGAGAGACTGTTAAACAGAGAGAAAGAGGGAAAGTGAGGAGGAACCAGAAAAAGAGTGAGCGGGAGAGAAGGAAAGTGGAGAGAGAGAAAGGAAGAGGATGAGTATGGAGGGGCGAGAGAGAGAGAGAGAATTAAATGTGAAAAGAATTGCAATTTTAAATTCCTAAATACTTCACTTTCCCCCACCTCTCTGAGTTCCTTGCACCCTTTGCCCCTGTCCTTTCCTTCTCCACTTTTCAGTTTCCGTCCTCCCCTCTGTAGTTTTATGGGTTAAAAGGTCTAAACCGTGGGCTTGCTGTTGTCATGGAAACAAGAGGCACTGATCCCTCTTCCCCTTCCTCTCTGAAAAACGCGAATTGGTTGAATCCAAGTGCCCCCATTGGCTAATGTAGTCCCAGCTGCACTAAACGTTTGGAGAGTAAAACAAGGTGGCGGGGCGGGGGAGAGCACGACACACTTGTGGCATAATTTCAATTGTAAATGGAAACAGACTGCCGGGAGAAAATCAAAAATCCAACAAGCATTTTAACAACAAATCTGTAAAACGATTCCACTGTTCCGTGTGAGAAAATGGAGCAATAAGAGACTTTATGTTCTGATTTTATGGGTCGGTAAACCGTCAACGTGCTAATTGCCTTGTGTTTCTGTTCCTGTACGCCCCGCCCCTTCTGTGTCACACACGTTTTCTCCTATCTTCCCCAGCCCCTTCTTTCTCGGTATATTCTAGATGTAGCATTTCTCTGTCGTCTCCCAACCCCTTCCTCCTCCACCTGTGTGTCCTGTAAGCGTTGGCCTCACCTCGGCATGACAAGCTTTTAAGCAGGTCAGGGGTATTGGTGAAATATGCTTTATGTCACTCTCTGCTTCATTTAAGATTCTGTTTTTAAAAAGCCTCTTAAAAGCTTACCACACCCTGTCAACGCTTCAGAGTGTCAATTTTTTGTGAACTGAAACGGAAAGTTTTAAGTGAGACTTGACTGAAAAGATTACTGAAAATTAGTCAGTCTGGCTATAGTGTTAAAGATGGCTTAACTGGGCCTCGTCAGTGGCTCAGTCAGTAGAGGCCATTGCCCGGGGGTCAGACTGAGCCCTGTGAGCTGGAGTTCACCTGAGTGCAGACTGAGCCCTATGAGCTGGAGTTCACCTGAGTGCAGACTGAGCCCTGTGAGCCGGAGTTCACCTGAGTGCAGACTGAGCCCTATGAGCTGGAGTTCACCTGAGTGCAGACTGAGCCCTGTGAGCTGGAGTTCACCTGAGTGCAGACTGAGCCCTGTGAGCTGGAGTTCACCTGAGTGCAGACTGAGCCCCGTGAGCGGGAGTTCACCTGAGTGCAGACTGAGCCCTGTGAGCTGGAGTTCGCCTGAGTGCAGACTGAGCCCCGTGAGCTGGAGTTCACCTGAGTGCAGACTGAACCCTGTGAGCTGGGTACCAGATGGATACCTTGTATGTGGTAAACATAATTCCTGACAAAAGGGGATCCTGTATTTTTAGTCATGGAGCTCCGACACAATAACGGCACATGCATAATGTTCATTTCCAGAAAGGGAATTGTTTTAATGGTTCCATTGATGTTTTAGTGAACTTTAGTGAAATGACACTAGACTAGGATGCTCCATGCTACTTCATGCTAATTGATGCTTTCAGAGCAATTTCCCAAGCTCGCGCTCAACAACACAGGCACAGTCAGTGGCCACACCTAAAAATCCTCCATCCATTTAATTTAATTATGTTTAATGAGATTATATTACATTATAACCTGTGGAACAATATTATTCTAGTAGTAAATTATAATAATTTGAGGAAGAATATTTTTACAATATTTTTTGTACAAATACACATGCTTAGCTCTCCCAAAACGACCATCACTTCATTCTGAATAAGGATGTGGATTCTTAAAAACACGTGGCACAGTCTAATATTAAGGGATTTCCACTGTAAGCTTGGCCCTTTGTGTTTTTTTCAAACATGTCATACAAAGACTGTTTTAATTTAAATGTGAATTTTATAAGATTTACGTATATTTAGAAATAATTAGAAATACGTTTTCCATTGATAAACCACATCTATGGTTATGTGTGTTAAACGTGTCAATCGAAGTTTGGCTATTGGACGCAGAAAGGATTTGTATGTGAACTATTTGCGGGCATTTAAATGCGAGACTGAAATTAACTGTGCTGGCGGTTGGTCTTACTCGTTGCCTACAGTTTGCATCAATGTGTTGCGTAACCGTGCATCGAATTCTATCATCTAGAAGCGTTTCACACAAATTCCCCCGAACTCGAGACTTTCCACATTGCGCTCGCTCGTCGACGTGTCAGTTCATACGTGTATGTTTGCGTGTGTAAACTATAGATTGCGAGTAGCAGTGGGGTGGGAAAGAGGGAAGGGATGAAAGTTCGCCAGTCGCCTAATACTTCCAAACACTCCGCATCACATTATTTTATCTCGCTCCCACCCACTTTCAAAATCTCTACCCCCTTTACTTAAGTGACAGAGAAGGAAAGGTACCGCGAGGGACCGCAAGATAAGAGCAATAGCGTTTATTCCGCCAAATACACCTGTCTGATGCTATCGACCAAGCCTCAACCGCTCTATCAGAAACGCAGGACCGGATTACGAAATAGTGAGAATGTAAGAATAATAAGAGAATGTACTCGAATTCCGGGGAAACCCGTATTTCTGGCACGCTTACCTACATATGATTAGCTACGAACATCGTTTACTCTGAGATGCGTGTCCTTGGGTGAATTTAATCTCGTTGGAAGACGAAGAAAATGGACCTGGTAATTTACGCATCGGGATAGGGCAACCCTCCTGTTACAGACTGCCCTTAAAAAAATCTTAATCAAAAGGAGAAACGTTTACCAATTCTGCTCATCCAGCGCTCTCCACCACGGGAGCTCAGAATTACCAGTTCCGGAGGTCGGAGTCGGTGATTTTTTTCCGCCCTGAAATAATAACGGACTACATCTCTTCACCCTCTTTACTTCACTCGTGCTAAAGGATGCGCGCGGACACGGGCATATACTTTCAATTGGCTTGCATCCATACATCGAGGAAAACACTCTTATCACAAATGATATATAAGGCTTGTATGAAATGATACAGCCTTTTGAGAAAAAAAACCCCCACTCACATACACACATTGCATTGCGTTTTGGACTGTTTCTACTTCATGATGTTAAACATACGCTACGTAAGCTCTTAGCGACATTTTATATGCCTTTTAATATGTATATGTATCTAGTTTATCTAATTAGGATATAAAGTACGCGTTTGTAGCCTATATATTAATCATAAGGATTTTGACATATTTAATCGTTATCTCAACAATTTTACTTGTAATTTTATGTATTGTAATTTTTCATATCGTGTTATAATAGAAGGTAAATCAACCCCCGCAAAAGGCAATTATTAGGCATATAACAATAATAAATTAAATAAAAAATTAATACAACCAAAACATGAGAGAATTTAGCCTCAGAAAGGATTCTGCAGGTTACCGAGGAAACGGCAGCGGGATTCGGATTCAAATTGTGGATTGCGAAAGGGTCGGGGGCAAGGAAGCCGGTGATAAAGATCTGGAAGTGGCCGTGGGCACGGAACTGTCAACGGGACTGCCTGTCTCGGAACAGCCACTGCCGGTACCGGAGAGCGTGGCTGGGGGGCGGTGGAGGAAAGAGTCACAAATTCGTGAGGAATTATAACATTAACTTTATTTGGAAAACATTTTTTTAAAGCACGATCTGTGAGATTGTATTACTATCGTTTCTTATTTGAGGATAATAAGCATTTTAATCATTATATTTACATGGTCTTTGTACTATCCCTTGCAAAAAAAGATTGCAAGTTACTTTCTGGAAAGATGGGGGCGGGTAGAGAAATGATATGAATAATATCCATTACTTAATTATATAAACGAACACAAGATGTTAAAAATGATAAGTACGTGTAAACTTTCGTAGTTCAATTAGTCCCATCACCAAGAGGCATGCATGGTCTCCTCCAAATTCAATTCCATACTGTGTGCATAGCTAGAGCATGCGAACCGTAATTGAAATAGATATTAGTAATTTTCCCCTCTAGCTAGTAGAACAATAACAAATTGAAAATTATTCGTTTCATTAATTGAAAGGGGCATTCATTTTCTGTGTTATCTAATACGAGAGGTCCATGTGCGGATTACATACGGTTACAGTGGTTCTTTAGAACTGTTTGGGTCATGGTGAGACGAACTTTTAATGTGTTTAGGCGTTACGTTTTCTAGTTATTTAGACTTAATCAGCTCTAAATGTCGACGACTCTCTTCTTGTTGTGTGCTACAGTTAATAATCCCGGTTGTAAAAGTCTATTAATGCGAAACGCAATAATATAACGTATATAACAGCTACTGAAATAGATTTTTAGACTGCTAACATATATTAAAATGTCCAATGTTATAGGGTAAAGCAATCTACACTTCTGTTTGCATCTGTTTACATCTGGTAGCCGACGTAATATCTAAGTCAGTTTATTATTATTTGCATAGCAAATGAGCTGTACAGCTGCTAAATTTAGACTCACTGATTTTCACACGCTGTATTTAGGTAAACAGAGTCTGATATTCTCGAAGTTATATACATTTTGTCTGATAAAGGGAAACACGCGCTACACGTATCCACAATCTAAATACGAAGCAACTTCGATTTCACGTACAGCAGCTTGGACAAACGGAATATAATATAGAAAAACTTTAATAAAAACAACAATAAAGAGAGGAAGAAGCTTCGGAAGTCACAAGGGTGGAGTCTTCATCACAAAGGCAAAAACAAAAAGAACAACCCGAAGACAGAGTTTCATAAAGAACAAGTTCTGGAAGCAAATTGCAACTGTGATCGTCGTTCCTAGGTAGGGGCTGGACGTTTGATTATTTTCACTCCCCACCTTCACAACACAACAACAATGAGAAATGTTCATCACATTAATTTTGTTAATTGCAGTGCAGCTCCTGATAATACATATTTGATAGAAAAAACGAATGTGGGTTAATCAGAACCCGCCACCCATGGCAGGTTTCTCGTAACGGGGGATGTCACGAGGTAAAGTTCTTCCAGTTCTCAGCTGCACACTGGAAAAATGGCTCAAATGGTCTCGTTAAAATTTTTAGCTGAGGTCTTATGAGCAATAGAATGTCGCAAGACGCAAAACCAGTTTTGTAAAGTTCAAGAATTTTTTTTTTTTTTAGGGGGGCGGGTGGTGACAGGAGTGTGATGGGGCTTGATGTCTTCCGTAGTGCTACCGTGTCACTGCACGTAGTAAAGTAATGCAAAGTATCCTTAAATATCAGACGGCGCAGAATTACATCATCAACCTGTAATTGTTGTACAAGCCCTACACATTAAGTTGTTATGGATATTTTTTCCCACGTTGCTCGACCGGACTTGTTTTCTGTACGTAAGTCAAAACTTGGTGCTAAATACCTGCACATTCTCTACGTTTGTTTACGTCAGTTGAGACATAAAGCTAAAGTTGTGCTCTCTTAACTTTATGTATTTTTAATCTGCTCAAGCAGCATACACCAGAGCCTGAAATCTGCACACACACACTTGCAGTTTAGTTCCAATTAGGATATTAATAATTCACTACCTTCTCTATTGTGAGTTCACTGTTATCAAAATGTCATTCCTTGCACATGTCGCCAATTATCAATTTAATTCCACAGTTTATATTCCCTGTGACAATGTAAAATAATAATTTAAAAATATTTACGTTATTTTTAAAAACCCCTGAAACCCTACTGTGAATTGGTCCCGTAATGACCTGGAGGGTTATCGACTATACACAGTTTATTGTGTACTCTTTTGGTGCTATTGGTTATAATACAGATACGAATGCTAGTGCAAGTATTTTCCATTGAAGTAGAGATTGGAAGGCGATATTAAGGCTATGTGGTCTTTCTGGCGACATTAGAAAGGGTGTCTGCTCAGGCATGAGAGCATGTTTGTGTAAAACACACACATCGGAACGCACAGAAAAGGCCTAGGGCCATTGTGCTGTGCTCAGACACCTACACGCTCGCCTTCTCTCTCTGCCTCCCTGCTCACTCCCCACCCTCTTTCTCTCTCTCACTCTCCGTCTCTCTGAAGGGAGTTAGCTGGAAGCTGTTCCCACCCACACACGCACTTCAGCTTGACATCGGATTTACATTCAGAATAGAACTACTCGCGTACCTGCTCACACACTGCACAAACATGCACAGACTGTCGTGCCATCGCTCTTCATTGTGGGGTTGGATAGGAGACTGTCTAACACGCAGGTTCTTACATCGATTTTACAACATAAAAGCCAATGTGTAAAAATAGTCGTTACGTTTTCTTTCAGAGTGCCATCACTTTCCCGCAAGTCCAAGGTATATTTATGTATATGTATGTGTAAGGGATTTCTGTCCTCATATTTGAGTTTTTTTTAGGTCTTTGGTACATGTGTGGTTAGATTTTGAAAGTAGAATGTTGTTATTGGGATACATTTTGAGAAATGCTTTTACATGACAATACCGTGATTGCTATTTATAAAATTGAAAAAGTGTGTTGGTGTGAGTGTGCCCGAGCTTGTACATAGGTGTACAGGTGATTGTTGAGATACCTACTTTTATAACGTGTGTCATCTACTCTGTAGAACGTGTGTCTTTCTGTTCTGTGTGTCGATATACCTACTGACTCAAATGGAAGATACTTGGAATTGTTACCATAGAAACCAAACAAAGAGCTGGAATTTAGAATAGAAAAGAGAAAGACATACAGAGATTGAATAAAATGGAAAAAACGTGAAGAACATGGGTAATATTTGGAAAAAATGTATTTCACGGAACAATTTGTGTAGTAAAGGAAGACTGCATCCCCGTAAGCCCTGCAAAACTTCAGTGTTTTGTGGTAATAAAGATATTCAAGTGTGAAAAGAGATAGAAGATTAAGCATTTTTGCTTACATAATTTTAAATGGGTGGTTTTTATGACCATAGGTTCTTAACTGGAATATAAAAAGTCCCATCAAAATATCAACCACATCTTAATCTGGCTGCCAACTTAAACGATTGACTGGACACCGTTTGAAAATGTTCTTTTTATTAATAATTATTTGCTTCTCAGTAGCCCTCCTGATCAGTTTGGCCATGATGTTGTTGCTTGGTCTCTAATCAGGAATGCCGACGGTAACTTAACATATTAGAAAATATGTATTGAAAGTTTTTGAAGATGTATTATTAAATGTTTTTATTGTATTGAATGCAATATCATGTCATTAAAACTCATGAGTTCCTGTCTTGTGAATTTGTAATGTCAATGAAGATATGGCTCTAACTTAGAACATGAAATATCCAAAAATACATTAAAATGAAAGCATCAAATTTTCAATAATAATTAGGAAAAAAAAAAGTTTAATAAATAAATAGTACGTTTTGGCCAGACCATGGCAACATTTGTCTGATTCCATTTTTTAAAAAGCACCGTAACTATACAACTATTCACTTTGGTTACTCACTTGCCGTGAGTGTAAAAAAATGTCAGACTGATCGAAAAATCGTAATTAATATTCACCTGAGATCCAATTCTGAAGGGTCAAAACCTTCTGTGCTTTGATTGTCTTTGGTGAGTTCAGTGTATTATCCTAACCGTTGCCCAATCTTTCAACTACAGCCATTTTGTGCCTTTGTGTACAATAATCCCCAGAGTTGTAAAAAGTTCAGAATCTGGAGGCGATGTGCATATTTATTTAATGTCATGGCAGCGAGTCATCCCCCTTTTACATAAGCATTGACCTAAAGCAATCCCACCCCTCCGAGGAACAGCCAGAAAACCATCGGAGTGCTAGTTATCATGACTACATATAAGGATAGAACATCTGCTCTCTTATGTCCCTGTTATACCGTATACAAATTAGATATCAGTAATTTAGTAATTGTTTTTATTTTGCTTTATTTTACTTTTAGAATATTTCCCCCAAAAAATAGCCCTGTTAAAGGACAGCTTTGTGCTTTTAACTGATTTATTTAATAGATTTTTTCCCCCCCAGAAAGACTTTGTTCAAAGGATATGCAAATAGTCTTTAATTTGACAATAGCATTGATGATTAAAAGTGAAGTTTTTCAAGAATTCTCATCACTTGTAAACATTGAAAGTTTACGTGTGTATCATTGCTCAGAGAGGTAAGCAAAACTGTCAGCTGTGGATGTATTTACTACGGTATTTACTAGGGTATTTACTATGTGCAAGTAAGGGTGTGAACAATTAGTACTCACAGAGTGGCTATGTTTACACTTTTTTATTCTGTCTTACATTAACACTATAACCAACATTTTTACAATGTTACAACATTATACACATCAGCCCTGCACTTGTCAGGGAATGTGTTGCTTCTGAAGGGTTGTTCCTTGCATTTTAATGGGTTCGCATAACAGGTTGCTCTTTCGGAGAACAAGTAGCACTGAAATCTAATACGGTTTACCCAAACGAGACATGGAAAAGACGAAGGACGAAATTGGAAATAGTGACGGTTGAGGGTAATTCTTGCCACCTAGCAGGTGGGCGGTGTGCAGTTACTGGAGCAGTGGTGATACAGCGTGTGCAGTTACTGGAGCAGTGGTGATACAGCGTGTGCAGTTACTGGAGCA
>JAOVYW010000040.1:2893788-2911955 GCA_025775045.1 Hiodon tergisus
GACTCTCACACAGCACAACTCCGCCTACAGCTTTGACTCTCACACAGCACAACTCCGCCTACAGCTTTGACTCTCACTCTGTCTCTCACACAGCACAACTCTGCCTACAGGTTTGACTCTCACACAGCACAACTCCGCCTACAGCTTTGACTCTTCTTACTGTATCTGTTTCTCTCCTTTCCTCTCTCTCACATGTGCGCACACACACACACACACACACAGTCCTGACTGGTCTGCTTCACTGCCAGGGTAAACCACATTCATATCAGCCGGTACAAGGCCTCTAATGGGTTTATTGGGATTGTGCTTCTGTTCCGTGCAAAAAAAAATCTATGTGAAATTTAAAACGATTCACCTAATGCACACAGTCTTGTACAAGGTGTAATATAATGGCTAATGTGTAAGGCCAACTACATGGCTGCAGTTATGGTAGGTGTTTGTTTTACAAGTTTGGCTGGGAGTTTTATACTGCTTTTTGAGTAATAATTAAAAAAAAGCACACAATATACAGTGCGGCCTACGTACCAGGCCCAATCCCTGACTATTGAAGGAGTTTCGTAAGCTCTGTTACGGTTTTGGATTCAGTTGTCTGAGAAGGCCCTATGAAGCTGCAAGGGTGCATGGCCTGTTTCTGCCGGTTTCCCCCTGCAGCTGGAAGTGTCTGAGCTGGAGGGCAGTCTCCAGCAGCCCAAGACCCAGTCCTCCATGTCTCCATACCTGGTGCCCGACACCGCCACCCTCTGCCAACACCTGGGCCTGCTGCGGCAGCTGGCCGGAAGTGGCTGCTTCATCATCATCATCCCCCGCACGGGTACGGTCCCATTCCCCGGCTACGCCGCCGCCTCTGTGGGCTCCCAGATAAATCGGGAGAGATCTGGTTACTGTTAACGCTTAATTGGCAACGTCTGCGCTCCTAAGCCGACACTGTAATGATGTTCCCCGCCCACTGATGTTGCCTGGGAAGCTCTATACTGGCCAGTTTTTACTTTACTTAAGCATACACTGAACTGCTAAGGTTTTGCAGGTACATTATTGATTATTATTTTGATTTGTATGAACATGTGTAGCGACAGTCGTGAACAAAAAAAAAACCCCATGAGGAAAACGGTTCTCAGCCATGGTAATGACATTTGTATGACTGAAAGCAGCTTGTCCGTCATTCTCAACTTTCCGTCATAGATCTGAACTGGCCATTTTTCCTTTCTGTCTGCCCTCAGTGATTGACGGCCTAGACATGCTGAAGAAGGAGAACGCTGGAGCAAGGGATGGGATCCGCTTCCTGGAGTCAGAATTCCGCAAGGGCAACCGGTGCGTTTCCCCTTTCTCTCTCAGACCGTAAATGCTTGTTTCCGTGGGGGTTTTGTTACGGGACGCTTCGCCTTAAACTCGGGGGGGAAGTCTCCTAGCTGCGGCTACTGAACCAGTCCTAACGACTCACGGCAACTGACGACAACTCACCCGGCTCCCTCCGTAGGTACATCCGCTGCCAGAGAGAGTCGGGGAGGAGCTTTGAGAGAGACAAGCTGAAACGGCAGGACGTTGAAGCCTGGTGAGATTATGAACACGAGCGCTCACCATGCACGCACCCACGCACGCACGCCTGGAAGTGTCTGTTCTCTGGTCTTTTCCGTGTTGCGTCAGTGCTTGTGAAGGACCTCCAACACGAGCGCTCACCACGCACGCACGCACGCCTGGAAGTGTCTGTTCTTTTGTCTTTTCTGTGTTGTGTCAGTGCTTGTGAAGGACCTCCAACACGAGCGCTCACCATGCACGCACGCCTGGAAGTGTCTGTTCTCTGGTCTTTTCTGTGTTGTGTCAGTGCTTGTGAAGGACCTCCAACACAAGCGCTCGCATTAGAAGAAATTTAGACATTAGACAAATTAGTCTAACCCAAGAAACCCACGGTCAGCGAGAGGCCTATGGTACTGTGTTCCTGTTCCTGTCTGATTTACTCTTTTCTAACTGTCCCAATTTGAGGCACCTGTACAAGATGGTGGATAGCTGCCGTCAACTGACCGTCTCCCAGAGCAACGGGGATGAGGACACCGCCGGCATGGTAACAATCCTGACAGGGCACTCCCCAGAGGACCTGCCAGCTCGTTCTGGGCCGATGAAGGTCAGTGGGCCCGGACTCCCAGAAACCCAGTTTGTCTCCAGTTTAGTTCTGTAGCTGAGATGTGGGTGAAGAGTTTAGAACACAGACCAGCACATAGGCTGCCTAGCTCATTTTTAGCTTCATGTGTATTCAAGCCTCTGAGATTGGACCTCTTTCTCCACCCTCAGTCAGCTGTCCAGGCTGTGGCGGCGGCTGGCATGGAGCTGAAAAACATCCAGGACTTCTACCGGCAGTGGAAGGAGATTGGCTGAAAGTGGGAGGGGCCAAGGTTGGCAAGGCGGTCAGCTGATCGACCACTCACTCACTCACTCCCTCTCTCTCTCCCTCTCTCCCGCTCTCTCGCTCTTTTGCTCTGTCTGTATCCGCGCCTTCGGGGAGTCGTAACGAAAGAGAGTGGAAAGAGAAAGTGGCGACGGTAGAGGAATGGAAAAGGGGCCACATGCACGTGGGGCTGAAAGAACATCAGCCCATCCCTACCCCAACAAATGGAGGTGGCTCCAGGTTTTGGGGAAAGGCGTAGGGTGATAACGTCACAATGCAGCCCCTGGTACACGTTATAACAAGGTATATACTGACTATGAAAAAGTAAGTATATATACGCTGTGAGAGAAAAGCGCGCACACACACACACACATACACACACACACACACACACACAGATTTACACATATTTAGAGAAATGCTTTTGGTTTTATGTTTCATTTTTCTAAGGTCTTGTTGAGACAGAGTTTAGAGCAAACTGTGTAGTTTGCATGGCTGTATGTGGGGTTGCCGTGGTAACCCGGCAGAGAAAGAACCGCCCTTGTTAAAAATCCTGAATCTGTTGCCATCATTTTTGGGGTTCAACCTCAGAAACAACAGTTTTTTTTAGCTTGAAAGGGTGACCAAGGATGTAGTTCAGTGGATGTTTATCTCTTTGGCATTTTTTTTCTTTATGTGATCATTTTTTTATTTTATTGTTTTGCTGTGTTCCGTTGTGACCAGTGCTTGGTGTCTTTTTGTCTGTATGGAGCTAAAGTTGTAAGATAAGTTGTGCCCTGGCTGTTTTTATTTTTATTTTATTTTATTTTTTTGTATATGTCATACTGTGCATTTGCTTTTCTATGGTGTGTTAAAGAAACAGGAATACAGGGTGTAAGTCCCTCTAAGGTTCCTGGAACAATCCTGCAACCCCTCTGTAAAGTCTGTAAAAGGATTTGGTGTGGGGTAAGGGGCGTTGCAGGGGTCTTCTGATCAATCTCTCAGCACAGATGGGATGCGGAGAAGGCTGTGACCCCCGATTGCTCTAGGAACTGCTATCCTGAAACATCTGTAAGAGTGACTTGGCCGGGGCTCTGAAACCTAAACACGCCCCCCCAATCCAGCCACTTAGACTATTCCATGGTTTCTGTCCCATTATGCACTGTGCAAAAAAAAAAAAATTAAAAAAAATTCTAATATGTGTGGCCACGCATTAAACAATAAAGTTGTTTTGTTTGAGAACTGCTGCCTAAGAGGGTTTTTTGTACTCCTTCACATATAAAGGAATGTTTTGAATCTCAATTTCCTGAGCAATCTTGGATTTTCTATTGAATCTGTCAAAAAAAGAGGAAATCGGCCACAAAAGTCTTCAAAAACAGAAGAATGCATTTATCTCAAGGGCAGTTATTTAACCAGATAAATGCTGATTCTTGAAGTTCTATTAATGAATGACAAAGTATGTTTTTCAATGGGAAAAACTCAAGTGTGTTCAGGAATTCTTTAAAAATGAGCTCTTGCAGGTTCAAATTTATGAGCGTTAAACTGAAGTAGATTTTACAAATAAAAGGGCAATTCTCACTAGAGGCAGTAGCATAAAAACATCTAATCACTGACCAGGATGAATATTTCTGGAAATTAATGATGATACTGAAATCATAAATTGGACTACCTGTATTCTGTTTTGTGTTATCTGTTACCTGACAGAGGCCCGTTTCTTTTACCTAGAACTAATAAAATAAGTGTAAAAGTGCATATCAGAAACTTAAGATGAATGCTTTTTCTTTGATGAAGCTTATGGCCTAATTGTGCCTGTTACTACAAATTTTGGACCGGTCAGACCCTCGACAATTCCCACTCTGTAAGACTTTACGTGCCAGTCAAGCTGACCCAGATTTTTGGCTATTCCCCCCCCCCCCCTTCGCTTCTCGGGCTCATTCATCCCTCAGTCTGTCTTCTTTCTAACTAGGTCCTTGTGTCCCACCCGTCTGTCCGTTATTCGGAGGTCTCATAGTCCAGTTTACCCTGGGCTCCACGCCCAGTTCCCATCACGGTACAAAGAGGCAGCCAGTCCCCTGGCTGTGGCTCTGATGCCACCCCAACTGCAGAGAGCAACGCTCTGTCCCACTTTTCTGGAATTCCACAAGGGCCCGTGCCCGTGGCCAGTTTAACTCATGAACAGAGATGCATAACCGTCACACGAAACAAATTTATTGTAATGCTGCATTCAGTACTAGAGTGTTAAACCATTACCTGGCAATTATAACTGCCTGCTAAATGGTAAGGGATTTTCGGCGTCAGAACATAAGGCAGTTACTTGCATGGGTGTGGTGAGCTGGCATTGGAAGTGCTTATCAGTTTGATATTCAGGTAATGGCAAGCTGTTTTAGCGTCCTCTAAATGTTGCCGTCTTTATGTATCGTGAAAGGTTAGGGGTATTTATTTATTTTAAATGGAATGACAATGGTTCAAACATGCTTTATAAACAATTGTACAATAGAATGTTACAAATTATATTTTAAAATCACGTTTATCTCCTGACAAGCAGTATCATTTTACTGTCAGCAAAACGTGTTGACCTAGATTTCTTTCAAACATTTAAAATTTCACTGTAACAAAATATAAACCTAGTCATGCAATACTTTAATAGTTTATGCGATAATTCATCTCTGATTCTCCTCCTCAGACCGTCTCCTGATTCTGCAAAACAATGTTTCTTTCTTGAACCTATCCAATGGGAAACGTGTTGTGTAAGGGAGGGTGGGATTTCGTCACCGCGAACTACAGGGTTCTTAATTCGCTCGCAGAAGAACGCTAAATTGGAAACAGTAAGCGTACAATTACTTCCAAATTTCCTAGGAAGACACCCTCAAGTCATGGAAACTTAGTTTAACTACCAACACCAATTTTGAGATGACATTGATTACATCTCCACTCGATCAAGATATGCTCAAATCACCTCGTCGACAAAAATAAAGCTAAAAGGTTTGGTTCTTACGATTATTTATATTTCATGAATCAAGCCTTTTCTTGACTATTTTGCTGCAAGTATGTATTAACTAGTCTATGTATTGAAATATTTTGTCAATTTGCATTAACTATGGCTTAGCGACGCTTTTTCCCAATCACTTCGGTTCTAGTTTAGTTGTTTTTTTTAACTACGCGCTTCGACCACTCCCACTGAACGCTAAAAAAAAAAAATAATTGGCAAAAAAAATTGGTTTAGGTTGATTTTCATTTGGTAATCCACATCGTAACGTGTTGATTGTGTGGTTATTTTTGTATTTAAAAAAATCTAAAGAACACTATATTATGTATTCTAAAAGAATATAGAGTACTGTTACAGGATTTGCTCCTTTTACACTTTTGGGACTTGCAGAAGTGTATATTGATGTAATCTCAGCAGCAGACGCGCGTTTGTTAAATTACCTAAAAATGCTCTCGAGGAAGAAGACCTAACAAAATGGATGTATGTGTTGCAGTGATATTCCGACAAAAAAGTAAAGTTAAAAAAAACATTAAATAAATAAATAATGTCGAACAAATTACATAGACAGTCACCTGCAGTTATTTGTTGGTTGTGAATTCCATTTCAACTCAGGGAAACTACATGCTGATTATAAAATTGGCACCAACTCTGCAAATTGGACGGTCTTATTTGGTCATACAAATGATATGTATGTAGTGAGTACGGTGTTACCGTGATATGTGTAATAACACTGAACACGGCACACATGGTTCATGTTATTCTTGCAGCAACAGTCCACGTGAGCGCCGAGAAATATACTCCCGTATATCCCGTGAGGACACCCCGTTGATAAGTGGACTGACACCCCTGAACGCTTGCAGCGGAGGACAAAGTTGGCCCCCTTTGGCATACTGCCTGTCCAAGCGTCTTATCCGTGTCTGACTCCCACGTTCTAATGAAGTTTTTCAAGAAACTCGTTTCTTCCAAGAGGCCATACGCAGTTTAAAAATGCATATTTAACTTTAACTTAACTTGTTGTTCCTGCTTCAGACCCTGCCTGTGAGATCGTAAAATCGTTGCTGATGATACTCGTCATTTATTTTAGCCCTCCTCAAGCGTGTCTGCTGCTGCTATGTGTTATAACCATGTCAGTACCCTGATTATTGACCCTTCCCTCGTTATTAAAAGCTTTAAAAGTGTATCACGAAGAAACACATAGGAAAGCCATTTATCTTCAGTTAAGTGGATGCCGGCAAAATTAAAATACCATAAAGTTCCTCGTGGAGCAATATTTGAGAATTATCTTAAAAACAGATGGTTGTAAAAACGCACGCCTCCGCTTCGATTTAGAATCCATATGAAACAGAACCGCCCCCCCATATAAACAAAAATTAACTACATGATCTGTCATGCCGTGTGCGCCAAAATCTACGCAAAATATGTACACGGCTGCTTAATCGTTCAGCGATGATCAGATTTACAAAATCAGTTTGTAACTGTGCCTGTTACCAGTTGCCTCTCCGTTAAGAAGCAATGTAGTTAGTATGAGTATTAAACGGCTTAAAATGTTTAGCTGCATCGGTCTTCATTCAATGGTGCAGAGGTATTAAGGAACTGTACTTCAAATGCCAGTCTAGACAAAAGACGCTTGGCAAAATGCTATATGTACTAGTATTCTAGAGAGATTTTCCTTGACCGTAAAGTGGACCAGCGAAAATATGTAATACTTCACATGAAAAGAAACATGACGCAAACTTGGCAGTGTTTTCATAACTGTTATGTTTGAGTTTCTATTGTATTCCATGTCTTCTATATATTAAGGCAGCCAGCTTTGTTGAAATTAAATAAAATGAAAAATAGGTGTTTTATAAGTGAGATTCCTTTGAGTTTAAACAGAGGTAATACAACAATGCAGAAATGGGCCATGTAGAATGCACGTACCGTGTCCTCGCCTCAAGATAGGCTTCTGATTTACAGGCGGCCGTCGAGAGAGGTTATGTGATGGAATCATAGGCAGAGGAATGAATCTCAGGGTTAAAGAAGGGGGAGTGATCGTAAACTTCAAAACCCTGTAACAAAGGCTTTGGAAGTCATTGTTAAACAGAATGGGTGGATTGATGGAGGAGAGGGCTATCAATGCCGTCGTGTGTGCTTAGAAATGGACGCAGAGTTAAAGAAGGAAAGAGAACGGGGTGTGCTTTAGAGCTGATTATTATAGCTATCTGGTGATATATTGAGCAATGGGCGGAATTAACCAGCAGTTAGTGAATGCAGAGGCCAATTCTGTGCAGTGTCTGCAGATTTTTGTTCCTCCTTGCTTCTAACCTAATTCTAGTCTAATCGAACTAATAATATTTGGAATAGAAGTGATCTTGCGTTCCAGATACAAATCAGATGCAGCTCTTGAAGATCGAGTTGGCCACCCACAATGTAGTGAAATCCGTACGTGTGCTTTCTTCATACTGTATGTAAAAATATGCAGATGACTATTAAAAAAGACCCAACTGAACTGCGTAGTCCTCAGGTGCAAAAAGGTGCAAGCATGTTCGTACAGTTACTCTACCTTCTCCCATTCCTCAGAAAGTCTAGCCTTCATTTCAATGTGATATCTGAAAATGTGTTTTCGCAGCTGAACTTCAGAACACTGTTTAAAAAACCAAACAAAGATTTTAACTGTGTATTGTTTAGAACTTGATGGGGGGGAAAAAAAACAAAAACTGGATGCTCTCCATCCTTGGATTCATTACTTACCAGAACACATTTATTATTGTATATTCTCCATGGAATCCTTGAAAAAAACACCACCGTGTTGTGGTTGGATTTAGATTGATAACACTTGAGATAACTAGGTTTCAGACATAGTTGGCTCCTTGTAATTCATATGCAGTCAATCCAGTTACATCTCTTCATGGCCGACAAGGTTTATACACTCCGAGTCTCTTATCTAACTTCCTTTATGAGCGCAGAAAGTCTAGTTGCATATTTCCAGCGCAGACATCCTACAGGTAACAATATCCATGCTTTCATCCAACATGAATGGGCTTAGGCCTTGTAAAATACTAGGCTTGAACGCATTAGACCACTTTAATTAACCTTGGGTTAATTCATTGTAGTCATTGTAGTCTATTTAGGGTGGTTCTGTTGCTCAGTGTTGATGCCTAATTCTCAGGGGTTAGGATCTGACTCGGGTCCCTGTCTGTGTGGAGTTCTCCCACTGATTTTTTCTGGGTGCTCATTTCCTAATCCAAAAACATACAGGTTAGGTGGAATGGCAACAGTGTGTGAGTGTGTGGCTGTGTTGGACTTACGTCCTGTCCTGGTTGTACCCAGTGTCTGCTGCTCAGCACACCCTCAGCGGAAATAAATGAATAAATGTAATCGATCTATAATCTGTTTAATTGTATATATCCGTAGTAGTAAAGTAGGAACACGTATTAACCTATAGAAATGTATAACTAAAGAGTTACGACCATAAGCCAACAAGGATACGTGCCTACAAAAATGACAGTTCTACCAATTCCTGTGCTGTATTTGCACATTAACATTAGCTCCAAATTATGTTTATGTTATAGAATTTCTCTGTTGTTCAACTGAAAAATGATTTTGATAAAAAAGATGATTTTCTGGCTGGTAACTTCACCGTAACAAGGGGCAACAAATAAGTTGTTCTGTGCTCATCTGTGGCTTTGCATCCAGAAACCTAATGGGACATATTAAAACGACACAGTACAGCATTGCATTAACGAAGTGTGTTCTTAAATACGAAAGTGCCTTCAGCCATTTATATATTATTCTTTCAGTTTGCTTGCAGAATACTTGTAGTGAGATTACATGTGATGTTAGTACCTGTTAAATACTAAAATAGAGGTTTATGAAAGAGTCATAAAAATAATTACATCGATAATTATATTTATTTTCAAAGCGTCATAAGTTCCATATAGCTTTTATACGGCTTGTGCCACGTTGCTTACATAATATAAAAACATCTATATAAAATGTAGTATGCATTTACCTGGTATTAATATAAATATCGTGGAAAAGCTACAATTGTGGTGTATTTCTCATGCGTTTTATGTGCATTTTTCAGCAATATCCTGTATATTGATCATATACCCCCCCCATATATATCTATGTGAGTAACATATAGATAAAATATATTTTTGGTATGGGATAGTGCTTTCGATGCAGCTTGTGCACGATGTGACTCTCTTCCCGACAGCTGTTCAAACTCCAGTAACCCCACTTGCATGGTGAGAGGTCCGGCAGACACAGGCTATTGTCCTACGTCTTCCTCTGCTTTGTGTGTGGATGGGGTGCTCACATTCCACTTTCACATGGTACAGTGCGTAACAGTCTCTCCTTGCCCCTGTAGTCTCTGCACCAGTGACAAAGCTTACTTTGTTCTCCCCTGGACAGGAGAACGCCTGTGTACTGCTGTGTCGAGTGAACACTTCATTTTAAAAATACTGAAACCTTACAAAATTTGGTAATAAGTTTAAAGTCTTAGCTTTGCAGCCTCTGCAACTGAGAACTCTCCCTCCAGTTTATAAATACTCTGCACCCTGTGAATAAATTAATCGAGTTAAAATGTCTAAGAGGCAGCCAACTCATGCGCGTGTAGGTTAAGAGCTTACATTTCAAATCTAACTGATTTTTTGCAAGGAGCTAAGGCAAGATTTCTAGAACAGACCTACTGTTGTCCAACATTCTGGTTCTGTAAGATCCTGCAGAGGATTAGGATCTGCAGAGGATAGGTAGGCAATCTTATAATAGAGAATTTAAATAGTCCTATCTACATGTAATAACTCCTTAACTAAAATAAATAAAACTAAATATGCATATTCTTGGCAATGTTTCGAAGATGAAAGAATTCTCTATTTATTTGGACGTTTTGATATCTACCGAATTAAAAAAAACATCAAAACCACTGTGGTCGGATTCCTGGTGGATTTCTGTGCCAAAACCCCTCCCACAATTCCTGTTCTATTCCATAGAATCTGATGATCAGTCATATCAAACACAATACATGAATACTTGAAGTAATTCATGAATAGAAACTGATCCTTAGTCAGTAAATACTACAAGATAAGGGGTGCTTTGGTACTACGAACGGAACAAAAGCCATTTTTTTTGGTATAGGTTTTCTATAATGACTTTAACATTTTTAGTTGTGAGAAATGGGGGGCAGCTCCTCAGTATTCCGGTGTTGTACTCTGTGTGTCTTCCACAGCTGTTTCCTGTTCTCCACCCATCAGCTCCACCTTCAGCTGGTTTAATCCGCCGTTCTGGCACCTGCAGTGTAGCGTTGCTTGCATTGTGGACAAGTTAAATTGCCCAGCGCGTCTGCGCCTCTGGGTGTCTGTACGTCTGTGCGTCCTTGCCTCTGCGTGTCTGTGCGTCTGCGCCTCTGCGTGTCTGCGCGTCTGCGCCTCTGCGTTTCTGTGTGCGTCGGTGCCTCTGTGTGTCCGTGCCTCTGCGCGTCTGTGCCTCTGTGTGTCTGTGACTCTGCGTGTCTGTGCGTCTGCTTGTCTGCGTGTCTGTGTGTCTGCGCGTCTGCCTCTGCATGTCTGTGCGTCTGTGTGTCTGTGCGTCTGTGCCTCTGCATGTCTGCATGTCTGTGCGTCTGCGCGTCTGTGCGTCTGGAACAATTGCTGATGCAGCAGTCTGCTTTGTCACCACCATCCCAGCTTATGTAATGCCCAATGTGAAAGTCCAGGAATTACAATCACGTTTTCATGCAATCCAGACTTTCAGTTGCCCAATTGTAATCGTTCCATGTCCTTTCCGAACATGCCCCGAGAATTTTAAGTCCAAATTGATGCCAGCTTTTCAGAGCTCAGCTGGAAAAGTCTGTAAAAGGTGCCCTTTTTAAATATTTAGTTGTTAATAAATGAATTCAGTATTATTAACGTTAATTTAATGTTAATTGTGAATTCAACTATTACCATCTTTATTATATTATTATTATTACTAGATTCACCAAATTGAAGGACCTAAAGGCAAATTAGACATGCAATTATCCAGTTCAAATCAAATAATTAATAATAATGACATGCGACATGTATGTTTTACGGGAGAATGGTTAATGTGCAGGAATATAAGAATGTGATATAGTGAGAATACTGAGAAAATGCTGTTTATATCACAGGTCATCCTTGATTGTTCAACAGAAAAGGGGCTTGAAATGACGCCTTAGTATTTATGTGAAGATGAGTAGACTCAGAACTCGGAACACAAGAGACATCCCTGTGTAACGTGACTTTTTTCTCTCCCAGTATTTCCTGTGTGTAGGGGCGGCCCAGGGCCTCAGATCTCGGCCTTTGGCCGGTGCGTCCAATGGGAGTGGAGGGAAGGGGCCCAGCCCCCTCAATCTGAGTGTCCCATGTGGTGCATGCTCTGTCGGGGCAGGAGAACCGGGCTGAGGCAGGTCTACCGGAGGGAAGGGCAGGCATTGGAGGAGACCGCAGACATGTTGAGCATCAAGCTCCCCCAGCTCTTTGACATTCATCAGGTTCCCAAGGTGAGTTCGGCCAAATGAACCTTTTTGAAATGGCCCTGAATTAGAGAGCCATTCTCGCCGTGGAAAATGTTCCCTTCCGTTGCCCAGTGTTAATAATCGCTTCCTTGGAAAGTGCAGTATCCTAAGCTTCCTTTTTCATGCACGTGTAAAACGTCCGTGCGTCAAGCTTGTCCGTGCATGTGCGCGCGTGCGCGTGCGTCTGTACACCTAAAAGGCTGTGTCCGGCAGGTCTTCTGGGAAGATGGCATCATCTCTGGTTACCGTCATCCCCAGAGCTCTGCCCTGGACTGCATCCGCAGCAGCTTCCAGATGACCAACGAGACCGTCAACATCTGGACCCACTTCCTGCCTACCTGGTATGAACCGGTTACCTCCGCTCTGCCACGCCTGCTGGCTCCGTGTGTGTGTGTGTGTGTGTGTGTGTGTGTGTGTGTGTCTTTTACGTACCACACACTAAAGTACAACCAGCAAATTGATCTATGTGACAGTGTATACCCCTGAAAATGGTACCTTGAAAGGCAGCAATGACAGTTCGCTACAAAGCAAACTTGAGAACATACTGGAAGAAAAGGAAAAATGTTTTTCAAGGCTGTCTTCCATTGCACTCTGCGGTCCTGTTATATTTCCGCTTCTGTTGTCTGTTAAATCGCATGCAGATAAAAAGACCAAATGGTATCTATGTTTCATACATGTCTTTGTAAATATATGAACAGCACCTATGGTACGGTACACACCAGCTTGGTACAACTACGGGTGAATTTAATTTCCATTTGGTAATGTTTCTCTTTGTCAAATCAAAAGCACACACACAGATACAAAATGTGCCCCTAATATAGCGTTCTAATGTACTTCCTTTCTCTGAATGTTAACGTAATGAAAATCATAACGAATTGTCATCAGAATTGTCATTAGTTCGTTGCAAAGAAGAATGAGTGATTATCAGCTCCCATTAAGAAATCATTAATCCCCTTACACTGATAATATCCATTCTTGACAATGAATTCATACCTGGGTAAATTAATTCAGAGAGTCCACTGACTGTATAATTTGTGATTTGAAGTGAAATAATAAATAACTGCGTTTTCCATTCTTTAAATCTATGACTTACTTACAAGATAACGTTAAAAAATAATTTGTTATTGTATATATTACTTCAGAAATAAAGATTGATTTCCGTAGTTGTGCCATTTGTCTCAACAAAAAACAAACAAAAGACAAACACTCAGTGTGGAAGACACTGATGACTGAGGACAGATTGGTTTATGTGTGGTGGTCATTTTTGTGGGCGGAATGTTTCGGGGTGACCAATAAGTGGCCCGGTCAGCAGAATCTCCTTCACTTCCCGTGTGATGAGATTCCCCGGGGGAAGATGGTTGTGCTGGCCTGTTGGGAAATGGGTGCGGAGAGTCGAGAATTGGAACGCTCACTGATTTATGTATTTTCCTTCCTGACAAGTGTGAGAGCTCACCGAGCCCAATGCTCTTTAAAAAAAAAAAAAAAAAACCTGTTGGTACCCCTCTACCCTATATTAGGCAGGTATACTGCCTTTTACCAACAAATATTGCTGTTGTGTCTGTTCCCCAATGCCAGGTACTTCCTGTGGCGGTTCAGCGTCCTCTGCTGGTCCTTGGACTTCCTGTCGGAGAACTACACCTGGCCCCTGCTTGTCTACATGCTGTTGATCTGCCTGTATCCCTTCACCTCCAGCTGCGCCCACACCTTCAGCACCATGTCCCCCGAGGCACGCCACATCTGCTACTTCTTCGACTACGGTGCCCTCAGCCTCTACAGCCTGGGTACGGCCGAGTAACGCTACTGCCTACGAAACGCCTATCGTTGTTTTGGAAAAAAGCATTATTAATGTGTGGGATTATTTCTTTTCCCCCATCCCGTCTGTCTTCATTGTCTTCACACTTTGAGGCCAGCAATAACGCTAAAATTGCACAAATCTGGAGTGTAGGAACAGGCGGAGAAATAAAGGGAAAAATATAATTAGTTATTAGCTATTATAAAAACAAACAAAAAAAACCCATGTTTAATTTGAAGGCTTAATTTATACAATTCCGTGATAGTTTACAGCAGTTAAAACTACACTGACAAAACGATTAAAGCAACCGGTAGTCAAGCTATGAAAACAAGCATACCTTTCTCTAAAAAAAACCTCCTAATGTTAGGCTTACGGGGTACAAATGTGCAACGCATGGATAATGACTTGTTGCAGGGGGATCAATCTGTGATAACTTTGAGTAGGATCCCATTGGGATTGCCAGTATTTATTTACCATGTTACCACGGCATCAAGTCGTGCGGAGAATTTCCCAGAAATGATGTAAACATGGGAGAATTGTGAATACTTTTGTATGCTGTAACGCTGAACGAAAAGGCATGGTGGTGTGTGGGCTAATGTTGGACACACTGATAAATACTTATACCATGGCAAACTGACTTGCTGAATGGTGACTAAGGCAAGCCCCATTGCTGGTAATAAGATAACGTTATGTTGTGTATGCAGCTTCCGGGATAATGCAAAGGGCAGAACTGCCAAAACTGTCAGGGGACATCAATTAAACGTTTTTTCGATTGCCAGTTTTAACGTTTTGGGTTTAAGGCTAACTGGGTGATGTTTTTCGTTTTTGCGAACGTCGGAAGCGAAATAAAACTCACAGTGACGGGAGAACGTTCCGCCTAACTGTTTGTCCAGGCTGTGCCATCACCTATGGGTGTTACGTGATGCCTGACTGCTGGGTGAACAGCTGGCTGCACAACTACTTTGTCCCTTTTGCCATCTGCAACACCCTCATCTGCACCGCAATGTCCTGCTACTCCAGGTTTGTGCTTTGGTCTCCGGAAGAAAACCTCTCCCCTCCGGGGGACCTTATCCGCGGCTTGTTATGACGAAAAAGCACGTTGTGCATGTACGACAGAGCTGGTGAGGTCTAGAAAGTGAAAAAAAAACTGATTTTTGCCAGGGCTTCTTTAAGTATTCAATGCCTATTGTGTCATGAAAAACTTGGCGACAGTGTCTGGGAAAATAACGACGTCGTTATATTCATTAGTGCCGGGGGGGTTGGAAGGATCATGGGTATCAAAGCTAAAAATGCCTAATGTGCTCAGACGAAATGACTAATGTGATCTTGTGCCTTGTCTTCTTTTCAAGGTTCCTTGAGATGCAATTTCCACACGGGAGTAAAATTCTGCGGACAGCGGCTTTCGTCTACCCGTTCATCTTCGACAATATCCCTCTCTTCTACAGAGTGAGCGCCCTCCATTTGCAGACAGGAGACGGATAGACAATGAATGCTGGCAACACGTGATGTCCCCTCTTTTGTCTCCTCTGCCAAGAGCAGTAGTTTGTTTTGTAGTGTTAATCTGTCATTTTGTAGTGTTAATCTGTCATTTTGGATTCTTGGATCCCCACCAGTGGGTCTAATCCTATAGTAAACTGACTGAATTTTGCTGAAGATCTTTAATTGCATTATTGAATATTCCAATCGAAAAACGACTTCATGCCAATGGATCGTAACATATGAACTCACATAACATATAAACATACCATATAAATGAAATCAAATATAGTAAAACAATGAATGCACTCATCCTTTTAGAAATAAAGACAGGACATTCCACATCGCTTTTTCGATTTTCGAAATTGCCGTCCTCTTAAGAGCTGCCGCACAGAGCAGGACACCGGGCGACCACAACCGTATGTCTGTTTGTGGCCACGGTGGGAAAATGTCCGGTTAACATACAGACTTTGTGCTGCTGATGTTGGGTCTGTCCACAGGGTTGCAGGTTTGAGCCCTTTCTCTTTCCTGTCTCTCCCTCATCCTGCTTCTGAAAAGCTGTTGCTGTGCTGTGGTGGGAGTTGCAGTCAAAGCGAGGCCCTGTCCAGCCACTGCTACCACCTGCTCTTCGCATTCCTGACCTGCTTCCTCTTCGCCTCGCATCTTCCCGAGAGACTGGCACCCGGGCGCTTCGACTATATCGGTAACTCTTTATGTTCTAGCCCCTAACAGTTCTAGCCAAGTTGGTTATCCGTCGCCGTTCCGGTTTGGATATCCACCGCAGTGTTTATTTCCTTGCGGTGTCCGTTCATCAGTTCCGTAAATGCGCCTTTGGTATAGAGCGTATAAATGCCTTCATGTTTAAATGGCCTTAAGGTCTGTTATTTTCTACTCTTCCCGCTTGGCGCCATCCAACCATATTCTTTCTGGTATTCTCGTTTTTTATGTTTTTTTGTGGTTTTTTTAAAACTCTGATTCCCATTCCCAGGTCACAGTCACCAGCTTTTCCACATCTGCGCTGTAGTTGGCACGCACTTCCAGATGGAGGCAGTGTTGGCAGATATGACATTGCGGCGAGGGTGGTTGACTGCCAACACTGCCGTTCCGTCCTTCATGGGCACCGTCGGGGCCTTGGCACTGGGCGTCATGCTCAACCTGGGCATAATAACTGCCTTCAGCGTCACCCTGCTGTGGGCGCGCCACCTCACCTGCACTGAAAACCATACCACCGACAGCCTATCCTCATCCAAGCTGAAAGAACAGTAAAGGCCACCACGTCACACACAAGCTGCCTAAGGAATTCCACTGAGAAATTTAGAGTCCCTAAACCTGTGTTTGGATCACCCTTAGTCTGGCAAACCACTGAACCTTAGGATCCCTTTCATGGTTATTCTTTTCTGTATTGGGAATTTGCTTTGTACGTGTTATTTGAAATTATGGGTGAAAATGAAGCTCTTTAACGCGGCACCTGCAAAGCATTCCTCGGATTTTCACGTTTACGGTTTACTCAGGTGAAAGTCCAGTCGTCGTTTTAAAGCACTTACGGTTATATATGTTATAGACTGCATTTAATTTCCAAGCGGAGCCTGCCTAAAGGCTGCTGAATTTAAAGGCAAATTAGCATTTTTTTTTTTTTTGTCGTTGAGGCTTTGGGTTGAGTTATGCTAATTTGAGGTTTTAACACTAAAAGTCTTGGGCAAAACTGCCTGGTGAATTTTATGGTTTTTAGCTTTATCTTTTTTTAGATCTCAAAATGCTATTATTCAGTACATTATAGATTAGGGTTTCATCGGACTGGAAGAGTTGCTTATATCAGGGATTACTTTTTTGATATAAGGATCAGTTTCACTTAACACTATTGACGTTACCTGTTGGTTTGATTGTTACAAGCCTGTAATGAATAATTATGTATTATGGGCTTATTCGTGATCATATTACATATGACTAAGGATTGTCCAATTAGTAATACTAAAAAGTGCCGTACTTTCAGGATTAGGGTAAGTAACCCTCTACACTAACTGGATTACTAGGCATTTTTGCTAGAGTTGAATTTGATTCATGACATAAAAAAATATATAATATTATACTTCATTTCACAATTATTCCCTTATCGCTTGTCTTGGTTTAAACATTTTCACAATAGCTTGTGTGCAGTTGGCAAATGTTATCGCGACCCAAAAACTGTTTCTGAAGGGGCAACTCTTTCTCCACTAGGCTTGATGTTATATTGGTTGATCAATGCAACACTTGCCCGTACTGATTTCTCAGTTCAGAGCTCTGGAGAAGACATTTACCAAAGACTGCAACACGATGTCCTTTCAGTCAGGTGCCGTTGAATGTCGTAATGTCCGCATCTCCGTGGCTTTACAGTAGTGGTTATAAACGGTGTAAGACTCTAGATGCTCCCTTCATAATGTCATTTTTCCTTTAAAGACATAATGGAACCCAGGAAAAATATCCAAAAGTAAATGTAGCTTTTATGATCGACTTGTGGGGACAATCCATTTGCTGTGTCTGACCCATGTGATTACTTATCATATGTATTTATGGACCCCCTTTTTAAGAACGTTACATAAAAAAACTGGGACGCATAGGGCTCTATATAATAACCTTAATGATGATCACAAAAGTGATTTGTTCTGAAAATTTAAGCAGAGCGTGCTTTTATATTCTAAACAACTGCATGCCTTTAACACATGATAATGTTAAAAGTATTTTTCAGTGAACATCCAGGGTGCCCATCAAAAATCGTATAAAATTCTCTCCCCTTTCTATCAGCTGTTCCACAAACTCAGACCTATGTCTGAATCAAAATCACGATCGAGCAATGCAAACGGACTCAAACAGGAAAAAACCGAAATTGGCCAATGTGTTTATTTTTTGGAGGTATAATTAATCATCGTGTCTACAGACACTCTCAACACTGAGCTATTTGATTCACCACGTGTGACTGACGTTAGGAATAAAATATTTTTTTGTGACATTTATTTTGTAATCTAGGTCATCTTTAATATTTAAGTCAATAGTCTTTATTCCTTATCCT
>JAOVYW010000040.1:2927639-2938698 GCA_025775045.1 Hiodon tergisus
ACATCGCTCCTTATATCCCACTCAAGCTATATATTTTGGCTGAGGAAAGTATCCCTTGTAATCAAATGTCATCAGCAAGAATCTGTATCGGCGCCTCAATTATATTTTTTTCCACATGGGCCAAAACTCTGCTTTGCTCAGTTCGCTGAGGGTCTTGATGAAACATTATATGGTGCTGTAGTCTCTGGAGCTGAGTCTTATGTCATGTCACGCTAAAAGACTTTTCTAAACCACACTGCATGGAATCATTTCTATCCGTCCCAAGTATTTAACTGTGTTTATATTCAATCCCTTCTTACGGTCGCTATGTGAAATATAGCATTCGACATCTGCAGTTACTCTAAATATTTTCCTTGATATTGTTTGTCAAGGTATGTGTATAATTTATTTCGAAAATAAAATCACTAGATGTATATGGTATGCATTTGTGATTGTCATGCCTTTTTAAAATGGCATACTTTAAAAAAAAATTGAAAACAAGTTCTTGGAATGTTCTGAAGAATCAAAGAACTAAAGTTCAAAGTTAATTAACTCTCGCCCTGAGGACAGGAAGAGCCCTTAAAATGCCTTATCACTCAGAGGGGACACTATTTTGAACACAACCCAAACCAAGAGGAGAACTTTTCCCCCTCTGCAAATGGATGAACTAGTCACTATCTTTAATAAAATTGTATGGACATATGTCAGGGTAATTGCCGCTTAGCATACATTTTTGTGGCTTATTTTTAATTTGATGCAGTTTTTCATCAGTCACACACAGCTTTCGTTAATTGTGTCCCCTGGCTGATTAGCTAATCCTTATCATCTGGCCTCTTTTATCTCTGTAGCTGGCTGTGGGTAGTTGGGGTATATTGCTGAAGTCAGCCAGAGGAATGGTCTCTGGGGCAGGGTAATGAGTTGTAAAATACTATGGATTTGGTTTCCAACAGTAAAAAAAACGTATTGCTGACTGACTGTGTTTTAGCCTGTCTGCCTTAACTGATTTTTTTTTATTGTCTGGAAACATTGTAAGGTTATTTTTGATCTTGAAATGTTTTACTTGGTACTTTTCATCAGGGCTTAATTCTCTTGCAGCTACATGTTTTGTACATTATGAGTTGCTTTTAACTGCTTTAGGTTCAAGTTCAGTCATAATTGCTTAACAGCTTTGGGTTCACCATTTGATCTTAATAAGGCTCCAATTCAGTTCAGTCATAATGAGCAGATACTACGTTCTGTTTGTTGTCAGCGTCTGGTACCTCGGCTTTAACTGTCTATGTGCTTTATGAGGATGACTAGAGAGAATTCTCCATAATTGTTTCTCTGAAACACAGTTATGTCAGTAATAAAGTGTGAACATTCCCATCTCTCCGTGGGCACCACCACCTCTCACTGGCTTAGACACTATCGACTGGTAAAATCAAGTGACTGAGGTTCCGTTGTTGGCTGAGCAGGAGGTGCTGGCCCACTACTCCCACCGGGCGCTGGATGATGACATGCGCACCCAGATGGCCACCGATTGGGTGAACCGGGAGCAGAGCGTGGCGGGCACCATCTCCCGGGAGCTGGGGGCTATCGAGCGGGAGTTGGAGGAGGCCCGGCTGGCCGGTCGGGAACTGCGTTTCCACAAGGAGAAGAAGGACATCCTGATGATCGCGGTGGGCCAGCTGGGCAATGCCAATGCCGCCACCCTGCCCTCCAGCTGCTGAATCCGGGCTGGAGGGAGGAGTCAAACACATCCCCCACCTTCATTTACGATTGTACCGGGCAGCGCTGTAGTCATAGGCAAATCCAAGATTTGAAGAAAAAAAGTCTCCCATCGATCACTTTGATATATCAATAATAATCGTTTTTGGTTTGTGAAATTTGTGCACGAAAGTAATCTTAATTATACTCAATGCACAATTCAATAACATACCTCAGATGCTAGGGTCTGTCTCTGAATGATTACCTGCCTTAGACCCAAACTATTGCTGAACCAATCTCAGGTGGGCTGGACGTAATCCCCAGTGAACCCCAGAGTGGAACAATGTTCAAAATCAGAGATGTTTTAACCATAGATGCTAATTAAATCACTCATTTAATGTATTTGGGAAAGCATCCAGGAAGTTCCATCGTACCAGCATGCACTAACTCCCCATATCACTCCTACAAGGAATAGGTAGCTAGGAGCAACAGTTTTTTTTCAGGTGCAAACTTAGACTGGTACTAATTCTAGAAACACGTAGTTGGCAAAATTAGACAATTGAGGATCGCATTTAGGCCATCAGGCTTTGCCCAAATAAAAAATATCTAAAGCAGGAAATTAGAATAATTTGTAAATGGATCCTTTTTTAAAACAAAGAAGCTTTTACACTCGCAGTTGTCCTATTTTCGTGCTTGGGTAGGTCAAATGTGTTTTTACTGCGTTTTTACTCTGGTTCTAGTTTTATTTTAACACAGTGTTTAACCCTCTTTTTTACTTTTATGGACAGTTTGTTAACACGTCATCTTATGAAACTAGCATTATTTGTTGAACACAAAATGCTTTGAAGTATCTGCTGCGTGAAATTAGGCATTGCATAACATATATAACTTAAGTGTTCTCATTATGACGCCTTCACAGATTTAGGCTGGGACCAAATCATAACTTTGGCCGGTTGTCAAAGTTTTGATTTGTTCCCAGCCTTGATTTCTCATTGTTTACCAACTTTGTTTTTGATAATGTATAACACAAAAGCCATATCAATTTATATCAACAAGTGCAATCCATAGTCTAATTTTAGTCTGGGAGAGAGAGCCTGGATTCAAACTGTTTTTATACGATTTTATTGTTCTCGATATTATGTCATTTTAAGGGTGTAATTACAACGTCATGTACTTGTTTTTGTATTTTCAATGCTTATTTTTTTACACAGACTTTCACGTTAAATCTACATTTATGTACACAGGTTCAACTTCGCGTTGTATGTTCAGTTTGGGTTTTTGCTGAATTCTCTTTAAAAACGTCACCAGGAATAGTCTCCTTTTAAAAATGTTTTTAAACTACCAACACAATGTAAAAACACTCATTTTAAGCGACATGCTGTTAGTCGCAACTAAAATAATACCACGCCTATTTTAAGGGGTAGAGAAAGGCCATTGTTTTTCTCAAGCGATTTATGAATTATCTGCATGTTTGACTGAATTAAATGGGTTTTTTTTTTTTTACAAAACAGAAACAAATTTTTTGTTTTTTTACATCTATCATGTGTATTTTATACCAGCTATTTTTCAATTCTAGCTTTTTTTTACTCAAAGTAGGTTTGTACATCGAGTATAATAAAGCAGTCAATAACGTTGCGAATTGTTGTTTTTATTATTGTAGCAAATCTTACGCATAACAAAACATATCTGTCCATGAAATATATTATAAACAAATAGTTTAAGTAACACATGTGCATTTTATAGTAAATAATAATATGCGAGTGCAATATCCGGTACCTAATATTTTTGTGACCTTCTTAAAATGGCTGCGTGCTCATGTTGCCTCACTTGTTCGCGCTTCAAGCGGAAACCTCCAATATCCCATAGTTAACTTCGTTTCTACACTCGCACGCCGACGCATTAGCGCAAGGCTGACAACATGGCGGACGTACTGGATCTACATGAAGCCGGGGGAGAGGATTTTCCTATGGACGAGGATGGTAATGATAACATTTTATACATAAGGGACTTGAGTCCGAAAGTTTTTATCGGCATAAATTATTTGTAGTGTTAATTGCCGTTAATAACAGGTTTGTTCGTGAAGTTAACCCACAGTGAAGAATTGGGCCTCTATCCGATTGTAGCAAGCTAGCCATCTCTGGTTTTGAATTAAAAGTTCTCAGTTAGATACGAGGTGGGGGAAATAATCTAGAAATACGTACCGTAAATTAATTAATTTCCATTGTGCTTCTTATTATGTTTGCACACACAGTAACGGGGTTGCTTGTTTCCAATACTCAGTCATTTGTTTCGTGGTTTGTAGCTGGTTTTGTAGTTTGTGACTTTGTTTTGTGGTTGAGTCTTCTTAACAAGCTGATTTAAAATATTCTGTAAATTGCTGTGAAGTTTAGATGGTAATATTCTGTATGGCTTTTGTTTTAGAGAGCATCCACAAGTTAAAAGAAAAGGCAAAACGGAGAAAAGGACGAGGTTTCGTATCGGGTAAGTTTCGAGTACGGTAAACTGAGTAGAAACGAACTCGTATCTAACTGGCTTGCAGAAAGTTTTGAACCATTTCCCCCCCTCAATACAGATGAAGGAGCTAGGTCCAGAGTGAGAGAGGACTATGACACAGTGGAACAGGACGGGGATGAGCCAGGACCACAGAGGTGTAAGTTTCAACAACCAGGGTATTAAACCCCGGTCTTCGTGGGCTGCAGTGCCTCAAGTAGCATCCGATTCTCTCCTGGAATCATCATCATCAGTCAATGTTTTATCCTATGGATCAGACTGGTTTCTCTCAAATACATTTCCTGTCGGCCTGTGTTGTGTACATCTGCAGGTAAAGGGGTTGGTTGATTAAAATGTTTCTAACCAACAGCAGCCTTTTGCAGTAGGTTTGCCACGACTCGCTTCGTATTCAGGAGAACCTGTCGGTAATCAACACAATAGAAGTGGCTCAGTCCTGTCCCCCAGCCTTGCATTCAGTGTTATATTTCAGCAGTAAGGCACAACAGTCAGTGCTATACTATCAGCACTGTTAAAGGGCGTTGGGCGTGACACAAAGTTTTAATAGTGCCTGTATTTACAGCATAGTACCAACTCGTACCGTTTTGAGAAACGTTTATTTTTCCCTTTGGGTAATTAACACTGGCACATGAAGACACTAACAGCTCAATTGTCACGCCACCTCCTGGGATGAAGTATCTGAGCCTGTAGCCGACCGCGTGCGTCTTCGTTGTTGCCCCCGACAGCTGTGGAGGGCTGGATCCTGTTTGTGACCGGAGTTCACGAGGAGGCCACAGAAGAGGACCTCCATGACAAGTTTGCGGAGTTCGGAGAGATCAAGAATCTGCATCTGAACTTGGACCGCAGGACAGGCTACCTCAAGGTAAGGCCTTGCTGCTGTTCTGTCATCGGCATGCTTGCTATGTAACGCACAACACATAATCACACTTAATCACTTGGCTTGGTTTTAAATGGGTAAGCCCAAACTACAACATGAGAGATTCATATGCTTGGTACACCATTATCACAAGAAATTGGCTAGTGGCCATCGCAGGGACTAGTTTTTTTCTTTTTTCTTCTCTCCGTTTACTTTGTGTGTGTATATATAAAATAAAATAGCCGGCCATAATTATTCGTACCCTTGTTAAATATAATTAAACATTCCAAAGAAAAAAAAATACCCCCAGAGAGCCGGTGTCAATCTTATTTTGTCCTGAAATTTGTATAAAGCTTCTGGAACTTAGGATATAGTCCCTGTTTCATTGTAGTATATAAGCAGGTAACACAGTAGCAAGGAAGTCAATCAGTAACTATATTATGCATTTCGACTGTAAATCCTGATTTCAACAGAAGGTGGCAACAGTGTACCAATTAAACTAGCCAGTGGTGGTAGGTGAGGCATGATTGGTACCGTGGGAACGCCTATATTGAGTGTCGTGGAAATCACCCGATGTCGTTTTAAAAGGAACACTGATTTGTATATAGACGTGTGTCTTATTTTTAGGGTGACATTGAGGCCAAAACGGTGTGAATTTTTACAAGTAGATAAAGAACAGATTGTGAAGGGAAACTTGGGCCCCACACGCGCACACGATGTAATCCTTCCCTTCCCCAAATTAAGTTTTAATTTAGCGGTCTCAATTTAGCAATTTCAGGAACGCTGTCCTGCCCCTGTTGACTGGTGCTAGTTTTTGTTTTGGTTTGTGTCATTAGCGTGCTCTCTCCTCTCCTGATGGTAGGGTTACGCGCTGGTGGAGTATGAGACCTACAAGGAGGCCCAGGCTGCTATGGAGGGTTTGAACAGTCAGGACATGATGGGTCAGCCCATCAGTGTGGACTGGGGCTTTGTGAGAGGACCCCCTAAGAGCAAACGAAGGTGACCTCCGCCGGCTGGCCACACTTCCCTGCGCCTACCCTGGCGTTCGGTTAGCCGCCGTGGGGTTTAGCTGGCTTGTTACGCTGCTGGAGAGGCTGTTGCACATTTTGTGACCTTGCATTCGTTGTCTGCGTTAGGGAAACGGGGATAATTCACTCCCCATTTGTATCTGATGATGGCCATGTTATTGATTCTTCTAATCGTAAAATAACCTGTACCCAGGTTAAGTGTTGGTGGTGTTTTTGACGGATTCTAACTTTCTTTTTCATCAGGGGTGGACGCAGGCGCAGCAGAAGCCCAGACAGAAGGCGGCGCTGATTCCCGGCCTCACTGTCTAAGACTGCAGCTGTTGACGGCGTGTCCACCGTTCAATAGAAGAATGGCGAGAAGCCGAGTGTTTTTAATAAGGTGGCAGTCGCTTCTGTCTCCTGGGTGGTTGTCTTAGTACCTTTGTCTCTGTCTTCAATTCGAGATCTCACCGATGTGCCGTGTTAGGAGTGGGTTTCCAACTTTTATTTCTTCAGAAGTTTGTTTCTAAATGCACCGTTGCGCTTGCAACACATTTAAGGAGAATATAAGGGTCAAATTTCCTACCATCTATTTTACTGTTGGAGAGGGTAGCATTGCTCATGTGGTGTCTGCCACCAGTTATGCAACGTTATGCTGCTTGACAAAAATAACACATTCAGGACCAAAGTGGCACATTACTACTTTCCTCTCAATACAGTATTTTTGGAACGTAAGAAAAATATTGAGCCTGTGTGGTTTTGTTCAAAACATTGTTCAAATTCTCCAGTGTTTGCAGATTTTTATAAAATGCAATGGTTTTGTTTTGCGTGACTTGGTAAATTAAATGTCTTTTTAAATGGGTGGTGCTGTTTTGTCTGTGGTTTTTACCGTCTTAAAACAAATTTTGAATACTCCAAATCAAATTATTTTGAAAATGTTTGGTTTAGCTCATATTTAGCCTTAATTAGTGTGGTTAATGGGTTAAACGCATTTAGTCTCATTCTCCATGGCTAAGTATATTAAACGCTCACTTCGTGAAGATAAGTCAGCTTTCAAAGTAGAGGTTTTATGGCCCAAAAGGCAGAACGTTTGGTTTTGTGCACATCTGTGCTTTTTTTGCTAGTTGAGCGGAAAAATTTACTTCAAGCTGGTTCGACTAGTTCTAGCCAGTAATCAGGATGATGTGCAGACGCTTTCAGAAAGCTGATAAATGACAATGACGTGTAGGAAGGCAGTGTTACGTTGCTGAGAAGGCTTTGTGGGTCAAACTGACCCTATATTTTTACAGTGAGTTTTTGACTTGCATGACAGTTAAATTGCTTGCTGCTTTTAATAAATTGTCATTTTAAAATGATCCAATGTGATGTTAACTCCTTTCGTTTGTGAAGAGCCTTTTGAAATAATGGTCCAGCAGCTGGTGTTTCTCAAAGTAAGTTTATTTTAACGGCATTCTTAACTAATGGCCTACTTCTTATTTACCAATGACTGTCTTAGGTGGGCGAATTCGCTCGTAAACCTGCCCAGTTTTACAGCATGGATATAACGTCAGTGGTCTTGCGTTTAATCTTGTGTTTGCTCTGAGAACAGCAATTTGCTGTCCAGTTGAAAACTAGCTCGGACGTAGAAGGTGTGTTCTATGAATCGTGAAATACAAGAGGCAAGAAGTTGTTAGAAAGCACTAAAAGTTTATTTTAAAAATGAAAGGAATATTGTTTAAAGGGGTGTGTGTAAGTCATGCTGACCGTGAATAAGAGAAAGACCAACTGGAAAGGCACAATAGTATGGTATAGTTTGCCTGTTGAACTTTTCCTGGAATGTAATGTCAATAAAAAGCATGCTTGCCCCGCGGTCAGTTTGCATGACTGTAAACGGGAACGAGGGCCGTGGACGTGAGTGAGAGGTACAGCACAGAGTCGAGGACGTGGGCTGCCGAAAAAGCAGACCTAGGGGACTGAAATGGGTGGCAAAGGGCTTCACTGGGTCCGCAATCCTGCGGTCTCAGCCAGTCCCGAGCCTGGATGAAGGACGCCTACGGTGCCATACACCTGCATGGTGCCCATGGATCTTGAGAAGAAGCCATGAGACCATCATAGGCCAGGGTCCGTTTTGACAATCGGCGAGTCTTTGGACAGTGAGAGGATCCAGATCGTCTGTAGGAAAGCCCCTGTGAGCATGTGAAGAGGTTACTCCGAACAGGGACTTGAGTGAAACCCAAGGCCCACTTGCTGTTCAGACACTAACGCAAAGTGCGGAGCCACAGTGCCACATTGTATAGACCATCTAGATCTGGGAATACCTTTTTTTATTGATTAATGCCAGGGGGGTCATTCTATAGAATTACAAATCTGTATGGATCGCTGATTGTAATATATTTACTCCGTGTCAAATTAAAGGTTCAAAACAACCAACAATTTATTGAAAAAGGGTGACCTGTAAAAGTTCTGTAAATTTATTTTTTTAATAATCCCGATAAAACTTGAGGACGTTATTCATATTTTGTTTTCTAAAACAGTAAAAACAATTTTAAAACCCCGATTTCGCGATGCATCACGTTCAACAAACCAGGCCAGCTAACATTGTTCTCGTTAAGATTTCCTATCTAATTTTAAACTGACAGTCCAGTATTAACGCACATTTACTGTTTAATATCTGGATTCACTGATATATATATCTCATATATTTCGCGAAATATCAGCCCGACTGAGCAAGGATAAAACCTCTAGGGACTCGGAAGTTTAAGTTACCGGTGACATCATCCTTGTGTTAGGCTTTTTATGCCGTGGTGTCTATCGGTTGTCAATCAACGTCGCACAATCGAAACGATAGGTTTACGAAAACGTATTTTCTTTTATTTAACCAATCGTCGTGCAAAACGTCTATATTTTCATTTTAATTGGATACTTGAGCCACTGGGCAGGTCAAGGAAATTGACAAAATATACTCAACGGCTACTTATCGCATTCGATTGTTATTGGCTGAGTAGTGTTGAACATATTATAGACCAATAATAATCGGATGCGTTGGAGTTGGTGAAAAGACATTGTCACCTATTTAACCCACCAATCCACAGTTGTGCTTGGAAACACAGCCCGACGATTGGGCGTGTTTTCTGTTCAGCTATCCCAATCCAACGGCCGAATATTCACCTGCAGTGAATGAATATTGGTTTCGTCGAGGGCCAGTCATATCAGTTATGTGATTGGCTAAAAAGAGACGATGGCTTCTTTAGGTGGGCGGTTCTTAAGAACGCCTGGTTGACATTGTTGTTATTATGAGTAACTAAGAATTTACTTTAGATAATTTTTAGATATCATTATATCGTTTCATATGCTCCAGGATTACTATAACGATAGATATAAGAGTGATATCGAAACCGGAAGTTACAGTTTGAAATTAGCCTTGAGAGACGAGGGGATGAGAATCAGAACACCGAGGCCGTTCGAGCAAGGTAAGTAGCGGTTTATGTGGTCTGTAACCTCAGAAAGAGTTCTGTCAGCTTTTTAGTGGCCTAAATCAGACTCCAAAATAGTTGCGGAAGGGGTTCACGGTGGCTCATTTTAGAATACTAAGTCGACAATAGGGACATTGGCCTTATCAATAGGCTGAATATATGTTGCTTTATATATCAGGGCGTGTTGGACTAGCCAGACTGCAGATCACGATACACCGTTCGATGTATAGCTAATAGTTCGCTGCATTGACTGCGTATTGTGGCTATACATCTTAGCTTGCTAGCTAGGTAATTACGAACTTAACTATACCTCTTAAGGCCGGTTTTGCTGATGTTCGTTACATTACACCTGCAGCCACACTACTTGCAGTCTCTTGGTTATATATGTCTAGACTGGTGATGTTGCGCTTGTTCTAACATTTTTAAAGGATAAGTAATAAAAACGGTCTTTATCGATATTCGGATTGCCTACTTTTTAACTATAAATTCATGACATTCATTCCTAATTCCAAACTGAGAATATGGCCATGTCACGAGAACCTGCCACAACTAGTTGCCTAGCTAGCTAAGAATAGTTATCGATAAAATAGTTACATAACTGGCTTGTAGCTATTAAAACGAGAAACTGTGGCTACGTGGTTCCAGAAAATCTAGCAGCGTTAACACACATTTATGAATGTATCAAAGTAATGTATGGGTTCCTTCTTTCCAAATCCGGTTTACGTCTGATTGATGTTTTATTAAATGTCACACGTGTGTCACAACTTTGGCGACCGTGTTGACTCCCCTGGCTGCCGATATTCAGTAATGTCACACGAGAACATTCTTGGGTCTAGAAGGAAAACGTTGTCGTAGGTACATACTTCACTGGGGATAAAACGGTATCAGAACAACGGCAAATGCCTACGAAGTTCAAGGCATTCGTTTATTATTGTAAATTGTTTATTTAACGGTACTCTCGTTCAACGTAGGAGTCGCTGTATGTGGGCATTGTCACGCTTGAAAATTCCGTGTTAAACCTGTGCTCAAGCAATGACTAAAGAGGCGTGCTGTATCTTTCAAGTAATTCACGATAGAGAACATAACGTACAGTCCCCTTGTAGTTCATGGTTAGCAGAGGCTGTAGAAGTAAATGGAAGGTTTCTGTTGTTATACGTGAGAATGTCTTGTAGTCTGTTAAACCCTGACCCATCATATCCAGACAGGCCAGCTCAGTCCACAGTATATAGATTTACTGTGCTCGTACAGTGACCAAGAGCTCAGTCCTCTCAGTGGCCTGACCGACAACGCTATAACCCACGGATAGCTTTACCCTTTGGCTTCAATTATTCAACCCTTTATTAAGATCTTTTGTCAGCATTTTGTCCCGTTTGAGCAGCCAACCTGAAACGAGAAACTAGGACAGGTAAGCGCGTTCTTTTATGGTTTCAGGGCTTGCATTCTGTGTGGGATCACACAGTGAGACAGTTAATCTGTGTGGTGGGCACGCCAGTGACTTTACTAAATACCAGCGGATTGGTTTGGTTGTTTTTTGTGTCCGTGTGTGTGTGTGTGTGTGTGTGTGTGTGTGT
>JAOVYW010000040.1:2990208-3015204 GCA_025775045.1 Hiodon tergisus
GTGGGGGGGGGGGGGGGGGGGGGGCTCTTTGCGCTGCTCAATTTTAATGGGGCTCTTTGTGTCGCACTTTGGGTGAGTGTCTGATGTACTTCAAAGCCCTCGTTAGAACCAGACAGAATCATTCTTCAGAAGGTTTGATTTTTGAGGGCTGAGTTTTTTGTGGTTATTTTAATGTTTTGGAGAGTATGTTCAAGGTAAGTAATTATTTAAACGATTGATAAAAGTTCTCCGACAAAGCACTTTCTTTATACAGTATTTTCACCCTCCTTTAAAAACTTGTTTTGTAGTCTGGAAAGCACAAGGTTGTGTTATAGCGAAGACAGAATGTATTGCAACCTTGCATTTCTCATTGTTTGGAAAAGAAATCCAACTTTAGTGCAGGTCATGGGCATCATCGGAGCACAAGAGAGGGAAATGTCATAATTAATTAATGAATGGCCACAGTCATGTTTACTGGGAAAGAGAAATTCCCTCAGAAAAGCGCAACCACGGAAAATAATGAATGGTGGTGGTAGTGACCCCTGGCCGTGAATAAACAAACAACAGAATAAATTGTGAGGACGCTCGGGTAAGGGAAATGTGCTTTGGATGGATTAGAATGGGAAAAGATAAATCACAGATAATGATGCCACACTTTGCAAACTCCAAACTGCTCATTAACCCCTATTTGGGGAAAGGAAACGGCACGCACCAGAACCGACGGGCAGAAGCGATTTCGTAGAAGAGGCCAATGCAAACGTGCAATAAAACACGCCCACTTCGCGTAGACAGCGGTCACTGAAACACAGCACAGCCAGATCTCGGGTAGCCTCCCTGGGCCGGTCGGCGAGTCAATCGGGCCCAACTTGGCACAGCGTTGGAAGTGTGAATAGAGGTCATCACATAAGTCTTGCCCGGAGACGCCTAGTTACCCTGCCATTTGTTTTGGCCACCAAAGCCTCTAGAGGGACATTTGCAGAGGGCCTCTTCCTAAAACAGGCTGCATTGAGTCCCACGAGCAGTAGCTCACAATGTCACAAGACCTATAAATTACCCACAAATGCCCCCTGTTTACATTCTGGGGTCGTCGGTGCTGCCTTCAGTCTCCTCTTTTTCGAGATTTGCTGCGCCAGTTGCTCCGGTCAGCTGTCACAGGACTCGTGGAGACATCCATCTCTTGCTGTCGTTTTTTTGTTATCAGACTATTTTTCTCAGGTTCTGACCACAGTGGTAAAGGTGCTTTCTGAGTTTCCTGTTCTGTGGGTGTTGTTTTTTGTTCTGTTTTTTTTAATCTTTCGCTTTTCCCTTATTTAACTGGATTTTCCCTCGTTCATTACCCTTCCTGGCCCTCGAGCAACCTGCCGTTTATGTACAAACAGCACACTTGTTCTGGATGTTCAACCAGAGCCGAATGCTCGACGTGAATATATATATACATATATATATATATATGTGTGTGTGTGTAGTTGAGTGTAGGAAAGTCCTTACTTTATTTATATGTTTTAAAAAAAAATCTAAACTATAAGTGTAACTAATTCCTCTGACAATCTAGCCCTTGAAGTACAGAGACCGTGGTGAAAAAAGCTGTGTTGCTCTAAATGCATTGAGTTTAAGGTGAGAACCAAGGCGGTGGCTAAGGTGAGGGCTGGGATGTGGTTTGGTCTCCTAGCAACGACATGAAGGGAAAGAGATGGGAGAAGAATTACACACAAACTCAGAGTAGGATCACATCCATTTTGTAATTCGATGGGAGTCCCATAAGGACGTCTGAAGGACTAGAGTCGTACATATTTGTGGCCCTGTGATGGAGGAAAATTATTCCCAGGGCCTAATTATCTTCTGATCAGCTGAGATCATTTAATAGGTCTATTTGAATTTACCCTGTCAGTAATGTTTTTTCTGTTCACTGTGCCTCAAAACCACTTCCGCCTCCACCCTCCACCTGCTTCCTAGTTTGCCCAATGAGGGAATGGCAGATAATCTGTCTCAGTCATCATTATTGTATTACAGGCATTACTTCTTACTTTCGGCCCTCGTTTTGGTCCAGAAAAAAACTCCAGAGCAGGGACTGAAACTCTTACACGTGGCGAACTGCAACATGCAAATATTTGATTATCATAGGCCGGCCGTTTAAACTGGAATGAATGTGCTTATTACTCAAGCCCTCTCTTTCATGTCTCCAGATAGAGTTACTCTTAATCATCTCTCCCTGGACTGAAGCTCGCCATTGGTCAGCCCTATCCGGCCCGAGGGATGCTCTAATAGTGAGTCAATGGGGCTAATTGAACTGGCTTGGAAAACAGGTAGGGTTACATGTGACAACAATTACAAGGAGCAAAAGGCCATTTTCTTTCCCTGCAGCACTTGAAGCACTACACTCGACCTGTGTTTCTACTAAGTGCGTTCAATTCCTATTTTTCCTTTCCAGTATATGTGTGTGTGTGTGTGTGTGTGTGTGTGTGGGGTGGGGTGGGGGGGGGGTAGAGGTTAATTCTGTCTTTAAGTTTCATGTTGTTTTTCCCTTCCTCCCTCGCTTCCTGTTATGTGTACATGCCTCAGCTCTTTAATGAAATGGCGGTGAATTCCAAATAAATTAAAAATTAGTGGCACATGTGCGGAGTTTCCCGTTCTGCATTAATAGTCGATCGGTAGGGATATCAATGGGGTGGTGATTGAAAAAATGTAAGGGTCTGATCGCGCACCGCACGTGTCCTCCTTTCCGTATCACATAAGAAATTAATGCCGTTTATTAACGACAACCGCTCTTCGTTACCCCTTATGTTCCCGCCGAGAACTGCTTTGAATTAGGAGCGGAAAATGCTGTGAAGTTACAAAAGGCACGCGCTGCTCTACTGGCAAGTCAGGGACCACATTTTAACAGAAAATTAAGTCTTATGTCTTACGCTTCGACGTTAACCTTTTATCTCCCAGTTGGTTCAGCGGGGAATGGGGTGGTAGAATTGAATACCCTTTTTCATATCCAGAGTAAAACCGTGAGAATTAGCTGTCGGTCCCCAAATCTTTTTAAGGGATTAACGGGATTTCCACTCTTGACTCTTTATGGGCCTTCTGGCACAGGGGCAGTTGGGGGACAAACGTCGGAAGGAAAATGAAGCGATTTGTGCTCCAATGTGAATTAACTATTTTACCATTTCCTATACACTAAAAAAATCAAATCAAAAACACCAAACTGAAACTCTTTTTGAATTTGTTTTGGAGTTTAGAAATGAAAAATTATAGATGTCTTTATTTATTTTAAAATCACTAAATGTTCTTAAAGAACATTTTTTTAATTAAATACAAGAAGGGTTTATATATATATAAAACGCTCTACATTAACAAAACACACTATTTAGAAAGGGAACAATTTTAAACACTTGAACTGTTTTTTTTTTTTTCCCTCCAGGGTAATCCAAACCATCGACGTCTATCTCTTATTAAAAGTCAAGTTTATCAGAATGATGTATTTCAGTAGGATACACTGTACCATTTCATAAAAAGGAAGATTACTTCTATTAATCAATAAAACTACTAATCACTAATACCGGAACGTTTTAGCACAAACTTGAGCGGATATTATCGATACCGTTGTGCCTCTTTCTGCATTGCCTTTAATGCATATTTAGGATTTGATTGCCTTTCATTTTAAATAGAGGCTTACAAAGATGTTGATAAAACTTTGTATATAAACCACAATTATATTTTACCCTTCTACTTTTATGTTACATACATATTTATTGAAATTGCTTAATAATTTAAGTAACATGATTCACTTAACATTACTTAACAATTATTTCTAATATTTCAAATAATTTGACATAATTTCTACTTTTATGATAAAAAAATTACTTATATGGTTAATACACAAAACTATCTGTTACAATCCTAATCGTAGCCTCATTTTCAGAAACATTGGCCTTAAAGTAGCTAAACTGAAAGAAATCGTTTTGGTGAAGCTCCCCGTTGCCTGTATAACGTTTCCTCTTCGTTGCACTTTAATGTATCCATTGTCAATACTTCGACAATGACGATTGTGGTAAAATACAATCTAAAAGCTACAGTTCACTTTTGTGAATTGTGTTGCTTATTCCTCGAGAGCGGTTTTATTGTAACCGAGATAAAAATTTGTCTAGGCTATATTTATATATTTTTACGGTTGTTAACAATGTCCACCAAGATCCAAGATTATACACTAGCTTTTTTCTATACCTTGTACGAATATAGGCGAATAGTTTTCCGTTGCTCGGTAAAAAGCTGCTCAATTATTGATTGTGAACAGGATCTGCAAGAGGTTTGTTCAACTTTTTTGGCCTCAGTAAAATAAAATCCTAGTTACGCGTCTGTAAAATAAACATTTTCCAACTTGTGTATTACTAGCTTTAGACAATTGTGTTTTTCGTCTTTAGACCAAAGGGGTGGTATAACAGGATTAGACAATAATTAATCTTTCCGGTAAGCGGATGAGCCCCCTAAAAGTGTTGTAAATCGCATTGGGTGCATCTCGGCACAGACTAATAGAAAGTAATAGCCTACCCTTGTCACGGCAAAAAATAACAGTGGCCTTTAGCGTTGCACAAAACTGATCAAATGCCAAACTGATAAAATCAACGTTTTAAGATTCGAGCCCTCGAGAGTGTAACGCATTCCGAAGACCTTAAAACGAAAAAGCAGCAATTACAAGGGTTATATTCCGTTACATTCACAAAAATTTTGCGACCCCAAAGATACATAAAACTTGTTACTTGTGATAATTTAAAAAAAGGTAACCCTGACAGGTGTTTTTTTTTTTTTTTTACGTTACCGACCTTAAAAGGGCGAACTCAACTGAACCCTTCATACCGGTTCTTACGAATGCCTCTAGGTCCTGGATTCTCCAATTTCTGGTGCATTAAAACTTTTTTGTAGGCCCTACTAACATTTATTGTCTTGAATCAATATAGAATAGCTTTTTAAAATATATATTTTATAGAGATTACGGAACTCAGTTTGTCAAATATATTTTCTGTAACCTTGTTTTTAAAATGTGTTTTTAGAATACTTGCTTATTAATATTAATTAATATTTTGATATGTGGGTACACTAAAGTAACAGAACCAGAACCTGAAAATAATTAGCCATTTGCAATACACGTTTGTCAATTAAGATAACTCTGACATGAAAGTCAAATCAAATCTGCTCCATTTAATTTGTTCGCATATTACAAAACTTTAGGTTGCATTATAAACCTTGGTGTTGGTGAAACCATTTTAAACTGAATTAAAGATAAAAGCTCTCCCTAAGCACATCCCTACGCACTTGTTCGGTAACGCTCAAGGGCACTGACCAGCGTAACAAATCGATAAAACCGCGCCCCTTGTCAGTCCTCTGACCAATAGGGGTAGTTGTAGCTTTAGCAACACGGGAGTAGTACGCAACTGGAGCACGTCCTTAAATGGAATGTATGTCCTAATAAGGTACGAGCTCTTGGACCCGAGCATGGATGGCTGTTAAGTGTCATTTTCAGCGGATTCTTAATTATAAGTCTCAGAGATGGGACGTCGGATACTGGACGCTCGACTTCCAATGTTTGCTTACTGCTTAATATATTAGTTTGATTACTGACCAGAGCACTTCGCGGACTTGTGGACTTTATTTTACGCATACCCTTCTCTAATGCGAGCTTTCGGAGTCAATATTTTAATTTGCAACTTTGACGCCTGCAACTGTTCCTGGAAAAAAAGTTAACTGATACAAAAATATAAAGAAACAGATGTTGGGTTTTTTTCCCCATCCGCTTCGTTTCTTGTATATTTTGTAACCGGTCGTTTTCCCGTTGTGTTAAACGTCCAGCTTCCCAATTTCCACGAAAGACTAAAGAAGTGGCGGAAAAGAAAATCCGTACTCAATTAACTGCTTGCTACTTATAGTGTTACTGTTTGGACTGTCGAAGCTGCGTTCCATAATTTCCACTGGAACTGATTACTAACTTTAACGTCGCCTGCTTTTTACCCCCAAAATATCTTGTTTTCAGTGATGATTCTCTGAGGATCGAAAAGGGAACTTTTTGAACTTTGGCATCGATTGTTGACTCAGCGAACACTTCGGTGGACTTGTTTCTGCATGTCTGTGGAATTCTCTTAAATGAATGAGACAATTCATTCATTCATGCCTGTAACGTGAATGTATTTTCAAACATCACCTTTACTTGATTAAATCTGATGGAAAAAAGATCGTCGACGATGGGTTTCAGAGAGTTGAAGAAATCCTTGTAAATCTAAATTTGTAAACGCTAATAATTTTCCCTCTGTGTGAGGAGGGTAGGGACCCAGTCTTCGCGTAAAGTCGGAACGAAACATCTCCACGCGCGACTGCACCAGGCAGTTTACTGCATATATCTAGACCGAAACTCAGTGTTGATAGCATGGCAATGGTAGTAAACCAGTGGCAAGAGAACATATCGGCGGATCCTGGGTCCCAGCTGCAGATTTGCCGCCTGGAGCCCGGTGGAACACCAGGGACACCTCCTGGTTCAACACCAGGGAACGACGCCCTGTCCGGGGACAAAATCCCCAACGTAGACTGCATGGTATGCGGGGACAAGTCGAGCGGCAAGCACTACGGACAGTTTACCTGCGAAGGTTGCAAGAGCTTCTTCAAGCGTTCAGTGCGACGGAACCTGAGTTACACCTGTCGGGGGAACCGGGACTGCCCCATCGACCAGCACCACCGCAACCAGTGCCAGTATTGCCGCTTAAAGAAGTGCCTAAAAGTCGGCATGAGAAGGGAGGGTGAGTCTTCGTTTTAGATTCGTTTGACCGCACTCCGGTATTGTGCGAAGACTTCACGCGCCGCGGGGCATTGTTCTGTTACTACCTAACGGAAAGAAACGACTTCAATTGTGGTTTATTATTATCGTTTTGCTTGCCCTCTTTCGCAGAGAGAACAAAAATAAAGTAGGCCTAAATAAATAGCTCAGTGCTAATTGCATCCAAAATGCGCCCCTTGTCAAAAACGGTTTAATTCACAACAGCGCAGTCATTGTGCTCATATTCGAAAGGGTCCCCTTTGTGTCAACTTTAATGATGCTGTTTGCACCCCGACACCCCAGTTCGCCGCTACAACAGCGCGCTACATTTACTGTATTGTGTATAATTAAGAACGGGTTAATTAGTGTAAAAGACGGACAATGGCGACGTGTATGTAGAACAAAGTGTTTGAGCTTTCATCAGTCAGTTACTATTCAGTCGCGTCGTGTTTAATCAGAGTGTTTGTGTCAATTTTAACACACGCGAATAACAGGGACCATTCATTCGGCGATTTTGGTTCACATTATAATCGAATAGTAAGGAATAAACGTTATTAAAACGTTGTCTATTAAATAGTTTTCCATTAAAACGAAACACTACTCGGTCTAAACTTTCAAGTGTTTACTTTATTTAAACGCAATTTTGTGAAACTCATTACTTAGTAAAGTAACTATGTATACTCTAAAACCGAAGGCCAAGCCGTTTTTCTTGAATAGGTCCCACGTCGGTATGTTGTTTCAATAAACATTATATTAAACTGAAAATGTGTAACAATTGCCATAAGCGACAGGCATTAATAAAATAAAAAGGTAGTAGTTTGTATACCATAAACTATGTTTCATGTAGAGCTACGTTACATAATTTTAGAAAAAACAATTAAACTCCTCTTAATTATTCGTTTCTCACCCAGTCAGACCCACTAAAACCAGGAGTGTTTAATTACAGGTCTTATATTTGAAATAATTATTTCACGACATTTTAAATAAAATTAAACATTTAATTTTCATTTAAACATTTTTAATCATTAGATGCACATATACAACGTTGTCAGCGACGTCAGTAAAATTCAGCCATACTCATTTTACGTTAATGTTAAAACACGACAGGAAAGAACTACTGCCTTTTCCAAAAAGCTATCTATACAACACAAACGCGCCGGGCTATATATTTTCTCCAGTGCGTTTGGTCTAACACTGTATAAATTATGGAATACTCAACAGCAGCACAAAGCAATCTAAAAAAAAAAAAAATACTTTAACGCACGTGCTCTCCCAACTGCTCAGACCTCTTGCCTCGGCAGTGTAGGCGTGCTTAATGTGACGGTTATCTGTTGGGAGAACTGGAGCATGGCTCTACATAATCTAATTGCGTCTAAAAGCGTAGGTTATATGAAAACACTCTGAGGGCGAATTCACGCAGTCACGATTAAATTTTTTATTACAGACTGATACGCCTGACACTCTTGGGACAGTTGACCTTTCGTCTACGATAAAACATTGTTAGACCTTGGAAGTAAATTAGATTATTGCGATGATCTGTACTTTTAAAATACAATGATGGACGCATGAGGTACCCGTATTTGTTCAAGCAAAAGCCACGAAATTTTAAACATACTCTAGGAAGACAGACGTTAACCCCGGATTTAGATATAACCCTTCTCCGTTATCTACGCATAAAACAAAAAAATATTTTGCTTTGATTTCAGACAAAGTGAGTCGACTACGTAATATTTTTGACAATGCAAAATTTAGAATAAGTATAAACTAGGAAAGTGTTACATAGTTTTGATAGTTTTTGAAACTGTATGTCTAACTATGTAAGGGTTCAGTCCGTCAGTTTAGCATTACTTCAGATCACTAACACAAAGTTTAAACTGGATATTGGAAATTTCTGATTTTGTATTTGTATTTGGAAAGCAAATTGAATACCATGGTCAACAGAAACAAGGAAAAATGTTAATAAAATATTCCCTCAAAGGAAGGAAAAACTACTCTCTAGGATGAACGAAAAATCTTCACTCGGAAGAAAGGGATTTCGGGGGAAAGCAAAAACCCAACATAAAACCTTAGGTCCTATATTTAAAAACAAGTTTAAGAATTATATGTTTAAAGGGCTAAAATGGTGTGCTTTTACCTATAAAACAATGTGTTTATCAGTTGTTAACCACCATATTCCCATATAATTCAGAACCATTACAGCCACGTGATGTGACTAGTTTTACAAAACTTGCGCGTGACTTACGTTGTGTCCGATCCCAGTGTTGGACAAAGACAATGAAGGCTGATCTGATTCAGTAAATGGTTTTGTGCTATTCTGGAACAGCAGTATGTCGGTATGTTGTGTGTTAGAATGTTGATAAACGGATCCCACGTCCTAAGCTAACGGTCTTAGGCACCCGCTTTTTAGCTGCGAAGCCATTCAACCTGACAAATGTACGTGACCAGATTTTTCGACTTCTGCCAGGTTTTATTATTTAAAAAATAAATACTAAAATTTAACTTTAAATTTTGCCCCCCCCCCCCACACTATGAACAGTTACGCGTCGCCACTGCCTGTCTGTGTGAAAAGGCGGCTGAGGGCTGGACAATAAAATGTTGTCTGTTGTTTTTCACTCCCACTGTGCTTTGTGTTCACTATGTTTTTTATACCACCTCTGTCAGTGCATTTGGCAAGAACAATTACAGTCTGCTATCTGGCAAACAGGCTGACTTGTGGGTAGCCCAACTAAATGCTGGAGGAACTGCAGTCTTCAGCATCCTTTTTCCTGACAAAAGATAAAGGTGTCAGGACCCCAAAAACACAAAGAAAACAATACTCTATTAATAAGTGCATTTTAGTGCGTGTGGCAGTTATTCTTCAGTTGATAAAGAGTTCTGGGGTCAGTGTCGTGTCATAGCAACAGTTCTTCGTTGCTGATTGGTGGGTGGGCTGTACCTTCCATTTGTTGGTAGGACACTGCTACCTCGTCCTGTAGGAAGAGATAAGTCACCCAAATTGTTCCTGAAAAGTTACTGACGTGGGTGTAATTGTAAAAAGCAGTTTGTGAGGCGTTCGAGGTAAACTGCTGTTTCCCTAAAATGATGTTGAATCATCACATTTACATGACGCTCCAGCTTAACTTTCTGTTGACTCCAAGTCTCTTTCGTTTAAAGATAGGAAACCATTCAAAATTCAGGATCCAGGATGAAGGACCACCTTTCCCATACCTCATAGAAAATGTATGCTTTTAGATTAATATATATATATACACATACACACAACTAAAGAATCCCTGGTTAATGTTGGTTTGAGGTTACAACTAAGTCCTCATGTCTGAAATTTTTCTTGCCTCAGCTGGATTCTCTTTCTTATGTTTGTTCTCTCTGTCTTAGCACAGGTCTAACAGTGTAAGAGTCTCTCACCCTCTCTCTCTCTCTCTCTCTCTCTCTCTCTCTCTCTCTGTCTTAGCACAGGTCTAACAGTGTAAGAGTCTCTCTCTCTCTCCCTCTCTCTCTCTCTCTCTCTCTCTCTCTCTCTCTCTCCCTCTCTCTCTTTTGTTTGAGTCCATTCTAGTTGCGTTAAACGATGTTACATACACATTAGCCCTAGCACAGAAAACGGCTTCTCTTTGATCCTGAGGATATTATTGGTAGCAACTTGCTTCTGAGCTTTAAGGCAGTAAGGCATTTTGGTTGTGGTCATGCCTGACATTCCCAGCATGCCAAAGCAATGCTTAAGCACATCCTCAGGCCAGAGAATTGTGGAAGCATTTTCCAAAGACCAAGCCTGATAATGGAGCCCCTTACCTGGTCATATTTAAGGCAAACTCAATCAGGGCCTGTGCCTACCTGTGTGTGGCAAAACAACTGGGTGGTTGTTATTCAATTAGTCTATCTGCTCTTTGAGAAACAGCCAAGCCCAAGGGAGACATATTTATGTATGCAGGCACACGCGTGTGTGTGTGTCTGTGTTTAGGTGTGTCTTTAAGTGTTTCAGTGGTTAGGTTTGAGGGTTTTTTGTGATTGAAAAAGTTGGCATCGTGACAGTGGATCTGTTGAATCCTAGTCCATGTAGTTGGAGCTGGAGTCCGTCAGCTTTTTTGTCCCACTGTGATGCAGTGATGAGGAATTCGTCATGCAAGTGGGACAATATGCTAATCCAGAGGTTGGGTCCCCCTATAAAGAATGGCTTCCACATGGATAAGCCCCAAGTGGAAGGCCCAACTGTCACCCCACTCCGAGGTTACCACTTCCTGCGAGCCCTCTGCTTGCATGGACCCAGTGCAGTGTGAAATGTGGGTCAACAGAAGCCAGACATTAATAATGGATTGTGGATAGAGGTGAAGGCAGCTAACTGTAGGGTTTGTGTGTACGCCACCCCGCTCTTAATGAGTGGAGGCCACTCAGGTTATGGAGCAAAGTCAGTGGTTTGGAGAAATACAGACACGCATCAGACTAACATCAAGCATCCCCTGCTTTCATCAAACACAACCCAGGAATAGCCTGATTAATTTCTGCTTGACTTGGCACAAACCCAGCAAGTAACTCTGAATGCTCTAACCACAGGCAAAACCGAGGTTTAACACAGAGGTTTAACACTTAGGTGCTGTGTATGTAGGTACCTTTTCGCCTGTGTCTATGAAATGTCTATGCGAGACTGCAGAGTTAACACCACACCGGTGAGGGTTTTTTTTTGGCCAGCGGGCTTGGGCCGCTCTCTGGCCTGGAGCAGTTCAGATGTCCAGGCCTCACAGGCCAGGGTCAATAAGATTAGGTGATGGGGGTGGGGGGGTCGTTTGTGGTAGCGATCAGAGTAACTGGGCAGAGACACTTTCCAGGTTAAAGAGAGGGGTAACAGGGCCCCGATATGATTGATTACCATGCAAGGTATGACTCATTGCTGGAGGAGTTGCAGCCCCTTCAGTGTTTGCCTCAGCAAATACAATTTTACAATTTTTAAAGAAAGAATAACGTGTGAATGTGTCATTATTTTCCTCTCAGTTTTTTACAGCGGTTTCATCAACGGGTTTAAAGAGCGGATTGCATACTTGGTTGTTCGTGTGCAAGGGCCCCTTGTTATAAGAAAGTTTTGTGTAAATTGGTTTAGGCCTGAGAAATGGGACTGCTTGGTTGTATGGCCTTGTTGCAGACGGCCGGCCTCAGAGCCGAGTCTCTTTAGCTGTTCTCTGGGATGACTCAGTAGTCGTTGCCAGAGCTAAGGAAGCACACAAAGTAACCTTTGTGCATCTGAGTGGGTCCCCACTTGCAGGATCCCCGTGAGAGATTCTGCAGATTTGAGTTCCTCTGAACATTAAACGTGAGTTTGATGTGACTCCCTTAAAGGATTTATTTTGCAGTCAGTAATTTTAATTTGATTAGTTATTTAAAATTTGGAACGGCCCGTTTTTTCATCGTTATACACCCTCAGAGCCAGCCACGTTGCGGCGTCTTGGCTCATAGACGAACACATGTGGGACGAACACAAAAGTACCGGAAGACTCCTCAAACCTGCCTAACTTCGAGCCATTCATTATACAGCACGCTACAGGCCACGCACCCCATACAATGCTGCATGAGGGATAAGGTGCAACCTTCAGCGTTGGCGCCGCAAAACTACAAACTACAAACTACAAAACGACCCATGGCACTCTCTGTCTGTCTCGGTGTTTTCAAAACTTCAAGATAATTAAGTGCAAATGGCTTTCACTCTTGCTTGAATGACTTGTGCAGATTGATAAGAGTCACATGGAGGTGTATAGGACTCTCTTTTGACAAGGCAAACCTGCTCCCGGCAAACAGGTGGATGCCATATAATTTCCTCAGGGAATGTGCTGACTGCCGTTAAACCTCCAGGGCTGTTTAGTTTTTTGGCGAGAAAGCATAAATTTAACACCATCAGCACAATGTTGAATGCTTTCATGACCTTACAGGTGCTGGAGACCCGCTATACCAAAAAATAATTATTCATTCATTCATGTATACATCAGATTCGCGGTTTACTGTTTTCATTGTTATTGCCTTGTCTGCAGATCCTCTTTCCCCCGGGTGCCTTACATAGCACCCAATTTCTGTCTTTGGCCTTTTTCTTTAGCCGTCCAGAGGGGACGGATGTCCAACAACCAGACCAGCCCCGGCCAGTACTTGACCAATGGCATCGAACCCTACAACGGGCAGCCATACCTGTCTGGGTTCATTTCGCTGCTGCTGCGGGCTGAGCCCTACCCAACCTCCCGCTACGGGGCTCAGTGCATGCAGTCCAACAGTCTGATGGGCATCGAGAACATCTGCGAGCTGGCTGCCCGGCTGCTCTTCAGCGCCGTGGAGTGGGCCAAGAACATTCCCTTCTTCCCTGACCTGCAGCTCATGGACCAGGTGAGAGCCGCTTATGCAAAGAACTTGCGAAGAACAAGTTGCCCGGAGAGACTTGAGTAACGTGATTACATATTAATGACTTTAATAAGTCCGTCCAGTTTGCAACCGTAGAATGCAATGCTGTCCATATCAGATCCTCCATCAAATACGTAAAACCGGAACAGGTGATCTTGTGTTCCTCAACCATGAGTTAAGTTTGTTACTGGATTAAACTGCTTGCCTTCCTTAAAGGCAAGAGCCCACCAGCTACACAGGAGTCTGCCTCCAAAACAAATATTCTTAATAGCTGAATGTATCAAGGTCACGTCCTGTATAGCTTGTGATGTTTTTAGTCCAAACCAAAGTCTCCCCACTACTAAGCTCCACTCTGACTCTGTTGACAGGTGTCGCTTCTTCGCATGTCGTGGAGCGAGCTCTTCGTCCTGAACGCTGCCCAGTGCTCCATGCCCCTACATGTGGCACCCCTCCTGGCAGCCGCCGGCCTGCACGCCTCGCCCATGTCTGCAGAGCGCGTGGTGGCCTTCATGGATCACATCCGGGTCTTCCAGGAGCAGGTGGAGAAGCTGAAGGCACTGCAGGTGGACACAGCCGAGTACTCCTGCCTCAAGTCCATCGTGCTCTTCACCTCGGGTCAGTACCCAGGGATAGGGGTTTTATGAAACGGACCGTGGACTTTGCGTTAGCTGGATGGGTTAATATTTCTATTTGTAATCGAGTCTGTGGTTTAATTCGTTGGTATAGTTCCTGCTAACGCTCATCAAGCCATTCCTAGTTCCCGCTCCAGACCAAGAGACACGCAAACAAAAATAGATAAACGTTGCCGGTGGAGGTTGGTTTTAACAACAATTCTATCGCTCCACTTAGCTTGTCAGAAACACTTTCCCAGCACCTCAGTCAGAATGTTTTTGTCATCCCCCGCTTACATCCCAGCTTTTCATCCATTATTGAATCTAACCAGCAGCACCCCCTAACTATAACTGAATAATGCATGCTGTGGAGATCCAGATGGGATTCGGTCCAGCTTGGCCCTGACCTACATAACCCCTGTAGCCCAGGGGTGTCAATCCCATCCTCCCTCCAGGACCAACCGGTCTTACCCCTTTGCTCTCCCTCCCCCACCCGGACCTGCCGGCATGAACTAATACGAACAGACAGTCTAGTGTTGCCCCCCCCCCCCCTTCTCTACTGCCAGCAGACCTATCACCAAACTCCTTCTTAACACCTCTCAACACAAGTCTCAATATTTTTCCGCCAGTTATGCGGCTTCTGTTCCTAGTGCTGAAAAACGTTCAGAAATTAGTCTGAATTGGATTTGAGTTGGAGTTGAGTTGAGCAACGTTTGAGCGCCAGCGCGGATCTGAACATTGTTGCTGACCAGGTGCATCCCTTCTGTGGCTATAGTTTACCCTTTGTCACATGGATACTTCCAGTGGGATAATGCGCCGTGTCACAAAAGCGCCTATCGTCTCAGAATGGTTACAGGAACATGACAGCAAATTAAGCTTACTTGAGTGGCCTGCGCAGTCCCCAGACCTTAACCCTATGGAGCTGGGATGAGATGAAACGGGCCATTTGCAGCATGAATGTAGCGCTCTTCAATCAGAAGCAACTGTGTGATGTCATCGCGTCAGCATGGACCAGCATGCCTGTGGAACCTTTCCCGCACCGCGTAGAAACCATGCCCCAAATAATTCAGGTTGTCGTGGAGGCAAAGGGGACCTAATGGGAGTAATGTTAGTTTAAATCCTTTAGTTTTAGTTTATCCCGACAGAGGATAATGCATCACGCTCAGCGTGATTGTTGATTGATCACCTTCATGAGCTTTATTATCTGTAGAGATTTGTTTGGGGACCTAGAACTACGATAACTTTATGAAATCTTTCCTGCCTTTTTGTCGTTTAACAACACTACCCTGTTTGTAGACTGTTGGAAAACATCAACGTTGATTTGTTGGATGAATAAATCGAATATCATCACAAAAACCATGCATTTCCAGGAGAGGTTGTCGGGAATTGATTTGCAGTCGTTTGCCACTACACTGATGTCTCCGCTCTGCTTGCCTCTCACAGATGCCATGGGTCTGTCGGACGTGGTCCACGTGGAGAGTGTCCAGGAGAAGGCCCAGTGCGCGCTGGAGGAGTACGTGCGTAACCAGTACCCCGGCCAGCCCAACCGTTTCGGCCGCCTGCTGCTGCGGCTGCCCTCCCTGCGCATCGTCTCCTCGCCTGTCATCGAGCAGCTCTTCTTCGTGCGGCTGGTGGGCAAGACGCCCATCGAGACGCTTCTTCGCGACATGTTGCTCTCGGGCTCCAGCTACAACTGGCCCTACATGCCCATCCAGAGGGACCGGCCGCTCTCCCTCCATTACAACGAGAATGGGCCCTGATGGCGCCGTTCGTCGTCCCCCGACCCTGCACGCTCGAGGACCAAGCCCCTCTGGACAGACCCCGCCCACCATACTCCGCTCACTTCAGCCCCGCTCACTTTAGGCTAGTTGTCTGACCATTCCAGTTTGGCGGGGTGGGACCGCCACTGCATCTGGGCCACAGGCCTTCAGCAGTAGTCTACGGGGATGGCACGTGGGTTAAAACTGGCAGAACATTTTGGGGACAATGCATCACTCTCAGAACTGCCTGTTCAGACAGTTTGGATCTGTGATTTGGTGCACCATCCCCCTGAACAGGCGGAGGACACTGTGGCCTAGATCCACATCTTTTTGGGGCTGTGAGAGGCTGCAGGAATTTCAGGAAGGTGCCAGAAGCCTTTAACTGGTGCTCAGTGGGCCAACTGTGACACCTTTAAAAACTGATTTACGCGTTTGAAGGCCTCTCTGGTGTTGATTGGAATAAACGGTAGACTGGTCCATATCTTGGTCAAAGCTTGGATGGATATGGAACAGGCAGATTCAGTGCTCGAAGCGACGAAGATACGATCAACTACAGCCATAATTAAACCAAAGGCTTACTCCTCGGACACTGTGGGACTTGGGGCTAAAAAGATCAAGACCACCAGCTACATCTACATGGCAACAGTAACAAATATAATAATATCGTCCCCAGAAGTGAGACCGGTAGCCTTTCAACGGATGATTAGTCGTGTATATCAAGGCTCCGGACACAGCGTGTTCTGCGTCAGCTGCAATGACGAACAATTCCCAACTCCAGTGGCACAGGGGTAGTAGCACTCAGTGTGGGCTAACGCTGAGGTATGTGTATACCAAGGCAGTGTGCCTGTAATGTGTTAGCCTCCAACACTTGGGTTGGCTGGGCTTACCCAATGCAGCACAGGTATCACAAAAGCATTTTGTTGCCCTTAGCGATGCTAAGCAGGTGACATTGTGCGACAATCTCAAAAGGAAAGTTGTGAAAACTGGATTTTGGAATTGTAAGCCATTGGGACAAAAGAATGGACACTACTATCTTTTGTTGCTCTTAGTTTGAGGAATGTTTCTGTTAGAGGTTTTTGTTTCCTTTCACCTATTCTTTTGTTTGGACATTGGTAAGAATCTATTGAATAAAAACGGATTATTCTCAAAATATCTGATTGGTCATGTTGCTTAAAGTGGGACTGGCCCTTGTCCCGCGAACGCCTGTACTCATAGTGTACGGTCTATTACCTATAATCTCCGTACTACATTTAAATCTCCTGGTTGTTGAAACACAGTTGAAAGGTCAATCAATCAATCAATCAATCAATTTATTTTTATTAAGTGCTTTTCACATGTTTCCATGTCACAAAGACGCTTTACATACAGAGAAATACAATATGTCCCAGGCCTGACCCCCGAAAAGCATGCCAGTGTCAACAGTGGCAAGGAAAAACTCCCTAGGCAGACAGGAAGAAACCTTGAGAGGAACCCCATCCTCCGTTGGACGGCACTAGGAGCAGAATTAAACAATCTAAGTTCCATCCATAGTTGCGACCCACAGACATTCAAATCTAGAGCAATTTCTCATTAGTTACAATAGTATTAAATTCCTTTGGGTGAAATTTAGAATTTAAGTGGCAGTAGTAGATTCCACCTTCGTATTTGAACCATCAACCTCCAGGTTATAAGTCAAACAACTCAACCACCTGGTTGCGAGTGAAATATCTCAATCTCCAGGTTGCCAGCCAAATAACTCAAGCTCTGTGATGCTTGCTGCCGGGTTAAAAGCTGGCAGGGACATTCCCGCTTGAGACCGATGGTCCTGTCCTTTTGAAGGAGTCTTGGGGGTTAAACTAGGCCGTTTGAATGTCTGACAAGAGTGAATCACGGCCACTGGGCAGAGTCTGCGTGGTGTTGCTTGATAATGGAGAGACCACCACCCGGTGACCTTGCAGCCCACTTCACTGGAAGACAGTTATTTATTTATTTATTTATTTATGCGTCCCATGAATGACTTATGATCCCAATATAGAGCTGTCGCTCGTGGCCCTATCCTGTGACCTCACTTCTCCCGTCTCATGTCATTTCTCACATTGATGCATATTGTCTGGAATGTCTCATTCCCATGGCAGCCCCTGTTTTAGACACACGTGGAAAAGGAATTTAAATGTATAATTAATCGATGGAAAGACTTATGTCGTGCGTACCTGGCATTTAAAATGCGAGGGTGTAGTACTGACATTCGTGAAATGTTAAATACCTTACAGAGGCCAGGTGTATAGAGCCGACAATGCTTTTATTAATAAAAGTATCTAATCGCAAAGATTTATTATAAACGGTTTATTATTCATCAATGGTATAAAAATTTTATGTTGTAAGAAGCAAATATAGTCACATTTTGAAAGCAGGCTTCTTCTGAAGACTACCCAATAACGTCAAAGGGGATTAATCCAGTGATAAATCATTGGTTGTGTGATGGCTGCTGACCTCCAATGACAAAGTAGCCGTCATCAAGAAAGAAAGTGCAGGCCTTTGCATTCTCGATCGAGGCGCGCTTCCTCCTCAGTCAATTTAAATTTATGCTTCTGCAGATGCTGTATGCTTTGTGGAACCTGAAGGGGATAACAAGAGGCAGCTATCTAATGTTAAACAAAGGGGCCACGTAAACAGACTCCGCCGTGCTGCTTTAACGTGTATGTCTGCTGCTGTGACACTTGGCCTTGTCTCTAGGGGATTCCTCAGCTGGCCGGGTTCGAAATCAATAGACAGGGTGTCAAACTGAATTGCAGTCAACCTTCGTTCCTCTGAGGTACAGTTCACCATCTCTCCACCAAGGCACGTAAAAATACCCACAGGGCACTGGAAGGCTGGTGGGTTGCTTTATCCCGGAGGGAGAGGGGCGCATCTAAGCCGTCTGCAGTTGTGACCAACAGTCTGTTGGAGTAATACTTCCTGTCTGATGTGAAATCCTCTACTATTTATTATTCAAAAGGTGCCGAGATGGTGCTTGTCACATAAAGCAATGTTTATAAAGTGCAACTCTGCAACTCCACCACTGTCTGTTTAATACACTCATCTATCTCACCACACACAGTCACCAATTAATTTCACCCTGCGGAGAATAGGGTGAAGTAGGACAATAGAAAGCAATTCATTAAAATTCAATAACAATTTTTTTACTTTTACTGCTATTCTGCATAAAATATGCGACCAATTTGCAGTAAGTTTGGCATTTTGATCAGTTTGAGTAAATTTTCCCCTTGGTATTTCACGTCACGATGTATTTTTACATGCACCAGTAAGTATAAAACCAGTTTTGTTTTTGGTTTGCTGGCCATGGAGACCCGTAATAGGAACCGATGAGCTGTACTGGTGGAGAGGGAAATTGGAGGGCAAGTTCATCATTTTTTGAGTATCAATGAGATGCCAATAAAACGTCACCTTCAGTATTACCTGTTTCAAGCCTAATGGATTTTGGGGCTAGACTGTTTTTGCCATCATTGCAAGCTGGAGAAGATCATGTGCCAAGATGCCAGTCATTGCAGGAATGCTCTTCAGACCCACACGGCCCAAACTGTCATAGAAATGGAATGGAATGAACCGTTGCATAATAGATGCTATAGGAGATCTCGAACTACAGATAGGATCTACAAACCAAGAAAGTCACACGGAGGGATTTGAAACGCCTTCTCCGTTTTTTTGTCCTCAAATATCACAGGGAATATGTACTCTTAATTTCCCTAAATTTCCCAGAGCTGTCCCGATCATTCTTGCGGGGACCCTAACGTGGCGACAGCCCCAGTAAAGTAGAGGGCATTCAGGGTTCCCTCTCATAAATTGCTAATGAGATGAGGACCCTGATACATGGCAACGTCGTAAATATTCATGTGGGAGAAAGTTCTTTCAGCCGCCTGCTTAACCACCCAGCATCAATATTGATGGAATGCTGCTAGGTCCGGCCTAACCAGTCGCAGATTCCGACTATCAGAGAGGTGCTGAGAAAGGGCAGTAAGCCATCTCAATAAGGAAGCGATGGAATCTATTCAACGTCCCCATCTCAGTGCTCATCCCAGACCTCCTCCGCTTCCTTCGGGATATTTTATTCATTGTGGTTTAGATAGGTTTCCTGACTGGAATTGCCGACCGGTAGACAATATGAAAATTGGATAACAAATCTACACTGATACATCTAATATAAATCCAGAAACATATTCACATTGTTGAAATATGTCTCAAAGGCATTTTTTTCCAGTTATCACTTTGTATAGTAAATGGATTCATATGTTCATTGTGGTTAGCTGAGTTTGGGGCTTATTTGTACGTAGATATATGTATATATTACGTATTCAGTTCTATATTATGTGTATCTCTGTTCTGAAGAATTTACTGAATTACAAAATGCGTGGGGAAAAGCCATAAAACCCAGCAGCCCAAGTACCCTTGGGGTGACTCTCTTCAAAATCCCGGTCAGATCAGTGCCTCCCGTTGTCACACGTGTCACCAAGGTCTTGAGTAACAGGAGGGTCTCAAGCGTCCCTGGAATTGCTGAATTCTGGACAGGCTCTGGGGCAAAATTACACCCCTGTATCTGACATGCGTATTCTTTAAGGGTCTTGCTGCCCTTTCTACGCCTTGCTGAGATATTTCCATCGTCTGCTTGAGAGACATACATGCGTAAATGGGATTTGATTATGTGTAAATAAATGTGCAGGTTGCGTACTGAAGGATAGGCGTCACATGGCTAGTTATCAATTTGTGTTGTGATCGTTAATGTTAACTTTTCATGCTTTTGAATGCTTTAGTGTTTTACTTTTTAATTACTTTTGTTACCACGCATCAATTTGCCTCGCAAATTCTGAATTCCTATTTCATAATTACAATCTGTCTATAGGCTTTAAGGAAGGAACAGCATTCATGGGGTCTGTTGAGTGCAGGCTTACTCATTCAGCGACAATTAATTGCAAAACCTTACACCCACACAACCAACTACAGACATAGCTAGTTTTTATTGTGAGTATAAGGAAAATCTACTGATAGAGTATTTCAGCTTCAAACATGTATTTTTTGCTGTTGAGGAATCGTGTTATAAAGGCGGTTATAAATTTTGTCTAAAAATCCATTGATTGGATGTTTGAAGGATTTATGAATCAGCCTGGTTAGGACCCCAGGTCTGAGCAGACAGACCATGGCATATGTGTTGTATGAACTGTGTACACCAGTAGTGGCTGCGTCCTTAGTGATTCCCATCAAGGGAAACTGCTTTTGTCCACAGACATCTAAAAAAAAGAAAAAAGTAACGAGTTCAGTCATTCGTGCTTTATAATGTGCTGTTACGTCTTTTAGAAATTTAAGCACATCCCCTTTGTAACTTAAGTTTACATACGTTGAGCCATACACCCTGTGCACTGAGGACAGACCAGATGGGAACTTTTGATGAATTCCCCTTAGGCAACTGTCCAATAATCCATTCATCCTGTTACACATCACTTAATGAAAAGCGCTGCTGGCTGTCTGTGAGGCTAAACCACAAGAGAAATACATCTGCACAGTAGCCCCAGCCCAAGTGAACCATAATAGGTCCCTAACCACTGAAACCTAAACGTTTTTCAAGTGAACTAATTTGATTTAACTTAATCTCCTCTACACCCTGATGGTTGTTCACTCACACCGTTTTTAATGCGATCAGGTCAGTCTGCCACGCCGTGAAATATTTTATCTTACTGCTGGTTAAATGTTACAGAAAATGGAATCGAAGCCGATGCAAATTCTGAAATCTGAGTTTGAAAGGGGGAAATATTTCAGTTTGCTTGAAATATTAAAGGGGGAAGTCACTTCTATTCAGGTTGCTTATGCAACTACTCCACTCTCTGTGAGGCTGTCCATTGTTCACCTCAGTCCGATATTGCAAACGTGCAAGGCCAATGTAGTTCATAATGCCCGGAACTCTGTGTTGAAGGGTTATATTAAATCCATGTTGCAGAAATGAAATAGTCGCGAATTTCTTGTTTGAGCCTTCGGCTGTAGTTTTCAGACTTCAAAATGTTTTCTCCGTATCCCCTGCATGGAAGTTAGATGCCCTCATATGTTGACCGACAGATGTGCTGTTTAATGGGCCTTTTGTCAGTTTTTCTTATCTATAAAGTTTATCGTGGTGGGTCTAGGTGTTTTTTCGAGTGAGGTAGTGCAATATAACAGCAAGGCAATCCTGTAATGCACTCAGAAAACTCAAAAAATAAGGTCTAAAGTTTTACACGCAGTTCTCGGGTAATGAAAAAGGAACTCATTTCAAATGTTTTCATTTGTTAATATGTAATTATTAATGTCACAAATAAGCCCTTTCAGTGAAATAAGTTCTTGCTTACAAAGTCAGAAGGTCACACTGATACTAAGCCAGATTTTCCTGATAAGCTATACAGAGAAGTCCCTGTACAACCAAAGAAGGCCACTCCATCTGCGAATGAAAACGTACATTGATGCTGTTTTCCATGTGAAATAAATCCCATTTCTTTTATTTAGTGCTGTGAGTACACATATTCACGAATGTATTTTACATCCTCTGAATCACCTGAAGAACAGAGTGAAGACCAGACCTTTTGCCTCTGTTGGATATATGAGACATTAAATGACAGTTGGTAGGAGGAATGAGAGATTATTGGACTTTTACGTTGGGTGTTGAAAGGCTTTGGAAAACCTCCATTTGGCCACCTTCTAGGGCAACTGGGCAGAAATTAAGGTGCGGGCTAAGCGGGCGTGGCTCTCAGTCAGGGCCCCAAAAAAACAAAAACAAGAACAAAAAGTCTGTCCCCCCCCCCCAGCTGGCATGCTCATTTTTGTGAGGGACGCAAAACTTTTCCCAACTGATGCCACAGTGGGTCATTGTGTCTCTGCCAGCTCTCCCTGACGTCCCGTGTTCAACTTCTCACCTGCAGCCCTGCCGGCCACCCCGGGCTCAGTGTGAGGTAATTGGGCATTTGCTTTTGTTCCCAATTGTGCGAATTAATGACCCTGGATGTGTGGGATCGGAGCGGCGTTTATTAGTCTTCCTGTTCTGTGGGTCTGTGTCTAGGTGCCTGTATGTGTTTGCGTGTGTGGGTTCATTTATATGCTTTTAATTTTGACAACAAAATATTTCAAGTGCTATTTAATAATTTATCAACTAAGGGTTCCACAGCGCGGCTGTGATTTGACTCATATTCACTACGAGTGTGTATGATGGTTACTGTCAACTGACCCTCCGTTGAAACACATGTTTTCTAGTATGGTTAAATTGGTAGTTTTATAAATTTTAAAAATGCATAATCTCTTTCTAAAGAAGCAGTATTAAGAAAGATGTCCACTTGTTGGGGGTCTACGTTGACGTTCTTCCGTATGCGTATTAAGTGTTCTTAACGGTTGGCTGAGTGATTACGCCGTAAGTCTAATTTAATTTAATTTTGTTGACGACAAATTCAGTTAATGAATTGGTAGCTTAGCAGCTCTGTTAGTTCACACTGAGTAACGGGGAGAGATATGTTAAGGGTAGTTTTACAGCGGAAAGGTATAAAAAAAAAATTGTGTTGTTATTGGCGGTTTAAAAAAAAAGAGTAAGATCTGAGGTGGTGTTCAGTTATGTAGTTTATTCAAGTGTTTCAAGCAACTATTTTCAAGGAAATGTATTCATATAATTTACATTTTTTAAAACCACCAAAATGTCTGGCGTCTATTGTCTACGGTTGTCGTACCCGATTCGAATAGTCTTCGCGATGAGCGATTGTTTCCTCACGTATCCTACGTGTGTTCACTCAGTATTTGTACACAGTTAGTAAAAAATCAGAACATTTAAAAAGAATGGCCGTATGTCTGTTTCCCAGTGTCACTGTTAAATGTTTTACGTTTCTCTGAGCAACTCACTCGGGCTTACTGACTGAAGTTGAGAGGAATCGATCACCTGGAAGGTGAACCAACACCCTTAGGCACAGTGAAGATCGAGGCCATCTCCAACACCTGTCACTCTATAGGGACTCTACGCCCTCAGCTCCAGCTACATGACCCCTCTGGCTACTTTATGTCTGGTGTCAGAAAAAGCTGAGAGAGGATGAGGAGAGGCCAGACCACCTGTTCAATTACTTACAGTGCCCTGATCCTGGTTAACATAGAGCTCCTGAATTACTGGATTTTCTAGTCTTTATATGACCAGAAATAGTTTTTAAAGAAAATTGAGACTAAAGTCATAAGCCAACTGAGTTACGAAAGTTACTCTCAGAAAAGCATGATTTAATACTTAAACGGTTCTTTGCAACAATGTGCATTCAAGTATTTACATTTTTTACTAAGTACTTTTATTTAGAATCCCAGGCATGGTAACGATGCAAAATCTAAATGTGGCTGAACTCTGTGGGGCGAGCCACCTGTCAAAAAACAAGTTTACTGGCTCTGCCAGGTGCAACGCCAGGAATAATTAAATGTCTTAATTGACAGTAAAATGTGCATTGGCAGGGCTGTTGCTGTGCTTGAGCGAGCGGCCGGAACACCCTGTTGCCCCACTCCATGATTCCGTAGCCAGGGGCCCCCTGACGGCACTTGGGCCCCACGATGGCGTTTGGGTCCCTGCCTCCCTGCTCCAATGAGAAACTGTCCCTGAAGCTTCTCTGCCTCTGACTCGGACTTGACGTGACAAGTGTGACAGGTGAGTCTGACTGTGATCCAAACCTCACACTTCGGCACATTCAGGGTCACTACGGCAACAGGTTTGGAGACGTGTTTATCAGTGTGTGCACGTGTGTGTGTGTGCGCATATGTGTCCGTGTGTATGTGGCTATAACTAAGAGAGTTCTCTATTATAAATGATGATTATAAAAGTGGTAGTAATCATTAGGGCAGCGTCTTTGAGCGTGTGTGTGTGTGTGTATAAATGTATGTGGTGTGTCTGGGTGTGTGTGTGTGTGTGTGTGTGTGTGAGTGTGTGTGTGTGAGTGTGTGTGTGTGAGTGTGTCTGTGTGTGTGTGTGAGTGTGTGTGTGTGTGTCTGTGTGTGTGTGTGTGTGTGTGTCTGTGTGTGTGTGAGTATGTGTGTGTGTGTGTATAAATGTATGTGGTGTGTCTGGGTGTGTGTGTGGAATAGCATGCAAGGGTTGTAAATGTGCGTGACTGCCCATGACACCTCTGCTGGCTGAATAGCATGTGGGTTGGCACGTGAATCAGCCGATTACTTTGTGTGGGTGTATGTGTATATATGGCTGTGTGTGAGAGTGGCTGTGTATGTGTGGGTGTGCGTGTGTGAGTGTGGCTGTGTGAGTGTGGCTGTGTGTGTGTGTGTGCATGGGTGTATGTGTGTGTGTGTGGCTGTGTGTGTGTGAGTGTGTGTGGCTGTGTGTGTGTGTGTGGCTGTGTGTGTGTGTGTGAGTGTGTGCGTGTGTGTGGCTGTGTGTGTGTGTGTGTGTGGCTGTGTGTGCGTGTGTGTGGCTGTGTGTGTGTGTGTGTGGCTGTGTGTGTGTGTGGCTGTGTGAGTGTGGCTGTGTGCGTGTGTGTGAGTGTGT
>JAOVYW010000040.1:3015934-3029131 GCA_025775045.1 Hiodon tergisus
CGTGAGAGCGGGTTCTAGTCCACTCTGCGTGAGAGCGGGTTCTAGTCCACTCTGCGTGAGAGCGGGTTTTAGTCCACGCTGTGTAGGAGTGGGTTTCGGTTTTGCCGTTCTTTTTCTCTGCTCAGTAATGGAGTTGCACTTTTAAGAACTAAATTTTAAGAACTAAAAGATTTGGAATTTGGTGAAATTGAAAATGCCAAATCAGAGGTTAGAATAATAGTAACATGTTTATTCGTAATATTTTGTGCCAATGTAGTCTAATATGATTTAGTCATGCGAATATGATGCAAATTACTGACCCAAATTGACCGAACTTTGACTAGTTTGGATTTGTTGATTTGATTTTCTCATAAAACAGACCACATATATGAAATATTTATTTACGCTCCTATTTAAATTGTATCTATATCTTTCAATAAGATGCAAAAACTAAAGTTTTGGATAGTGGATCCCCAATCAGTAATTTCAGAATGTAACAAATGCGCCATCCAGTGGAAAGTGGACATCATTGCTGTTCAACTTGACCATCCTGTAAACTACTGTACTGTGCTGTAAAATTCCAGAGTGCCGGATATATCTGCATTCCATATATAAAATTAATTAATCTTTACATCAACAGATATTCATAATTATAATAAATGCAAAAAATAATAGCATATGTAAAAAAATAATTACAAATGCTATTATTTGTAAATGAATATTAAGGAATGTTTGAACGCATATCAAAATTAGGAATTAGGAAAATTTGTATGAAAGAAATAAAATGGAATGCCGTTTAGGCAACAACGTACAATAGCTGTTTGCCGCGGCTTGCATTTAAATCACTCTGTAAAACATTTAAATTCGAATTACAGAAATCTCGGTACAATATGTTCTTATGCGGCGATGTACACGCATACTGTAGCTGACAAGAGTCTTGACATCAACAGGATTAATCTAAGCACTCCGCATTTTCAGACACGTGCAAGAAAAATCTTCACACACGTTGGGTGTTTATTTGACCTAATTATTACATGTCACCTCTACTGAAGTTGGGCTGGTTTCTGTTTCTTATTGCTGTATTAGCACTTATTCTGAATGAGTGGCGCTGAAATGGGAGAAAGGCGTTTGCTTTTTATTAAAAGGACTAACTAAAATTCCTGATTTTAGAATGTTTATTGCTGAAATGAATGGGCGGCCATTGTTCCACCATTGAGGCAGATGTGTACTTAAATTGTTCCTAAAATTGTGCTTATTGTTTAAGTTTTGTGTACTGTGAACAATGTTTAGAAGGCAAACATCTGGAAAGAAAATGAGAAACCTGTGGTAATAAAAGAGTTATTTTCTTTAATATTGTTATCTTATTACAGGGAAGTTATAACTGATAATAAATAAATAAATGAACTCACTTGGCTCATGGTTGCTTATGGATTTGAAATCTTGGTTGATTATTACAAATTTCACATTGTAAGTATTGGCCCTTAGGTTTATTTGAAGCACATGATAGTAAGTTTTTTCAGAAAAAGTTTCAGACAGTTTTTTTTAGCTGAAAACACACCAGAAAACCATTCTGAGAAACGGGAGCAGAAACGCGGGGTGGCATTGGTGCCTCATGGCACCAGGATCTGAGGACCGAATCCGGTCACTGTTGAGATTTCAAATTCATGCTGTGTTCAATACACTGTAACAAATAAAATTTGATTTGACTAATTCTTGTGGGTTTCCTAAAATTTGCTCTGTGTCCCCCATGCCCCACAGAATGGCATCCTGCTTGGATGTTACCTGCCTCACACTCTATGTAAGGCTCTGGCTCCCTGGGACCCTGAATTAGATAAGTGGTTTCAGAAGAAGATGATTGGCTGCAGAACACCCAGAAATATAATATCCAATTCCACTTTTGTTCTAGAATTTTACTGTGTAAAAAAATAAAACCCCTTAAGCTAAAATGTTTGAACACTCAGTAGGGAGCCGATGTCAGACGTAGGCTATTGAATGTCTGGTCCTCTCATCTTCTGGGCAACACAACACAACTCTCTTAAAGATAAATAAATAAGCATAGAGCTCTCTCAGCTGCATGGAAAAGCCCATTTCATTTCAGCAACAATAAATTCAAGGCAGGATTGCTTCCAAAATAGTAAGGGAAAGATCATTAGTCTACACAAACCTTCCCATTCCACATTGTGGTGGTCAACGGAGGTGGATGATATAACGCTATGATAAGAGAACAAGCCAAACACCGCGTGCTAGTAGACATTGTAATGAACCATTTCAGAGTAATACAAATTGCCGACAAAGGAGTCGCAGGCTCTGATCATAAAACATTTCTAAATCCATGCACATGATGACAGTTATTTTGCCTCAGCAATTTACCTGTTTATACTTTATTTATTTATTCACCTGTCTCTGTTATTAATTAAAGGTTCCATGTGCTATGAATTCGCTCAGTTTTGTTTTTTGTAGCCACAAAGGTGTGCTCTTAGTTCCCACAAGGTCGCAAGGTCCAGCGATTGAAGAGGGGGTCGCACTTTGGCAAAGCAGACACATCCAGCCAGGTGTTCTAAAACCAGGAGGTCCTCTTAAAGAAAAGTCTCTGTAAATTAAAATGAACCATAAATATCACCAGGAGGACAAGCGGTTAACTCACCTAACTCATCAAACCTGCCGTTTAATGCTCGTTATACGTTCCTGTGACTTGTAGTATTGTAAATTGTTTCAATTTTTAATTGTTTTGGCAGTTCTCGTCTGAACACAAAAAGTACCAATACCATACAGTACACTACCGTACATGCGACGTTGGCGGCAATGTAGTAACACCTCCAAGACACTAGAGACCGCATTGCTAAAACATTGTATTCAAATTTCAGAAACATTTAGATTATCTCTTGCCGACTTTAGTTTTCTAAGTGACTCAGTGAATATAGGAGGAGTAAAGATGGCGGACAACGGCGGCTCGGACCCTGTGAATAACAATAATAATAAAAATACCACTTCTGAGGGGACTATAATCAGGGTCACTGTCAAAACCCCGAAGGATAAGGAGGAAATTGCGATCGTGGAGGATGCTTCTGTCACACAGGTCTATTAATTTAAGCCGTAATTTATTTCGCTACATGCGTGTGTATTACCGTGCCCCTTGCCCTGCCCGGTTGTGTGAACCCTAGCTAGCTCGCTAACTAGCAGCTAGCTAACGATGGCGAGTAGTATTATTTAATCAGATTTCTAAAAACAGAGCTAAACACTTAGGGGGTTGTGAAACGGCAACAACTGCCGCGGTAGATGTACTCGACGGAAATGGTTTTCACTAGCTATTTAATTATTTCGAGATATTTATCTATCATTTATGTGATTTTGAAAGAACGGGATCACACCTCAGTCATGTGCAATCAAATGCGCAATCGATTGTAGCTGATATCGAAAGTGTAATAATTACCGCCATGATTATTTAATTCACGTGTATTTCCTTCGAGTAATTTACGTTCAGATGTCCGAACCATCTTTCTGGAATCTTCTTTGTAGGCGACGCTTATACTTCGAATTAGAATCACATCTTGAATGTTCTGGAAGAGTCCCTGAAAAATGGTTGATAATCACCTCAGCTAGTTGGATAGGTAGCTAGGGAGACCACACAAATTAGGCCTGAATGCGCAAAAGCCTTTTTTACATTTTTGGTATTTAAGTAAATTTTACCAAAAATTGTTTTAATCCTGCCGTTTTCGGTAGGTCTACGAGATAATGTTTTCAACAAGTACGGTTTAAATTGTCAGATGCGTTGGCAACTTTTAAAATCAAATTGGTTACGGAGCTGGCAGTACGAACCGGAATAGAGAAGCCGGGTTTGAACCATTTGCTGTATGATTGTGGTGAAACAGTTTATAACATTGTTGTTATTTCCTATAATGTAACATTAAGCACTATCCTTTGTGAACAAAAACTGCTTGCGTGTTTGTATTCGAACTTATTAGTAACTTTGTTGGTAATTCAGAGTATTAAATTTGGGCTCACCTATTTCTGTGATAATGCTTGGGCCCTTTTGGTATATTATCTAGCTATATTCAAATATAGGCGCTGCCGTGTGTGTGTGTGTGTGTGTGTGTGTGTGTGTGTGTGGGGGGGGGGGTTGTTAAAACTGACGCTAGTTTCAAAGCTTTTTTCATCCATACTATATTCGATATGATTAGTAGAAACAAAATGTTGTGAAAGTTATGTCCATTATGGAAGCTGAATTTATCAAGACGGGTGAATGTTCCTTTGGAAATAAATCGCAATCGCTGCGCATAGATGGCTGAACGTCCAAACTTAATTCCAAGTCTGTCTGGAATGTGTATTTACTTGATTAAAGCCATTTCCCAAAGTGCCATAAATTTTAAGTCTCCAACGTTGGGGGTTCTCAAGGCCAGAATTCATAGAGCAGTTTTTTTCACAGACGGTCAGGTTCTGATTAATCCTATGTAGATTGAATGAGTGACCATGGTGTTAATTCTAGTTACTGTGGCTGGCTGTCCCTACTCATCAATTCTTGAGTTGGCTCTGATTGGGAATCTCGTTCCTTGCAATGACGGGATTGGTAGTCAGCTTCTCAAAACTCTCTGCCTGGCTTTTTCTCTCGTCCCACTGTAAAAGATTAAAAGACAACATTTATTGTGTTGCTCTGAATTTTGATGGTTTGGATTTGTGTTAAATTTTGGCCTTTTTATTGTGGGAGGCTAATGGACCCTAATTATCTGCCATGGCTGGTTCTGTGTTCATTTTTGCTCGGAACAAGAATCCACCTGGCACCGCTTGAAATGCGGTAAGCCTTGTGCTTGGCAACGGAGCCCCTTTGGTTTGAGACCTGAATCCGATTGTCTGAGTTTTTATGAGTTCGGCTTCTACACAGTTTAATTTTTAAAAAAAAGGAGCTTTCTATCATACACGTTGGCAAGATCTAGAAAGGGGTACTGGCCATAGTAATGTCAATTTGTTTTTAAGGGAGCCACTCATCGGGTCACCCAGTAGGAGTTTTTAATCTTTAGACCATTGACCCTTTCCCAACCATGCATGTTAGAGAGAAAGATTAAAAACCTGCTGTCCTGGCCCTTTGATGTCCAAATCCTTGACTTGTATCACTAAACCATTACCTTTCTCCACAGTTTAAGGAGGAGATCTCCAGGAGGTTCAAGGCTAAGCAGGACCAGCTGGTTCTGATCTTTGCCGGGAAGATCCTCAAGGACGGGGACACGCTGAACCAGCACGGTATCAAAGACGGCCTGACGGTACACCTGGTCATCAAGACTGCACACAAGTAAGGGCTTGTTCTCCAGAACCCAGTCCCTGTTGGTTTTTCCCACGGTTTCGGGGTATGTTCAAGGAGGGGTAACGTGCTGTTTTGGGGAGTAGAATGAGTATTTTGGAAATGGCCGTTATAGGAGGCATTGCTATATTAGAGTAGAGGGCACACATTACTAGTTAGTAGTTTTTGGGAGTGCACCAAGAAATGGCTAGTTTGGATCTACTAACCTGCTGTGCTCCAGGCCAGGTACAGTAATGCAGAAGTTAGTTTTTTCCTAAAATTAGGCCAGTTGAAGTCCAGCTTTACAAATAAAACTGTTAAATCAATCATTAAACCAAGCTTTGTTTGTTATAGTGCTTTTTAACAGTTAGAATTAGTCAAATGGAGCTGGAAATAAATTCTCTACAATTCTGTAAGCCATTCATGTTTAAACTGAACGACTGTCTTTGGTACTCCAGGACAGCAGATGGTGCTGGATCACAGGCTTCTGCTTCAAGCTCTAGCACCCCACAGGTGAGCAGCAGTAGTCCTAACCCCCCAAGCCCCAGCCCGACTGTCACCTCCTCTCCTGCCGGGTCCAGTGTCAGTGGCAACGGCACCACGCCTGTTCCTCCACAACCAGCCAACATATTGAGTGAGTAACCCTGTAAACTGACAGGCACTCTAGTTACTGTGGTACTTTCTTAGTTTGCTACTAGAAGGGGGGGAGAAAACGATATCCGGCTACTTCCATTACATGCCTTTAGCGTAGCTCCAAGATCGTTAAATGTCTACTCAGACTGATATCCACTAACAGTGGTCATAACCTTGAGGGTTGGGTATTGTAGCTTAGTGGGTAGGTATGATTCGTCATCGTAGTTACGAAGAGACTGGTACACTGTTGAATGACCTGTGAACATTGTGGTTTCCGCTGTTCAGTCCAAACAAACAACTCTACAGCATTTCTTTGGGTTTAATGTCCGTTACAAGCTTAATGTGAAACAAAGCCCGTTTTCTTGAATGTGTATTTTTCAGTGTTTTTTCTCTCTCTAGGTCTCTTATGTTTTGCCTTTTGTTTTAAAAGTGGCAGCACTCCAGTAGCAGATTAAATATGCTTTGGCGCAAAGGCTTATTTTGTATTCTGAGGCTCTTACTTGTTCTCTGCTGATCTCTGAACATTGCTCCGTACATTTCTAATCTCTGATCAGTGATTCCTACTCCTCTCAATGTCACCGGCCCATGATCAATGCTCAGTAGCAGATTCGTATTGCCACTGGTAGCGGACAGCCCAGTTCAGCCTGCTTCTCTGAGCTATGTCCTTGTCAGGGGTTGAAGCGGTGATGGGATCGAGTCCCCTCTATTGGGATGTAAGCCCATCCTGACTGTTGTTTCCTGCCTCCTCAGCGGGTTTTGGCGACCTCTCCAGCCTGGCGGGCTTGGGCATGGGCTCGGCCAACTTCATGGAGCTGCAGCAGCAGATGCAGCGTCAGCTGATGTCCAACCCGGAGATGTTGTCCCAGATCATGGAGAACCCGCTGGTGCAGAACATGATGTCAAACCCGGACCTGATGAGGCAGATGATTGTGGCCAACCCGCAGATGCAGCAGCTGATGGAGCGCAACCCCGAGATCTCGCACATGCTCAATAACCCTGAGCTCATGAGACAGGTGAGGTTTTTTTTTTTGGAATGCACCACGGTAAGTGTTGGTCTCTGTTGACTGTTGTGATTGTCCCTCTAGTGGCCCCATGGGGACGTTACACGCAATATATTATATTAACAGGTCAGGGCAATAAGGTCTTGCCTGCACAAAAAATATTGAGTTTATACAAACGTATCACAAATGTTCTTGCATTTTTTTCTTTAGGATGGTTAACAATTTAAGTTTCTTCTCAATTCTCACATTTCACCAGACCATGGAGCTGGCGAGAAACCCAGCCATGATGCAGGAGATGATGCGAAACCAGGACCGGGCACTTAGCAACCTGGAGAGCATCCCCGGGGGTTACAATGCCCTGCGCAGGATGTACACCGACATCCAGGAGCCCATGTTCAGCGCCGCCCGCGAACAGGTAGTCTCGCCATCCATCCATCCTTCCTTCCTTCCGTCGATAGGAACTCTTAAGCGGTAAACAATGCAGGAAAATGGAAGCTCGGTTTTGGAATGTGCTGACAACAGCAGGCATCTGGTACAACAAAAAGTTGTGGTGTTTGCTTAGATATAACAAATTTTCCACTGTTCTGGTTTCTGTTGCGGTGAATAGCCAGACATTTATTGAGGGGAATTGACTTGCAGCGCCCATCTCCCCAGACTCTTGGGGTAATTCTCTTGATCTGCTAATATATCCCAACAGTGTTCTGTAATTAAGTTTTCACGTCCTCCTCTCTTCCTCTGCCGCCAGTTTGGAAGCAACCCCTTCTCTGCCTTGGGAGGGAACTCTGACGGTTCTGGGGTCCAGCCGTCCAGGACGGAGAATCGCGAGCCCCTGCCAAACCCCTGGGGACCCCCTGGCTCAACAGCACCCCCTGAGAGTGGTGGCAGCACAGGGACCTCCACGTCCTCGTCTGTCCCGAGCGGGACCGCCCCTCCCGTCTCTAACCCGCTGGGGATCAACGCTGCTAGCCTGGGCAACGGTACGGATACTTTTTTTTACCCCCTCCACTGCCCTGTTACCCTATACTGAGGAAAAACGTGAATTGCTATTACTGTGGCGTTGAAGCAGGCCCTAATTTACTGGATAAAATGGATCAGTCTTCCTGTACAACAAGGAAATTCCAGGACCTTTATAGTATTGAGAATGATATAGTGTTAGTTGTATTATGGCAAATGCACGCAGTGAAATGGGTTTTAGTTTCCATTATTCAGTCATTTGTATTGATTGGTCAATTTTAACGACTATGTTGACCCTCTGCATCCTAACTCTGTGGTCCTCACTTAATGTGCATGTACTTTTTTTCTGCCTTGGCTCACAGGCGTGTTCAACAGTCCTGGCATGCAGAGCCTGCTGCAGCAGATCTCCGAGAACCCGCAGCTGATGCAGAACATGCTGTCTGCGCCTTATATGCGCAGCATGATGCAGTCCCTGGCGCAGAACCCGGACGTGGCCTCACAGGTCTGCAGAGATCGCACTGAATGCTTTAACGTGGGTGTGGGTGTGGGTGCGTGCTAGCCTCGGGTTGACTCTGGTGTTCGGCGGCGCAGGCTCTGAGTCAGACCTTGTTAAACGGGCCTGCCAAAGCCTATTTACATAAGAGCTCCGTCTGTACAAATGTTGAACCGACGGGCTGGTAAAATATCAGGTCCCGTTAACGTTGAACGCCGGGTGGTAACACTGGCTTTCCATGTAGGAAACCTTTCAATGAGGTCTTTTTCAATATTCCCCCTGGATGTTGAAGAACTGTCAGCTTATTAGTTTCCTTAAGCTAATCAATAACTGTCTGGATACCTCCTATGGTTTAAAGATTAACTGTATGGCCCAGGTGGGTTCTCATCCTATTATCACCATAGAGACGCTTAGTGATGGCAGTTTAAAGTTGTCCGTATCTGCCTGGCAGTGCTGGCTAAAACGGGTTGTATGAACTGCTATTTCGGTGCCTCTCCCAGGTAATGATGAACAACCCCCTCTTTGCCGGAAACCCACAGCTGCAGGAGCAGTTCCGACACCAACTGCCAGTCTTTTTGCAGCAGGTAAGGGGGAATGATGCGGCGTGCCCCAATTTAGTCTATATATAGCACCCCTAATTGGACATTTTACCGCATGCTCTGCACTCCAAATGAAGCCGAAGTTTCATTCTAAACCTCCCCCGCGCTCTCAAGTCCCCTGCTGATCTCTGATCAGTTCTCGCTTGGCTTTAACGTTTAGATGCAGAATCCCGAAGCCCTTTCTGTGATGACGAACCCCCGGGCCATGCAGGCCCTCCTGCAGATCCAGCAGGGACTGCAGACGCTACAGACGGAGGCCCCCGGGCTCATGCCCAGGTAAGTTCTAACGCTCAGGACGTTACTGATCCAGTCAGGTGTCCCTTAGGTGTTTCTCATCCTTCAACAGGAGGTTTTCCTCATCCGACATTCACCCTTACAATTTAACATGCCAGTCGCCCTTAAGCACCATGTTTTTTCTCTATTGTGTGCTCTGCAAGACTCTGCCTACCTTAACGAGAATGAACGCTAAGCTTAAGTTGCCTTCAGTGTGAGGCGTTTGGCTGTAAAGGACCTTAAAAGGACTGGAAATTCAACATGAGAGTTCCCTTTACAATGACAAATGATTGCCCAAATTTGTTGACAGTTTTTTTCAACAGCTCAATGTTTGAAACTTTCAGTACTTAAAAGACTTTTCTTAATAGGGTGATCGTTATAATTACTGGAATGCCAGTTTGCTTTTTTTTATTTGTTCAGATTTTTTATATATGTATATTTAAAAAAACCCATTGCTTTGTAGATGCCTGTGTTAAGTCGAATAGCTATGTTGCTTATTGACTCAAATAGCTTACTCTTAAGTTACCCATTTACTGAAACCGTTAGTGTAGTACTTAGTTCAAGGATACCATGCCTTTTCTGAGAGAACTTTTCCCTGTCTGTTATATTATATATATATATATAACTTTGCTGTTGCCTCTTATTGGATTCCAGTTGTAATTATTGTTAGTAATGCTATTTTGAGGGACATTTACAAAATGCTTTGGATCCTGGGGAATAAAGTGAGGGAGTCTGTAGTGCATTGTGGGGAAGCTAAACAAACATGGTCTCCCACAGCCTGACCCCTGGTGGAATCCCGACGACCCCTCTGTCCACAGCAGGGGTTATCCCTCCTGAGAGCTCCACCCCCTCGGGAGGGGGCCCCGCCCCCGCCCCCGGCTCTGGGACCAGCTCCGCCCAGCAGCAGCTCATGCAGCAGATGTTACAGATGTTTGCTGGAGGAAGTGCAACGGTATGTGGGACGTGCATGACCGCTACGTAGCTTCCTTAAACCCCTCTAATGGGGAATCTTGTCAGTTTGCTGGCGAAACCTTTCCTGCCACTGTCAGCACTGTCCTCTTTTTTTAGTTTTGTTTGAGAGCCAGGTTCATGCTATTGTTGGGTAGATAATTTTGGTTAGATATTGCAGAGTCGGTAATTGTCGTATCCAGTCAGTGCATTTTAGGTGTGGTCTGGCTCCTGAAGGGATTTGTATGCTCAAATACACTGTTTGGGCGGTATTGAGTTACACAGACGTGGCCACGTTTTGTCTTTTGAATCGAGTCTGTTTTTAGTACTTGAGCGTTTGTTTGTTTAGACCACGGAAGTCATAATGTTGTGCTAGTAAAACTCTTTGGTGTTTGTTGAAACTGATCCGTTTTAAGGCAGGCCAAGCTTTTCCAGGGTGCGACGTAACTTGGCCCCCTCTTGTCCGTTTCAGACCCAGCCCCAGACCCCGCCCCAGACCCCAGAGGTGCGGTTTCAGCAGCAGCTGGAGCAGCTGAGTGCCATGGGTTTTATCAACCGCGAGGCCAACCTGCAGGCCCTCATTGCCACAGGGGGCGACATCAACGCCGCCATCGAGAGACTGTTGGGCTCCCAGCCCTCCTAAAGCGGCCCCGCCGCGCGCGGCACACGGGCGTGGCGCGGGTTGGGAGCGCGGGAGATGGTAGCCGGAGGGCAGAGGGACGACAAACAAAATACCAAGTCAAATAAAACGACAAATCCAATTTCTGACACAAACTCCACCGTGGCGTTCAGCTTGAGAGGCGAAAATCTGTAGCCAGGCTCCTGCCAAACCACCACTGCCCCCTCCACCCCACTTCAGTCCCCCCCCTCCCCCCCCAACAGGCCCTTTTCTGCTGACAAATGAACCTCTGCCCCGCCCACCACACAAGATCTGGCCGTGCCCCCTCCCTTACAGACTGAATTCTTTCTCCCTTGCTTTTTCTTTCCTTCTCGGGATGGGGTGTAGAAGGATGGGGAAAGTGGGTGTAGGCGCCACGTTCACCCTGTATAGGTGGTGCACTGTGCCGCAGCAGACTGACTCCGCTGTCGGTGCTGCCCCCCTCCCAATGTCAGCCATTGCCTCCAATGGAAACCAGACACAAAGTTGAAATTTTCCAGTTCATGTTCCAGGCGACCATAAATATAATTTCCTTTTTCTTCTTTTTTGTTTTTTTTCCCCCTGTATGCCAACATCCAGCGGGGCAGTGGTTGGGACGGGGGGGGGGGTGAGGGTGGAGGAAAGATTTCCTGATAATCAAGTATAGAAAATAAAGAGCTGGGTCTTAGGTCGTACAGCGGATGGGCTTCCAGTTCCACGTGGGGTGTCGTGTTTATTTCCTGTTTTTATTTTATATTTTCTCCTTTAGTCTATGGAGTCTTTGCCTGCCGAACTTCACTATTTATTGCAAGCGCTTTAGAAGTTAACCTTTGGCCTCTAGCAGACCTCTCACGTCACCCCTTAGTCTTACCAGACCTTTAATGTCATTCCTGATCAAATCGGCTAAACCGATTGGAATTACCCCTTGGGCACTCTCACGCCCCCTGGCTGTGACGGCTTTTCTCACCCACTGAATGTAAGGGGTTTCAAGGGCGGAAATCGAAACACGGCATGTGGTGGGAATCGTAGGAAGATTAATCAGGAGAGGAAAGTAAAATGGCCGAATAAAAGCTTTGATTGGGGTGGAGGTGGTGGAAAAACAATAAATATGGTTTTAACGCTGAAAAAATTGAGGACAAATTTCTTTCATTTTAAATTGATCATTTATTTTATATGAAATGTTGTATCTTATTTTAATCTCCTTTAAAAATAAATAAAAAAGCTGATACGCTTTACATTACGTATGGTGCCACCATACCATAAAATCTAGGTTGCTCTTGAAATCTCAGCCTTGTAGTTGTGGTAACCTTGGTAACGGCTAAAAAGCTAGGCTTCTTTTGTTCACCTCAGAGCTCCTATCCATCATCCAATTGACATGTTGAAACTAACTCTTAACAGTACTGTACTAAAAATAAACAAGGTTGGTCAATAATGCCCTCCATGTCAAGAGTGTTGGTCCTTCCTCCCGTCTTTCACGTTTCCTGGCGTTTCAACAACCCCGACGCTGAATGGGTTTCATTTGTATTCCGCTGGTATATTAATTCACGCAAACGGTGATGCTGTTCGTATGATAGCCCTAAAATAAATGCATTTGACTTCAGGCCGTTAGTTTTTAAAATTTTCATTCTATACATGGGGCTAGGTTTTAATGGCCCACCTCAAGAACAGGTTTAGGGTTTTTCGAAAGACCGCTTAATTCTGACGTCTAATAGAAGTGGGTAATAATACAATTCCCCTATCGAAGAAAGTTTGTCTTAATAGTTTTTCTTGATAATTTTTTATTGTGGTTTGTACTATAAAACATGTTAATTTTAATCTAATAGTCATGATGAAAATTATCCAGAAAAGTAATTTCTTGCTCATTAAAGTTCCCCTGCTTCATCCATCAAAAGCTGGATGGTTTGATGATTCAGACAATTTGTCAGGACTGCAGACCTTTTTTCCAAATCACCTTTCCAGTTTAGATTATAAAGTGTTTTTTAAACTCAGTTTGCCATGAGGAATTCACTCGAATTCAATTAAGTTCTTTAATTTGTGTTTTGTCTGGGCCCTTACTGGACAGCTAAAGGCTATGGTAGCAGATGGTGCTGCAGGGAGACACACAGTCGTTTCCTTTTTCAAAGTCCAGCCTCACTGTGGATATAAACTACCATGTCACATAAGGAAGTGACTCTAGGCATTGACCAAAAAGCAGAGTCATGGATCCAGTCACTACCACTTCTAGAAGGAGGGGCAGGGGGAGTTTTTTGCTCAGGGACGGACGTGATTGGCTGTCCGGAGTCACAGTTGGCAAGGCAGATTAGCTGGTGAATGGGGTGGAGCCTCCCTGCATTGACTGTACCTGTGGTTTTACCTGTTCCACCTGCCCCTGCGTCTCTTAGGCGGGGGGGGGGGGGGGGGGGGGGGGGGGG
>JAOVYW010000040.1:3044688-3055020 GCA_025775045.1 Hiodon tergisus
CTATCTAAAGGCTGGTGTGATGGTATCACTCCTGAACGCTATCTAAAGGCTGGTGTGATGGTATCACTCCTGAACACATAACATACTCTGTTAGTAATCGCCCAGCTTTGCACAAAATCCTTGCCTTCCTGAATTGGTCATTTATTGGTTATTCCTGTAAATCACCCGCTCCATTAATATTAATGAAGAACAAGCATTCTGACACGGTCTGGTCAGAGGTATAATTAAGAAAAATAACTTGAATTTGGGTTCAGTCATGCATGTTTCCTTTCACAAGGTCAGGGTTATGGGAGTATTTGGGGGCATAACTGCTGTTTAAACTCTTAGCGGGGCTTGTTTTAGGTGTAAATAACCCCCCGCCCCCCTTTGCAGTGGTGCTGATTGGTGACTCTGGCGTGGGTAAGAGCAACCTGCTTTCCCGCTTCACCCGCAACGAGTTCAATCTGGAGAGCAAGAGCACCATCGGGGTGGAGTTCGCCACGCGCAGCATCAAGGTGGAGGGCAAGACGGTGAAGGCCCAGATCTGGGACACGGCCGGTCAGGAGCGTTACCGGGCCATCACCTCCGCGTAAGTTTCACCTCGCCTTGTTAAACGTTTAGAGAGAGAATTCATTAATTAGGTTCTGCGATTGGACAGACGGACCGATATCTGAATCTGCATTTAAATCCCCTTCTCAAGGTATTACCGGGGCGCTGTCGGCGCTTTGCTGGTGTACGACATCGCTAAGCACCTGACGTACGAAAACGCCGAGCGCTGGCTGAAAGAGCTACGTGACCACGCCGACAGCAACATCGTCATCATGCTGGTGGGAAACAAGAGCGACCTGCGCCACCTGAGGGCCGTGCCCACTGATGAGGCCCGGGCGTTCGCAGGTCAGCTCCGTGCCAGCCCCTAAACCCAGAATGGTCGTGTGTTTCTTTGTGTTCCCCTGCTGTGAGAACCTGCAAGTTACAGGGCTAAACCTGTAACGCAAATAGTTTGCAATACAAATTCATTAAATTTATCATTATAATTGTAATTGTAATTACTGGTGAACTTGCTCAGTGTGTTTAAAGCAGTGGGCGGGGAAACTCACAACCAGCCGCTGGGATTCAAGATCGAGCTGCTCTGAATTCTCTGAATCGCGGTACTGCGTGTTGTTTGCGTAGCTTTGTCAAACAGAAGAACCGTTCACTTTGCAGATGTTATCTATGCCGTTGCCAGTACAGTACAAGACATCTACCGTTAATCTGCCCTTTTCAATTCTCCGGTTATTGCTATTTGTTCCGGTTAATGCTAACGCGTCGCGGTTAATGCTAACTTGTCAGCTAGCTTCGGCTTTCCCCGACCCGTCCCGAAAGCTGCGGCTGTTCGTTCCGTTTGTTCGGACTGAGAATTGTTAAAATGATACCTCTGTTTGCTTATTTGCCATAGAGAAGCACGGGCTGTCTTTCCTGGAGACTTCGGCATTAGACTCCTCCAATGTGGAGCTGGCTTTCCAGTCCACCCTCACAGGTAAGTCTTCACTACAGAGCAGAACAAACAAAACAAAAAAAGTGAACAGAGGAAGTCCCAAAATAGATTTGTTTTAAGAGATGATTTCAGACTCACATGAGTGAGTTTTTGAAAATGGTTACATAATACAAAAATTGCGTAGGTTTTCTCTCTTCGCAATGTTTAATTTATGGGTAGCCACTAGATGGCGATAAATACCAAATGATGGAAGTAATTTTTTTTCATGTATTTGATGGCTCAGTCATTGTGATTATTTTTAAAATATATGTGTGGATGGTAATGCATCGTCTAATTTTGTTTAGCGTTTGCTTAGTGAGTATAATTCTTATTAAACTATTAAATTATGATTTGGGTCTGGTCATTGTCACTTGCGTCAGATTGACTAGAATTGCAGTCACCGTGATGGGAAGACAATTATCTGGGATTACCATGACGATTGTCATGTGGTTATAAAAACAATGCTGTGGGGTTTCACGGAATTGCCCAGGTGATGGAAGGGATGAGTCAGGAGATGCTGAGGAGGGTTAGGATTCTATGGCCCGGTGAAAACAGGCCTGTCTGTACTGGCCATCACTGAGAAGTGACGGGGCGGGGGCGGGGGCGGGGGCGGGGGCGAGGATGGTTGGGCTCCCGGAGAAGGGTACTGTCAGCTAGCCTGAAGTCATGGCTACCAAGGTCTCAGAAGTGACTGCAGGAGATGGGCAGCCCGGGAGAGTTTCTGGGAAGAGTAGCGAATATCTTTTATTGTGTGCGCCTTGTGCTGCTTGGAGAAACCTAGCAGATGACAAACGCGGGGGGCCCTTTCGGGGTGCAGAGAGGAGCAGTCGGCTCCTGGAGATCAGTGAGGAGAAGGATGGTGTGGTCAGCTGCGTGTGTAGTAATGGTGCCCCAGTAAACTGTCCCTCGTCCCTCTTCCTCCAACACAGCCATCCACCACATCGTGTCCCAGCGGCAGATTTCCGGCCGCAGCGATTCAGACTTCTCACCCAGCTCCAACGTGGTCCCCATCACGGTGCAGCCCACCCAACACATGCCCAAGCAGAGCTCCTGTTGCCAAGGCAACTGAGACCTCTGCACCAGGAGTTTGGGTCTTGGGTTCGGGGGGCAGGGGGCAGGGGTATATATAGCGGTAGCAGCTAGTGCTTGTGGGCCTCTGACTGAGTGCTTGGAACAATCCATTTTAAAATGGGTGGGGTGGGGTGGGGGGTGGAGACACGCATATCTGGGTCTGGGAACCAAGAGTTTAATAATACTGTTGTGCAAGTCCTGTATTCTCAGCCCTGGTCCTGGGGACGCAATGTGGATGCTGGATTTTGCAGTTTATTATTGAAGTCATAGTGCCATGTAGTAAAAAGATGAGATCCAAGTTGACTCAAATGTTGGGTTAAGGTTAGCATTTCAGTTATTAAACATTATTGTCCCTTTAAATTTACTAACCAGTCCCATTTAATTAAGTAACGAGAGGCGTTGGGAATTCGTTTTAAGAACCTGTATTTTTACTGAAAGTCGAGGTTGACACAACCGGCACAGGCAGGAAGTCCCCAGGATTAGGATGGAGAAGGCGTTGGCGGGGTGAGTGGGTCCAGGTGGCACAGCAGACCTTACCGTCCTTCTGAGGGCCTCCTTAGGTCCAGAACGCCTCCTGCCAGGGTTGGCCGATTCTACAAGGCCGGAAGCAACCTGCACCAATTAAAATAAACCTTACTGCTAACGCGGAATGGACAGAATTTATTTAGGTAGAATGACAGTTGGCTGGAAAATTGTTACACATTGGGATAAGCATTTAGTATTTCCAACAAAACAAAAAAAAGGTTACCCCTGTATTGAAAGTAAGCTCTGAATGTTCCTTCCTCTCTTCCTCACAGCGATTGGAAATTGCCGGTGCGGCCCGCACTGTAGTCTTGTTCCTGGTCCGATAAGTGTTTATTTTTTTGTTCTTTTGTTGTTGGTAATGGCCGAGTACATGTGACCACAGAATTTGTGTATGTCCTATCCCAGCAGTGCGCTGTCTGGACCTTTTGTAAATTAAACAGTCCAACAACTTAGTTTTGCATAGCTCTAACACTTTGGAACAGGACTTGGATCATATTTTGAAGAATTCATAGACGATTGTCTACAATGCTGCAGTGTTGTCTGTTTTCCTTGCCTGTAAAGGGAGAGATGTTTACCACAGCCTTGGTTGTTGATGCCAGGTTAAATAATAGGGTTTCCCGAGTCGACTATTGGGTGAGATCGGTGATTTCCAACGCTACTCAAGAATGTTCACGCATAGATAAGGTTAAAAGTCTTCTTCTATTTATTCAGGGTTTAAATAAGATGAAGCTAAGTGTGTTATGTTCTGGGAGGAAAATCTCAACAGAGGACATGGGTGCCGTCAAGCCTTCCTTGTTTTTGTGCTTCATGTGGGTCAGTAATCTGTAAGTCCGTGATTTTTTATTTTATTTTTTTATTTTCTGTTGGCTCAGAGTAACTGTTACTTCAAATTTTGAGTTTTTTTTTACCGTCAAGTCGATTGACGTTTCAGCCCCTTCAGGGAATCGTACAGGTTTTCCTTGTGTGTCGTTGCCTTTTTCTAGGAATCCTGTCTCTGAACCCATCGTTACACAGGCGGACGGCACCACTCACGGCATTGCGGTATATTATTTAGAGAAATCATTATATAAACCAAAAAAAACGATGGAAGTAGAGTGGTTGTTTTGTTTTAAAGGACTTCCTGGAATGGAGGTTCAGTTTAAGTTAAATCAATAATTCACATCTGTAAGCTTTGATTACAAGCAATAACCACTACAATCTGAATTGCATACTGTGTGTGTGTGTGTGTGTGTGTGTGTGTGTGTGTGTGTGTGTTTTAATGCTAATTTCTGATTACTGCCCCAATGTGTATATTGGTTTTCGTTTTACCCTAGCTGTTATTGAAGTTTTTATCAAAATAGTTTGAACTGAAAGCTAATATGGATTTGACATCTCTTGAAAGTTATCTGCTTCAGGTTGTTTAGAAGCGATGCTGAGGGCGATGATTACGTTGGAAATAAAAATAAATGCCTTTTTGTATTTCTGCTTACTTAAATACTGTTCCTAATTTAATTAACTTATTTATCTTAATTGTAACGAGCCGCTAAACAACTAATTTACCTAATTAACCTAAACGTTAACGATTATAGCACAATGCTCAGTTTGAATTTACCTTCATTTGAATATTAATTTTTAAGGGGAAGGCAATTTGTTCAATTTAAGGTAAATGTAAACTGGGGCACTTTTTCTTACTGTGGCACGAGTACTTCGAACTGCCAAGAGTTGTCCGATCCAAATAAAGTCTTCAATTAACATCTCGGTCAAACTTAATTAAGAGCTCGGCCTGTATGAAAGACGACAGGACCCCAGGACTGGGAAAACACCCGTCTGACCAACTGTGCCAGATGGTAACGTTTCTCTCCGGGACAAGGTCCTTGTGTTCATGGGAGTCAGTTTTCCCTAAGCCACACTGCACTGTTCTTTAGCCCCCTTGCAGTTTCAGGGACAGAAAATTCAATAGAGGTTTTTAAGGGCTTTTATTGCGACCTGTATATGTACATTTGGTTTAAAGTGTGTGTGTGTGTGTGTTTATATAAAAATAAACATTTGTTAAATTGCATCAAGTTTTGGTTCTTACTGAGAGACCTTTTGTAACAATATTTAGTTTAAGGGCAGAAGAGGTCATTTTCTGGATTGCTTGGGTTGTTATTGAGGGGGTGGAGGGGTGCACTGAGAACAGCTTGGAGTTTAATTTCATCTTTTTTTTTTATTAAACATTTACAATACATTTTAAAACCGTCTTGCAAAAAAATACATGATACCAGAACTAATGTTAATACAGTATAGATGTTAAAACGAAGTTTAAAAACGACTACATATGCTAGTTTATAAAAGTCAGCCATGTTGCACGCCTTACAAGGACAAAGCAACGCTTGTGGCAGGCCGGCCGTCATGGGGCACGCCGGACCCCCCCCCTCAGCACAGAGAAATCGGAAAATGGGAGCAACAGCACCCCCTAGCCCAAACAAAAGCACGAAGACCACTATGAGACTGGTACAGAACTCTCCTCTTTTTTTTTTTTTTCAAAATTAATATTGTGCTGGAAGATTCTGAAAGCTACCAAAGACACTAACTGGAACCACCCCTTGTGGAGGACACCTAGTACTGAGGCCCGAGAGGCGGTTCTGGTCCTGTCTGAACATTGTCTGGATGAAAATCCGATACGTTTTGTCATTCACAGACGTGATACTTTTTTTCTTTTCTTTTCGGGATATATAGTTTTTGGTAACATACCCACTCAAAATAACTAGGACCGGACTTAAAATCTGACCAGTAGAAAACCCGGTGGCGTTGAACGTTTTTAGCACAGATAAACAGTGCACTGATAACCGCCCCTCGACCTCCGCCAGTTTCTAAACAAACCAGGTTCCCCCACGTATTAGCCAACTATTACGGTCAACGTAGAACAGCCTGTTCGCCCCTGGGTGCACAGGGAGGCTCACTGCTTTCTAGTACCATGCGGATATGTATGCATGAGCTCATTGTTGTCTACCACCTACTCTATATTGTCTATATGTTTACAAAAGCCTCCTCAGAAGAAACGCGATGCTGAGTGTTGTTTTGGATGGAGTTCTGATTACATAATAAACGGTAGAATGAATTCAGGGGTGTGAATTAAGGCTTGAATTAGAGTGTAAACCCCCCCCCCTTAATAATGATGTTTTTCTAATATGATGAAGCCGGTGAGTAAAAAGGTTTGGTGTGTAACCAGGAGTCGCACGCCGTCCGTGCTCACAGATTACGCGCTGATCTTTCCATTGAAACCGCAGTTTAAAACTGAGCGTTTACACGTTTTTCATTAGGGCCTGGGGAAAATAAAATTTAAAACAGATGAAATCTGTGATCTTTGCTTTTTTTCAATAAAAGTTACAATAACACACTTTATAGTAAAGATAAATATAATAATGCACGTTTTTGGTTCACTGAGAGATCGTCAGTTAAAGGGTCTTAACACTAATTTAATTTTAAATTTACACCAGTGAAATTATACCTGGAAAATCTCGACGGGTTTTTGTCATTAGGAATATTTAGCTATTAGCATTTTGTATGTACAAGGTGAGTGAGGCAAAGGAGAGGAGGCCAATATGGGGGAAATATCTCGGTACTCAGTGAAACAAAAAGGCCTCTTGAATCCTCTTAATGTTTTAAAGCACCCTTTCCTCCCCGTCATTCCATGAAATTTCACCGGACTGGCGTAACACATTACATTGTTGAGATTAAAATATAAACCGTGAATAACATACATAATCACCTATTCCTATAACAGTGAGATATAGATAGTTTGACTGATCTATTTACTGTTTATAAATAAAACTCTTTTTTTTTTCATCCAATTTTCCTAAAAACCAGCTTCCTGTTAGAAATATATTAATGTTTTGTATTAGAAAAAAGTATGGTCAACGTCTTTTTCTTTATTTCATAAATACCATCCAGATACTAACATTTTAAGACACAGTAATAATCCATGTTAGCAAAATACAATTTATGAAACTCTTAAATGTTGTTTTAACTTTTGCGTTCTACAAACCCAAACATATTCTGCCCAGAAAACCTTTCATGAACCAAGGTCATAAAAGAAAATAGTCTTTGAATAATTTAAAAGATACAGGAGTGCATTAGTTCATCGGACGTTTGTACATTCAAATGCATGACTTGCATGTCTACTCGGAAAAGATGATTTGTGAATAAATCCACTGGTACATTACTTAGGTCAACGTTTCCCATTTCTCCACAATCCGGTTTTAATTGCCCTTCTCGTGCGGGCATCGTCTCCCTCTGGCAACGGGAAGGAAATCTGGTTTTGGTAATGTACGCTGTGCCGTTATAGTGCCGTTATTCTAACGCTCCACACGACGCAACGGCAAACTGTGATGACCGGATCAAAGGGTTAAGGGGAAATGAATCCCGTCTCTGTTACTGTGGAAAACGTATGCATAAAAACCTCTGATACCAGCAGATCCGTGAATGAATATTGAACCTATGAGTAGCCCCCACCCTCTGATAAAGACCCCTTTCTCTCCTAAAAAATAAATGTAATGAATGAAAAATAGTAAAAATAATGATCAGGGCCTAACAAGCAAATGATAATGTTCATAGGCTTCACAAGTATCAAATTATGTCAATACCAGTGGATCTGTAAACTCACCCTCTGTATTTAGGGAAAAGGGTAATTGGCTAGCCCTTAAGTGACAATTCTACAGGAATTACAAGAACCATCTGTCACTATTTTATTTGCGGAGCAAACTGAACCCGCTTGGTACTCCTACAGTGGAAATTTGACTAATTCTGTGTTTGAGGACGAGATCTGTCCAAATTACTGCGTCTCGTTATGTGCTGACGCTGAAGTAACGTTATGAGAGTGTTCCAGAAATGTTTCTTTATAAAATATATTATTGGAAAAATATCTGGTGGCCGAGGCCAGAATAAAAGGATAATAAAACGCCAACCAATGAAAAATACAGAGGGTTGGCCTGGATCGCTTTCCCTCTCGTTGACTCCATTGACAAGCACAAGTACATAAATCCAACCGTCCTATGAGAATCACCGTGTTGGGCTTCAGACAAGGTATATTTAAAGAAATCAAAAGCTTAATACTTAAAAAATAAATTATATATTTATAAATATATTTCAAAATTTCATCTCTCGTCTCTTTTATTCTTTGGCTACCTTTATTTGTTCACATTATCTATCATGCTCTGCAACCCAAGAATAAGGAGAACTTTAAACGTGAAAAATTTAAATTGTAATAAAATCATAATAATAAAACATGTCATAAACGGAAACATTTCTCATAATATATTGGTATTGAGTGTGATGCGTATGCAAACTATATAATGTATATTCAGATTGGATAGTCCCCCGGTAATGCAAGTTATATAATGTAATAAATATTTAATAAATGCTACGTTTCCAAAGTGGTAAAAATTTGGCTCAATACTATGTTTCAAGGCATCGATGCCCACTCCCTGTAACAGTGTGGGAAAGGTCTTTGAAAAAATCCAAATGATTATAAAGTCTAACACAGTCTGAACAATCAGTGCAAATTAATAACGAGGTGCGGAACACAAACACAAAACCCAGACCCAGCTTTCAAGCTGCCTCAGGTTCCCATTTGGGGATCTCCTGCAGACCACGGTGCGGCCACACCCCGTCCAGTGTGTGTTCGCCTGGCTATTCGAACCCGCACTTGTCCCACGCTACGAGATCTGAATTAGTGCCGCCGCGGATCTCCGACAGACCCATCAGGGGAAGGCCCTATCATCTGTTTTTATTTTCCGTCTCGGAAGAGATCCTTCAGAGTGCTCTGTCTTACAGAGCAATTCTGATCAGGGGGCGTGGCCAAAACATAACAGGCATAATGTCTCAACTTTAGGCCATTATGCTGGTTCCAATGGTGGGGCTCAAACATTGGCCTTTGCGTACCCTGCGGTTTGAAATGCGTTTTCACACAACCATGCACATGTGGAAAATAATTTTAAACGGTTGTCTTAAGTACTGACAAAATCTTTTTTCTTTCTTTCAATATTACGGCTTTTTTTTGTTGTTGTATATTTTAATATCTCCCAGCCTGTGAGGTTCAACCAGTCAAACAAAAACACTATTTCATTTAAAATGTCAAATATACTAAAACAAACGGAGCGTGTCAAATATAAGCACCTGGGAAAAAAAAGATCTACAGATTAAAACTGAACTCTCTAAACACTTCCGTATCTCTAGGTATCTAAGCAACAAGTGCATCTTGTTTGAAACAACAAAAGCGGCCTAAATCAGAGAATATGACTAGACTTACTATAGCAAACAATGAAAGCAGTGATAATTAAACTGAAAACTCTAGGTTTTTTCTTCTTCTTCACATGTTTTGATGTAAGTGTGCAAGGTATTAAATTGTCCTCTTTTTAGTGCGTCTGTCAAAAAATTGCAAATGTTTTCCAAGGTCCTATGTGGTTCTCTCCCTCAAATATTTTTTGCTTTAAACGTTTGCTTAACAGAAGGCAAAACCGTGAATCAAAATAGACAACCAACGCTATCTAGGATCGGTTGTACTTGTGCCATAAAATTAAAATACAACAATCCTGACTCGTGCATTTGGGTTTTAAGCGTTTAACAAAACTACGTTTGCTTGAATTATTGCTTCTTTAAAAATGTACACAAACCGAACCTAATTGTTTAATTTTATTCCTGCAGTTTGCCGTTTAGAAAAATATTTTCACATCGGATTTAGTGAGTTTGGGTAAACGTCCATTTGCACGGAAAGACTTTGAAAATAAACCGGTTTACCAGAATGATTAATTAACGCCAGACTCAATATTAATAGCCTGGCCCTGACCGTTTTCTTCCTCTCGTTCACCGGCGACCGTACCTGTCTAGTTTGGAGAATCAGTTCGACTGATTCACTGCATCTGAACCTAAAAATAGCCGCGGTGCCCGGCTTTTCCCATTGCCAAAAGTGCTACGGTAAACGGAAGTGATTGGAACAGCGCTTCTCAAGCCACACGTGGCGGCTCAATGCGTTTCTTCTGTTTTGTGTCAAAAAATATTTTGTTTACACAGTGTGTCTGTGTGGGTGGGTGGCGACTGGAAAGACATTCAATATAGCTTTCACGTTGTCTACTTTAAAGTGAAAATCTGAACGCGTCAAGAAATGAGCTGGTGCGAGCTAACATCCCCGCCCCACCAGGACGGGGTGATGGTTTAATAGCGCCATCAGACACGCCCTAACCGCAACCTGCATCAGACGGTGTCCCTTAGTTTAACCTAACACCCCC
>JAOVYW010000040.1:3057010-3075785 GCA_025775045.1 Hiodon tergisus
TCATTCTTTCCTCAGTTAGAATGAGCTGAATCCATGAACACCACTGGACAGCTACTTTCCTGATCCCAAACTTTCCCTAATAAGGTGCTTTCTTGTAAAATTATTTTAAAATGTCAGAAATGTATTAAGCTCAAATACCACCCACCCTTTTCCTTTCCTCACATTCTTCTTACACAACTATTATTATAGTATAATTATAATATATTATAATATTATAATTAGAGTTTAGTTTGTCTCCTGTTAATAATCTAACTAAAACCTATACAGCTTTTTGGTGATGTTTATTTTAGTGTAAGCACATGGGACTAACTGACTTTGTATAAATATCATCTGAACACACCATATGCTGTGTATTATAGATGTGTCTACAAAGAAAAGCACATCCCATGTGTTCTAAACATGATTTCTTAAGACTAGTTTTTTTCTTTCTTCCAAGCATATTTAAGACTGTAGTCCTTCAGATATCTGACGTTTTAAAAGATGCTGAAATGCCGCCTCCGATCTCCTCCCCAAGTATTCCTGTTCAATCACTCCCTTGATCACAGAAATGCAAATACCAGCATGTATTCTTCAGACGGACTGGGTGAACCCTCCCAAAAAAAAAGAAACCTTTTTTGAGGGAAAGTACAGCCCCTTTTCACCCCACCAGATGCTTGAGATGCGCCGCCCCTTCCTGTATCGCCAGGCTGGGTGTGAGGCAAGCGAAGGGTGTGTAATTTGATTCCAGGCTAAATGGTGCACTGCCACAGGCTCCCTGTCAATTAGAATCGTCTCATTCTGTCCCAGGGCTCCGAGCCGTTTTACAGTTAGCTGCAGCTTTTTACACAGCAGCGGCCATCTTGACAGGACAGCCACGGGAGCCCCGGTGCGCGGAAAGGCCTGAAAGGAAACTCCAATGGGCACACAACACACAAGGCTTCCACTCAGGCTGGTGGGATCCAGGTGTAGAATTCAGCTCCCTATTCCATCCTGTGATGACTTTTGTTTTCACTTATACCATTTTAATTACTCCCATTAAATAAAAACACGGGATTACTAAATTGTTAGGTTCTGCAATATATTTTGATGACTTTAGAACCCACTTTCCAAGCCTTCCAAAGCCTCTTATTTGTAAAAAAAAAAATAAAAAAAATTTTTATGTAAAAATTATATATATATTATACGGCTTATTTTTCCTCACCCTAGCATGCCGACTCCCATTCTAGCAGGTTATTTTTCAGTTGTCGGAACAAAGGAAACCCAGCTCCCCACAGGGGAGAGCTCAGAGCAGCAACAGAGGGGGTCCCGTGTTGCCCTGCACAGCCCCGCGCGCCGGATCGGACTGCCTCTCCACGTGCCGACAACCAAAATGTGCTGTGGGGCGCCCAGGCACCCACAGCCTGCACCTGGACTGTGTCCTTTTGTCACTAATTATAAATGATACTCACAGAAGGGGCTGCTTCTGAACCCCGCCACGGCGCATTTCAAGCCGAGGGCTGGGATCACACAACGTATTCTCAAGGGCAGCGCGTAACGGTGCGTTTTATACCTTTTCTTACACGGCCAACGCCCTAAAAAAGTGAAATGATTATTATTATTATTTTTTAGCGGGTATAAAAGAAAAATCCCATTTTTGTTCTCCATTCAAGCTCGCTAATCAGAGACACCTGCTTGTACAGCACTGCTTCAGGACCACAAAGCAGCTGGGTCGGACGGCAGACTGGGCCACTGGGGCTCCAGGAGGCGGGCTGGCCCAAAGCCTTTTGTCCTGAGACAAAACAGAACCCACCCACGTTTCACCACTGGTTCCCCCGACCCTGCTTCCAGTTAAGGTCCTTTTGCTCCTGGCTGATCAGTTATACGTGAGTTAATGTGCTCATTTTAAGTGCCTGGGGTCTTTTAAGAAGACAGATTAATTTAGCAGTAATGGCCAGTCCTCCCAGAAGAATACTTGGTCTAATTGGTTACTGGACTAGATTGAGAAACGGTGCTCGGGAACCCTGAAAAAATGTCAAAGCGAGTGTCCTGTCCGAGTAAATACCTAGTGTCAATCACACCAGTGAGCTCCATTAAATACGGAAATATGGAAATAAGGAAGATTAATGTTTTCTCTTTTCAGTACATCTTTTTTTCTTTTGTTTAAAGACAAATGACTCAGATCTAAAAAATAAAAAATAAAAATAAAAATGTTTAAAATTTTTTTTTTTTAAGTCCAGATGAGCTTCGGCAAGGAAACAAAGGCTGAACCGAACCAGATGACTCCGCCTACTCCACCTCCTACACCTTTCCCAATAAAGTCGCTTCATGATTTTAAAAAAATCTGAACAAAAGTATAATGTTTCTCGTCTCAATCTGATAATTAAGAAACAGCAAAAAAGAAAAATTCTAACAAGATACTGTATTTTTCTTATAAACAAAACCTTTATAAAATATATATATATAAAAAGAAATTTTAAAAATATTTATTATACTTTTAGTAAAACAAGCAGGGTATTCTGCCTATTTTTATTTTCTGGGAAAAAAAAAACAATCTGAATTATAGTTAATTATATAAAAAATCATGATAAAAAGAAGTGAGAAACTGGACCGCTTTAGGAGAATATTCGGATGGCCTGTGTCACCAAGGTGTGACAGACGGGACACTCCGGTTGGCTGAGCTCACAGATGCGAATGGCGCACTCCATACAGAAGAGATTGTGACCGCAGGGCACCAGGGCGGCTGTCACTTTGCTCTCGAAGCAGGTCATGCAGTCCCGCTGGGTGGCGGGGGGCGAGTCCGCCGCTGGCAGCCGTCCAGGAAAGCTGATGCTGGCGGAGATGGGCTCGCTGTGGGCCCGGCGGGCCTGGGCGTGGAGAGGCACGCCGGGCTCGTGCAAGCCCGGCGAGAGCCTGCTCACGGGCATCGGAAGGCCACCGAAGCTTTTGGATCGCTGCTGGCCGTAATACACCGCCTGCTTGGGGTAGTCAGGATCTCCCCAGCAAGGGCTCCCGTCTGAGCCAAAGTAGGAGCACTTACCTACCCCGGTACTCCCACCCACGATCACATCCGAGAAGTTCTGGCCGTAGCTGCTGGCCAGGGGCTTACGCTGGCCCCCCTGGACGCCCCACACCTGCTGCATTCGGCTCTCCAGGCTCCCGTTCCCGCCCTCGGGCCCCAGACAGTCGTTCTCGTTGTTGAGGTCGTGGAGGCCACCGGTGCGAAAGGCGATGTGCGACTCGATCTCCTCGCGGGCCCGCTCGGCGTTGCCGGGGGAGCCGGTGATCTCGAAGACGGGGTCGCGGTCGCGGCTGGGGGTGACGATGTAGGTGCAGGTCTGCTGCTGGATGCGCTTGATGGTGGAGCCCTTGGGTCCCACCACCAGGCCCACCACGCGGTAGGGCACCCGCACCTGGATGGTGGTCTGGCCGGGCAGCGGGGCGGGCGGCGAGCCGTTGAAGGACAGGCCCAGCTTGTTTCGCGAGGCCCGAAGCATGGAGAAGTGCTCTGCTGCTGAAATGATCTCCCGCCGCGCCAGCGACACGTCCTCCTTGCGCCCAGTGATGAGGAAGACCGGCTCCTCGCCGCGCACCGGGGTCTTGATGTAGGTGTTGGTCTTGGCGCGCAGGGCTTTGATTTTACACCCTGCAGTAGGAAGGAGAAACGAAGGGGGGGGCGGGGGTTACGTTTAGATAAATTGGAGTACCAGAAACTCGTTTGTTCAATTCTCGGACACGTAAACGATCTCGTGTGTGGCCTTTTTCGAGAAACCCAGAAAACACATCTCCTCTCTATAGCTAGTGCATTGACAGCTCTCAACACAGCTGATCTCAATTAGATAGTGCTTCTTTTCCAGGATTGTAAATCTTTCCATCGTTATTGTCATGGACTGTACACCAGCCATAATAATCTATCACATAAAATCTTTTAGATAACACAATGCTTCGAACCGATCAAATTAACTGCACACAGGTGAAATGTCAGCTATAAATACAATATGTAAAAGTTTTTACTTGAAAACAAGATGCAGGACTGTCTTTCTAAGCACGCCATAATGATGATAACTCCATAGCCCATTATGGCTCAAAGCCAAATTCAGAGAGGTTTGCTTCACCCCCTTTTTTTTTTATAAGAAAGCAATGACATGGTACTTTTTCTTTTCTTTTTTAAACTTAAAACCAGGTTTTAAATAAACCGCATTTGGGGTTTCGCATCAATAAGGTTTTTAGGGAGGTTGTGATTAAATTAGATTTATCCACATTATTGCATCCTAACTGCATCCTGGGCCCTTTCGGTTGTAGGTGCGACACAGGGTTACAGGGACACAAGACTTTAAACGTATTAAAATTATATTCGATAAATCTGCTTTAATTACTCGAGTCATTAAAAAACTTCCAGAAACACGGGAGTTGTGCAGGCCTGGAACATTGTTGCACTGTTTTCTTAACGTTATCTTTAACAATAGGATTTAGATTGTTATGGATTTTTTTTAGAGGATCATTTTTTGAGGTGGCAGCATTAAATATTTCCATCTTCTTGAACTTATGTAAGCCTGTCTGTCATGATATGATGAGAAACTGTTTTTAGCGGCAGTGGCTTGCTCCACAATGTTAATATTGATATAACTAATGCAGGGGCATTGATACAATTACAAATTTCAACGAGCCGCACATTACCGCTGTTTGTCGTCATTTGTAGCTCGTGATACAGAACCCTGCTTCAGTCCCCGCACGGAATTGAATGGAAAGGCGCCTTCCATACATCAAATCGAAACCACGTTTCCTCTCCTACTAGAACCGCGACCGTAAATCACAAATTCGAACAGTTCGTAAAGATAAGTTCAAAAACAGGAAAAAAATGAGACGGCAGCTTGTATAAGACTGTTTTCTCTCCTTTAGCCATGAGCTATTCACAGCCTTCTTCCTAATGTCAGCGGAACCATCGCCGACCGGGAGGTCAATTCGCATGACATGACATCACACCTCGTCTCTGCCGGTGGGTTCCCCGCTCACCGCCTCACCAGGGGACACTGGCTATCAACCGGGCAACAAGTTTGTCACCTACAGCACAGGGAGTCATGCGCCCTGCCCCAGGACAAAGCTCAGTTTACTGCCTTAGGACAAAAACACTGAAGCCTGCCTCGCGACACTGCGGTGCTTTAGCGGTCCAGTTTCTCAACGTTATTAGGTCACAAAAAATTAATGCCCCCCCCCCGGAAAATGTGTACTGTAACAATTTTAAATTTTTTATATTTTTTGTACTACTTCAGGGGGAAAGGGTTTTACTGGAGTAAAGTGTACAAACAGCAGAAATAGTAATCCCGCCAGACCCCAAGCTACTCGAAGTCACCTACAACTAATGGCGAGGTTTCCAGTGAGTCCATTTAGACTGAATGACGCCCCTTCAACCGTCATAAACACCCTAATTTAATTATGAGGAAATTAGAAAAACACACAAAATGGAAATAAAATGCAAGCCAGTGTCCAAAGACCACAATTATTTGTAAAAACTTCAGGTACGTTCATGTTCCCATAAACAACCACTCTTCGTGGGGGTGCAAATTGAAGTCTTCCATTATTAAAAATGAAAGCTTACTCTTCAAAGAAACCTGACTAAACAAAAACCATCACAATCCTATTTGTTTCAGATCATTCTGGAAAATAAATTTGCTCACTAAAAAGAAAGAAACCTCCACACTACCTCAGTCTGAGGGGCACGTTTAATTTAACCGTCTCTGAGAGGGGTGTTGTATTGGGTGACTGGGCGTGACTCGCTTTGAATGTTCGACACCCCTCCTCCTCCTCCTCCTCCTCCTCAGCTGCCCCTTACCACTCAAGCCAACGGTAATACAGACCTTCACAACAATGGCTGCTAGGACAACACATAGCCCACCGAAGAAAGGGAACTTTTGTTCTCTCCGGTTCCAGAGGTCGAACTCTGAAATGAAGGTGACCGGCTGGTCCGAGTGTAGCAAAGCCAGCCAGAGTGTCACTACTATCTACCAACGCGGGTCGTCCGGGCCGTGGGTGAGGGATAACCTAACGTATATTATTTAGCATTTGTGTTGGACTTTCGCCTCACTGTCAAGTAAGTTGGACTAGCCATTTGTCCGTCCATCCCTTCAAGTTAATGTAAATTAGGCACCTCGGATATTCTGACAGCTAGTGTTATTTAAAGGAAATACGTGGACGATAAATCATATTATTATAGTAATCTACTCTGAGAACCCCAAGAGCACTTTTGAAATACCAATAATGTATTCGCTCAGAGAATAATTGACACGTTTTTTGTGTTAGCCTCGCTCAGAACGGCAGCACACTAGACAGGGAACTAAACTCAAATTTCGATAAAGGGGTTACAAATGCTTAGAAATTCCAACGTCATCCAAATTAACTAGCACATATTTATGTGAAATGGAAAAAAAACGGTAAGGAGAAGGAGCTGATCGTTTTCAATTCGCATAATTTTTCGGCTACTTGGGAGTGAATTTGAACAGTCTCGGGCGCACACGACAAAGGGGGCAAGCGCAAAACGCCTGCCATGCCTGAAGTATCCGTTACGGTGCATTGTTTGAACACTGATGGCTCGTATCGAATATAGATGTCTTACGGAACAGAAATGCGGTTTAAATCAACCAAATCTCGTCTTCTTTTTAAACGAAAGGACAGTGGACTGTTGAAACCGTTATCTTGTACACTAACATGTGAAACGTGGTTTGATAGGCAAAGACCATGGTGAGCCATGTCGGCGGGATACAACAACAAAAGCAACACAACCCAGTTCTTCAAAACTATTGGTTAAGTTTCTCTATATAGTACAGCCACGTGAAACAGTACAGCCTATACTGCAGTACTTCGACACGAAACGTTTTCCGCTTTGTCTTTTACCTTGTCTGCCTACTATTTCGGCCACATGTTCAGAACTGGGCACAGGGACGCATTCGGTAATGTTAGATCCGCGTCCCTTCGTTTCAGAGGAGGAACCCTCGTACAGGACACACAACTTGCTCTTCCCCTGCAACATCCCCGTGTCGCCGCCGCTTCCTCCGCCAATGCTGTTATTGTGGTTGTTGTGATGGTTATTGTTATTATTACTCCGATCTTGCGTTCCAGTTGTGGGAGCCCCGCCGCCGTCCTCAGTTTCCCCGAGACCCAGTAGCGACAACTGGCCCAGGGCGACCCTAAGAGCACGGGAGTCGTCCTCTTCCTCGTCGGGCGGCACAAGCAGTCCCTCGCTTCCGAAGCCAGAGACGGCCAAATCCCCGCCGTATCCCCCGTTCTTCTCCATTATCCCTGCTAAAACCAGCAGGCTCGGCATGGCTAACAAAAGGGTCTGAAACAAAGACTGGGGATACGGACTCGGGAAACGGCACCCGTGCGCCGCCTCCCCGCCCCCTCCTTCTTCCTACACCCACTTTCTGTAGTCCCTCCCACTGATCAGCCCCCTCTTTCTACTGCGCTCGATACCTAGCCACTTTTCTTTCTTCTGTCTCGGTTCTCAAGGCAAGGGTTGTCTGCACACACTGGGGGCAAGGCCATTTGTGGCTCCACCCCGTCTGGTTTATACCGTCCCCTCCAATGCAGACAAACTGAGCCGGCTCATTCTCCAATTTCGCCTCGGGTTTATAAATCCTATGGCATCGGTTTAAAAAAAAAAAAAAAAAAAACTAGTAACCTAGCCCACCCGGTCTTCCTTAAAGATTCTAACCCTCTCTGGTTCTTGCTTTGTCTAGAAGAGATACACTCCCATCCACGATAACTGCCAATCCTCATTTTAGCATGCTTAAAAGGTTATGAAATTCAATCATTTCAAAAGTTGCTAACAAGGACACAGTATGCACTGATGTGCATGCAGAAGTGATGTAAACAACAACACAACTTGTAAGATTGATTGTAATTTGAATTGATTCTTAAAATTTTAAAAAAGTGGTTTTGTCAAACGAAAACAAAACGAGAAGGAATTTAAACACAGGAACTGTAAAAAAAAAAAAAAAAAAAAAAAAAAGTGGATTTAGGTGGTGTGTGCGTGACCAACGACCAAAATCCGCCTAATCCGTCCACTCCCCTCTAACCGTTAATATATTCAATGAGGTTGCAGCAGGTCAATATTGGGGTGGTGCTATCTCCCGCGCCGTTCTGCAGGGGGATGGTGACGCGAATTATACCGTGCAAGTATAGAAAGAAAAAAATTAGGGGAGTGGTCTATGAAGCGTTTTCAGAGCCAGCGCTGCAGTTCTACGTTATTTGCTTAAATTTTGGCATATTTTATTTAATTTGCGGATACTACATTTTCACAATTACAGTATTCCTTGTTCAAGACCCAGAACAAAGAACTGAGCTAATACCAGTTAGCTAACGTATCACCGCGCATCCAGCATGCGCCACGCCTGCCTTCCCGTAAAAAGCAGTCGCGAGCCATCACAATAATAGTAAACGTTGTACATACTTACTGTACTAATACTTTTACTCAAGATGTTTGGACAGCCTCGGCGCAACAGAGATGGCGTACTGTACCAAAGAAACAATAGAATATAACAATGATCGTGGTTGTAGTTCTTGAAGTTTAAGAAGCTCAATATTTAGTTTAACAGTTCATGCAGAGTACAGGCCTCAATAAAGTGGTACACTGCACATAAGCTAATATACACGTGTTTAATTACAGAAATATAACAATAGAAATCTAACGTCATGCTTTGAGACATACTTCTGAAACATTTACAGTAACTGTCTGACAGTACACATGCGCGTCGCAGACCTGCGTAGTGGGCGCGTCTTAGTGTTGGAGATAGCTGTAAATTAGAACCGAAATTTATTTATTTATTACTTATTTGTGCGAGGGAAACGGTTCGTTGAAGCGGCAATGGGCCATATCCTCTAGGGCTGCGGTTTTTTCAATCATCCATCTATCACCCTTGTCGTGAACGAGACCCTTGAATTGACTGCGAGGACCGCATTTATAATTGTCAGTGCACGTTCTGAAGACATTTCACTTATTAGTGTCATAAAAAAGCACGGAACACATCCACTGAAGCTTCTCCGCCGACACCCGTGTATGGCTAGGTTTTGGTCGTGTCTTAAGCAGATTATCCTGCTTTGATACCACCAAGTGAGTTAGGAAAAATAATTCGCGCATGTGTGCTTTTCATTTTCTAAGCGTTTTGTATATTTGGGTTACAATAACACCAAAACACGCCCTGTTCGTATAATCTGCATCTGGCGTTGAACTAACACCTGTTTATTTTCAATATTGAAATAAACCCGACAGATAAGAACAAAAAATATAAAAGTATAAAATATAAAGTCAACAAAAAGCGATTCTGAATAATTGTCAAAGCATTGTAGATCAACCAACACTACTCATCTTGATGAAGTATTGGTGTGTAACGTAACATGATTTCGTCGGTTACAAATGTAACTTGGGGCAAAACGTGTTATTTATAAGGGGACAGCGATTACCTAAACTCTTGACGGCCGCTTCTATGTCTGAATAAATTCATTCTTACGCCGACCGTGTGAGGTCACTTCCATTGTTGCGCTAAAGCCTACGATATTCGAAAGAGCATGCAAAATAAAACAGAAAAACAATGTCCTTTTAGCAAGCAAAATGTCCTTTTTTTTATGGTGGACATAATCGTTGTCTAGACACATTCCCCAGGCAGTAATTAGGGACGTTCTGCCCCTGGGGTGCCACAGCCTGTGTCAGGGGTATCGATGTCACTGTTAACTCTTTATCAGCTGACCCACTCTGACACCCCTCTCATAAAAGGGACAATAATCCGAGCAACACAACAGTATGGCCGTATGAGGTGACGAGTGGGGGGCGGGGCTAGGGGTGTGTCCATGCAGGGCTAATGCTTAGAGTGGGCTGGAAATTTGGGGCGTTAAAAAACAGTAGTGCCCGTTCTTTTTCACAATGTCACTGTGTCCTGCAATAATGGTGTCTGCCAATCAAAGGGCTTAGACCATAGATTATGTTTCCTTCTTATCTCTGGTCTCTCTTTAGTTTGTACTCATATATTTATGTATTTCATGTTATTTACTTATTTTTTAATTGCTTGAGATGTCTTGGATTGTGAAATGGAACAACATTTATAGTTTATAAGCCTTTTATTTGGGATGTTACACATAACAGAGAAGCCTTATCCTGTGGAAGGAATCGATCGGTATATGGATACACTGCCGTCATGAAGGCATCCAGCTGATCGGTAACTATGTTCAGATATCCTGTGACGTTCAATCGTTCGAGCGTTCCTCCACTCGCATCGGGGGACCCAATGTGTGCCACAGACACACGCCCCACGCCATCACACCGTCACCACCAGCCGGCATCGTTGGCTCCCGGCAGGATGGATCCCTGCTATTTTAGCCATGTTCTGGTCCTCCCATAAGCATGAAGCGGCAGGGCCCGGGATTCGTCAGACCGGGCAATGGTTTTTCTAATCCACCCTTGTCCAGTGTTTATGTACAAGGTACAACCACTTGCGTGTTCCCATAAGCTTCCCCCCCCCCCCAACAGCCACCACCATCATCGTCACCAGGCTTCATTAGTGTGCAGGTGTAAATTAAATGAGTGGGTGTTGCAGCAGCATCAGGATTCTCATTTAGGGTTACCGTCTGATCTTCATTTTTGGAGGGGAAGGCCGATATGCTCACAGTATCCAAAGGATGCGTGGGAAAAGTTTCTCTGTGTGAGCACTGTAGCCTCTTAAAAAGTGCCTGAGGTTTTGGTATGAAAGCCAAGTTAATGCTTCGAGGCATCTTTCACTCAGTCATGGCACTCAGGCCAGTGAATGCTTTTACAACCCTTATGTGAACGGATGGGGAAGCAGAATGCACAGCAAATGACTTCAAATGCCATAACCTAAAGTGATTTAGGTCGGTTTAATAAGATGAGGACTGACTCCCACCTTGACCGTTTCTCACCCGACGGGATCATATGCAATCGTTGGGGATGAGCGTGATCTCATCGCTTTACATGGCCATTAGCTCATTCTCCTCCCCCCCCCCTCTCCGCCGTGCAACGTGAGTCATGTAATCTCTGTCCAGCAAAGCTGGGAGATGCCGCTGGTGTTGCCCCTTAAGGGGTGATTCAGGTTCACCTGACCTCATCCCCTCGTGCTATGCCCAAACCCACATGATCTCATCGATCAGGGACCTATCCCGATAAGGTGGGGGGCCTGCCACAGTATTCCTCACAGGTGAACCTACACAGGGGTTCCCCATTCTGGTACTTTGTTCCTGAACCACTGGTCTAACTGAGCACTCAGTGGCTGCGTTACACAAGTTACGCATTAGAAAACAAACTCAATATTATTTCAATCAGTGTAATGTCATTATTAGAAAATGTTTGGTCGTGATTGAGGAGAACTGATTATTTACCCAACTTTCTGTTATACAGCTGTCTTGCAGGTCCTCCCAGGTTCCACTGTGTTGGGTACAACCAAACTTAATTGACCTTGCTTTAGGATTCTTTTTGGCCTTGAACTCTCCACTACTGAAATACATTTCAGAGGTAACAATATAAAATACAAAACTTTCAGTAGTTCCGGTATGATCATTTGGCTTAGTAGGGTGTCATTATAATAATAATGAATAAGGTTACATACGCGGAGAGAAAGAGCAAACACACAACCCCATTCTAGGCATGGAGCTGCATTGCTTTCCCACTAGAGGGCGCAATTTCCTCACATTTATAAAAATATTCAAAAGATTAACTCACTAGTGACTCAGATTTGTGCAGTAAAGGTCACTTTCCTCAAGGTAGCAACTTGATGGAATTAAATGATCGTCTTGCCCAAATTACAACGAATCGTCAGTGTGCAGTAAAATAACCTGTCATTCAAAATTTGAATTTGAACTAATGTCGTCAAACAAATTAACGTAATTAAACCCAGTTAATTGCAGCTGTCCTCTTAGCTTTACGTGTGCACAGAAAAATATAGGTTTTAATTTCAACCTAAACGCCAAAACCAAAACTTGATACTAAATCAAAATTACATTATACAGCAAGAGCGATACTTTTAACCAGTTTCCAGGTAAGTTCCAGGTTAATTTCCAGTTTAATCAACAAAAAGCAAAATGTTTACGTCGAGTAATTGTTATTTTTTTTTAGCAGAACCATTTCCGGGCAAATCAAACAGTTTTATTTAACTTTAAAGTTTGTTGGTCTCATAGTAATAAGTTCATTACTATAATCTGTCTGTGTAACGATAATTGTCAAAACAGGTAAATTTTCTTGGTTTGAATTTATAGTGACATTTTTACCCGGGAGTAAAACTATAGCAAAATCCAAATGTTATGTAGCCCCAGATTGTCCTTTAACACGTTTTCACGATCAGCTCTAAAATGGGAACGGTATGCTAAATTGTGGTCCTTGTTTTGTTCCCGTAGTTTGATAAGGATACATTAATGTCAGCAAGGCTGCTTATTAAAGTTGCGTTACTACTAAATCACTAGTTAGACGGGGTTATTCTAATAAGAATGAAATGTGGATTCCCGGCGTGTGGCTTTTGCATAGTTCCATTATGATGTTTCATTGTAGTTAAAATAAATTGTATTGGGTGAAAGGAAATACAATTGAGTAACTTTGCCTTGGCTTTTGCAAATCACGTAATATTTGCATTAACTGCAGAAGCACTGTGGTCGATATTTTGTTGTGTTTTATTTATGTACGTTTATGGTATACTGGAGGTGTTTTGGGTGGAAGTTAGTAGTTTTGGAAATTGGAAGTTGCACAGTTGGTAGTTTTGGTGCACTCATTGTCAGTTGTTGAGAAATCATGTCGGACCAATGTAATGTTAGAAAGCGAAGGCCTAAGGTCTTTGTTATTTTAAGTTGCGTTTTTTATCGGTTGCATTGTTCGCTATTTTTAGTGTTTTAAGCGAAATGTCCTTCAAGGGTGCCAGAGCGATGGGTACGTTCGCGTTCCGAACCCTTTGGGTAACGCCAGGCGGCGTTCCGAACCCTTTGGTAACGCCAGGCGGCGTTCCGAACCCTTACTGATTTTCGGTAATGCTCTGTAAGTACAGAGTGTCTTTGTCTTTCGAGCACGTACAGAGAGGGGTGCTGCTCAGGGTACCGAGGACAGAGGGAGAGGTTTGAGAAACTACTCCTGGCCAGTATGTTCAGTATGATACCACACGGTGGCGATGGCGAGACGCTACTTTGGTGTGTTCGTGCACGTTTTAGCAATAAAAGAGCAACGGATCAAGAACACATTGTGATCTTTTGGAAGTATTTATTACATAGCTACAGTTCAGTGTTGCTTTCAGTTACACTTGGATCCCCATGCCTGGGGGAAACCTGAAAAATCTATATTGCGCATGATTTTTAGAAAATGTTTTGCCTGTTAGGCCGACCAATGAGGATAAACTTTCTTTCTTTTTAGCTTCTTCAGAAATAAATGTACAAGATTTACAGAACATTTAAGTGTTTTTTTTTGTGCTTTTGTTGTAGGATATAGCCCTAAAGCCAGTCATTTAGATCATTATTTGTAAAAAAGGTAATTTTCCCTCACTTATATTAGATTTGTGGTCCATCGAACAAATAATTGTTCCTGTGATCGGAAACCAACCTAGCAAACCAGTTTTGAAGCTTTCAGAAGAGTGTGTTATTTAATGTCACTTGGGATTACCTGCATGTTAATGGAGGGGGGAGTATTTTGCCATCTATACAATGAAAATATAATGAAAGCAGTGCTGAGGAAGTTTTTATATGTTATTGTAACAAGATATAAAATGCACAAAAGTAACCCGTATATTCAGCTAGTCGTGAATCTCCTTTTAAATGCAGACTTTCTTTTCTGCATTTGGCCCTCCAAACAATGTTCTAGAATGCTCGGAATGTTCTAGAGCAGAGTTGCAGTGCCGTCTGGGTTTCACAGCATGTGACTCAGCTCATTATTATGGCTCAAACTTAGAATAAATGATGATAATGAAAATATCATACTTTGTAGCAACAGCAATGTTTTCCAGTCACTGGCCACAATGTTATTCACTGAGAACTCATGGTTGTCATGGCTACGGGAGGAAGTGCTCTGTTTAGCCACGTTGGTTGGATTGTACCTGTTTCAAAGTTTAATTTCTGTTGAATGTATTGTTTCAAAAGTAGTCTTTGCTCGTTAATCATTGTTTATCTACTCTTTACTACAAGTTATGTTCTATGCATTAGTGTTTCAATAGTAGTAGAAATTTCTACTAGAGAGTAGAAATAGTCCATCCTACATAATATGAAGGCAATCTCAGTTTGGGATACAAACAAAATTGTTTTCTTGGTAAAAGATTCTAGTACTGGTCCCTGACATTCTTACACCAACATAGTCTTTAAAAAGGCTTTTGTGAGTCCAACAATATATTGCAGAAGAGATTTTATTTCTTTATTATTTATTACCAGCCATTAGTCCACTGTTTTTATTTAAGCAGTATATAAATATAAAGGGTTCCACATTAGATCTGGCACAGTCGTGTGTGTGTGTGTGTGTGTGTGTGTGTGTGTGTGTGTGTGAGTCTGTACTAGCTGTGTGGCTGTGTGTGTGTGTGTGTGTGAGTGAGTGTGTGTGTGTGTGTGTGTGTGTGCGCGCGTCTGAGTGAGTGAGTGAGTGTGCGCGCGCGTGCGTGCGTGCGTGTGCGAGTGAGTGTGTGTGTGTGTGTGTGTGTGAGTGTGTGTGTGCGCGCGTGCGGCTTTGAGCTCACTGTCGGTAAGGGATGAGTCACCCTAGACCAGCCTTCCCCTCCTGGCAGCCAGCCTGTCGGGCGATCGCATGCAGAGTTGGGCTGTCCTCAGGTCTGGACTGTGTTTCCAGGCTTTGTGGAAAAGGGGGCGGGGCCGTGTGGCTGCACAGAGGGTGGGAGGGAGGCTAGAGGAGAAATGAGCTGAGAGGGCGAAAAGGTTGGGGGAGAGGGCATCCCCTAACAGTTAAGGAGAGCTAAGTTTGTCTTTTCTAAAACGTTCACTTTTACCAGACGTATCGGGAGAAATTTCACATGTAATTTCCTGTTTTCCTTTGTCACCCTCTCCTCTATACCTTTGAATTGTTTTTTTTTTTAATATCTTCGATTTTTTGTTTGTTTGAAGGAACTCAAAAAGCACCTGCTGCATCCACATATCTTTGCGTCGTTAGGATGGGCACAGCTGTTATCTGACACGTTACTGAGGAACAGACCATGTCTTACCCTGGATTTGCTGATTATAGACCGAATACTGCAAAGGCATTGTGTAGATAATGTGTGACTCTGAGACGGGGCCGGGGTCAGGGGTAATCCTGCTTGGTGCTACTGTATGGGCGTGCAGGAATACCTAGACTTGATCTGAGTTGGGTGGGCCGTGTAGCAAGGCTGAATTGCAGGACGCCTAGAAACGCAGTCTGCTCTCAGAAGCAGTGGTGCCAAACGGCCGCGTGGGGGATTCTCTCAAAGCCCAAAGAGCCATCATGTTATTGTTCATGTACGCTTTCGAATTCAGCTATTAAGGGATTTGGTAGGGGGGGCGGGGAAACCAAACAAGTTTCTATTCTCTGTCAGTGCTACTGTGACCAATCCCAGGTGTGCAAAGTTAGAGACCTCCTTTCTGTTCAGCGTTTGGTGAATTTGGGACAACCATTTAATCTTAAGTCCAAAACTTACCGGAGTCTGAATAGGGTTTCCTTTATGTTTGAGTCGCTCACCTGTGTGTTTACCGAAACAATCGTAAGTCGTGTGTATTATGGACCACATAACGGCACGATGTGCTGGAGCAAAGTTTTTATGCTACTAAAAAAATTGTAGGTTCAAAGTCAAATAACTTACAAATTGTTTCAGTGGGATGACACATTTTAGAGTAATTTACTGCTAATGAAGAAAAATGTAGTTCTGAGAAAATCTGACTTGGATCTTCTTTCGTTCACATTCCATTATCGCAAAACAAGCGTCTGCTTGCAGGCTCATTATGGCTGAATTCTAAGTTTCGCTCGGAGAACTCGGGAGCCTGAAATAACACGTTCTCTCGGAGTTGCTCTTTCTTTAGATCGCATGAAAAAGAAATGATTCATTGGACGCTGTTCTTGTGCTGAGCAAGATCAATGTGGCAAGAAACGATCACAAACAGGATGGCAGACAACACAGGGAACTAGGAAGAAGATGGCACCTGGTGGCAGCCGGGATTTGAACCTGTAACCCAATGGATACAAATCTACCAGTTTAGCCAGTCCGTCTCCTTGTCCTTTTAGTTGAGCTGAGCGACTGACGCCTGCCAGTGTTCTACCAAGACTTTTTGACCCCTCCCTTGAATGAACACTGAAGTTTGTAGCGATCGTACTGTCGCCGCATGGCTAACGTGATCCGCAACAGATAAGGTTTCACTTAAGCAAACATCTCTGCTGTGATTGCGTGATGTTTGGAAATACGTTTTGTGGAATATCGAAAAAATTCAAGGAACTCAAAAACATAAATGTTTACCGCTTCGAAATAAAACTCATTTTGAGTCGATAAACATTAGCGAGCGAGTTAGGAATGAAGTCATTTTATTATAATTCACACTCTGCATATACGAAGTCGATCAGCTCACTCTGCTCCGCTCACAGGCTTTGTTTGAAATGACAAATTAATACATTTAGTTAATTTCAACATATTTCCGCGACGCATTGTTTGTGCAGCGTTCTGTTACTCGTTTTTAAGGGCGGAATCCGTCTCCCTCGAGAGAGGCAGCAGCATTTTCGCTGCTTTGCCGATAGTTTGAACCTCCTGAGCGCCGAATGACAGTCGTGGGTTACGGGGCTCTGTCGAAGCAGCGGCCCAGAGTTCTCCGTGCCCGGCGTTCTGTGAGTTAATGAATGACAGGCGTGGCTGTGAGGAGAGTAAACCTTTGTACTTATCCTGCCTGGATCACCCTCAGAAACCAGGACATGGAAAGAGCGATTGCTACTATTGGTTAGGCATGTAGATGTCCGCTCACACTTTAAAGAAGTGCTTATTCCAGATTGGTGGAAGTCAGTAGAGTGGCATGTCTTTGGCTGTGCAGTTTCGCGAGCGTGGAGTTTCGCGATCGTGGCTTTTTTCCCCCCAAATGAATTTGGCCCCTTAAAGTTAAAAATACTATGAACAATAAATACTCACCCACTCTTTAAAATTTCAGATGTTATGTGATCTTTTCACAGTGGAAGGCTGATGATGTCTATCTGTTCTATACTTTGAACGCCACCCTACACTTGCCTGGCTGTTTCTTAATCTCCCTTTCCTTAATGGGAAGTGTTCAGTTCTTTTATCTCAATAAAAGTTTGAGCTAAATGAGTGGTTAAATGTCTTTTTTTTTTTTTTTAATCAATAAGAATCAAAAATTTTATGCTACTTCTGTGCATATAGCCTCCTGTCACCTGTGCATAAACCAGCCCCTAATATTAGAGGTTTTTATTTTACTGTTGGAATGCCGGTCATTTATGAGGCAAGAAAGAGCACGTATTTTCTTAGCTGTGGGTGCCGTTAACCGAGAGAGCTGGAACCTTTAGCAGATTCTGCTGGCCTCAGACCCGAGCATCAGTCAACGGCCCTGCTTGGCACACCAAAGACCCCCGTCACTTGTTTCACAGGACCCAGGGCCTGAATAGGACCTGAACGGGGGAATCATTTCATGAGCGAGATTAGAGTTCATAATAACTGGATCTGTGGGAAGGTTTGTTGTTTTTGCAGGTGTTACACGAGGTAGGCAAACAGGAACGTGGTCTTTATTGTGCACCCAAGCCAAGGTCTGTGTTTATTGCGAGTTTTGACTTGAGCCCTTGCTCGTTGTTCTGCAAAAAAAACTGGAGTTCCCTAGTAGCTCGACCCCTCCCCTTACTAACTCTCCGCCCCTCCCTCCCCCCCTCCCTCCCTCTTCTACGTTATCCAGAAATACATGAGCTGGGAAGGACGGAGCGGCAGCCAGTTTAGAACAGGAGCCAAAGGCAACGGAGCAGGACTGACGGAGGAGAGCCACGGGAGCTTTGAAACTCAGACTTTGCTGAAGATCCACACTGATACTGGGAGTTCCAGTCTGTGCCTCAGCCTGCAGTTAAAACCCCCCACTCTTCTGTGGTTGCCTGAGTTCTGTACCCCTGCACGTCTCGGTACACCTGTGAGAAGCCTGCATTCAGGTAACATTCATTTGGTTTTTCTCCCGTTGGTTCGGAAATGGGTTGGGATCAATGTTGGTTTTTAGGCTGATGGGGAACGCGTGGGTTGGTTTCATAATTGGTTCAAAAGCAGCTTTTAATTTCACCTGCCGAGGTGAAGCAGTTTGGCTCTAGGGAAAAAGTGTAATGCCCTTTTATTGCTTAGGATGAAGATCTGTTAGATGCGGAAATTATTCCAGCTACTTTGTTACCGGATATGTAGTAGTAAATTCAGTTACTACTGGTCAATTTATCTGTATGTTAATTCTTAGTATGCATACAGTCTGTTTACTGGTGATGTTGCCCTGTCTAAGGCTTCATTATTGAACTTTTTGAATGTTAAAAATATGATTAATATTATAATATTTCATTTCCTGATTTGGAGGATTCATCCTCCGACAGGCTTTGAGTCCACAGTATGGCCTAGTGTTGCACAAAACACAATCTGGAGACTGAAAAGGCAGAAGATTAAATTTAGTAGAATTAGTCCGGACACCTTGATTTAACACCCCTGCTCGTTTCCTCGTGTGGAAACGCCCAGCAGCCACCCAGAACCTCCTGCTTGGTCTACCATGGAGACACCGGGCCAGAAACGCAGCTCCCGCGGCGGGGGCACCCCCCTGTCCCCGAACCGCATCACCCGCCTGCAGGAGAAGGAGGACCTCAGCAACCTGAACGACCGCCTGGCCGTCTACATCGACA
>JAOVYW010000040.1:3075885-3091548 GCA_025775045.1 Hiodon tergisus
CCCCCCCCCCCCCCCCCCCCCCCCCCCCCCCCCCCCCCCCCCCCCCCCCCCCCCCCCCCCCCCCCCCCCCCAAACGACAGACAAAAGCATGATTTCACACAGGGCGACGTGAATTCACCTCAGATTTGCTGCGAAATTGGAGATGCAGTTAGACATCTCACTGTTCTGTTTATCCACACCCCACATGCTGCAGACAAGAAGAGAACAGACCACTGTTACACTGGCATGGGGCGTTTGGGCGGGGGGGCGGCCAAGACTCAGCCAGGATTGGCCAACGGCACGCACCTTTAGGGCGTGTCCTGTTATCAGATCAACGGTTAAACAGACCTGGGTGCAATTCTACCCTGCTCTGGGTCATGGCTAATGTGTTATGCTTTGCTGCTGGACCATGTGACCATGTGATCATGTGACCATGTGAAATTTAGCCTGGGCTCTGATGTTTATTGGTACTGGGAACTCCCGCCTGCAACCACCTTATAGTATTTAAGCAGATCCAAAAATGTTTTTGGACCTTGTAGGATTTACAAAGCATTTTGGTCAGTCACTTAGCAATTTTCTTCCTTAGCAACTGAAAAACTACAACGGAATGGGCCAGTGGGGAGAAATGAAAATGGTTTGTGATACTATGTTTTTTCGTTTGTTTATGGAGGGCGGTACGGATCTATCGAAAATAACATAATAAAGGGATGGTTTTATTATGATGGTGTTGGACTAGGGTGTTTTGGGGTGTTGCTATGTACAATGGTTAGGTGTGCAGTATTGGAGGACTGCTGCAAGGGGGTGCTCTGTCAAGAGACAGGGATATCAACTTACACTAAGTTGCTGAGAGATGCCAGGCTGAGTTGCTGTTGCTGTTGTTGCTGGGTTACAGATTGCTGCTGCTGAGATTGCTGTGGCTGCTGCTGCTGCTGCTGCTGCTGCTGCTGCTGTTGCCATGTGGGCATGTTGCCTAGCGACAAGCTACCTGGCGATGTAAAAGCCTGGAGCGCTGATAGATCAGCACTTGTCAGCTGATAGTCTGAGGAAGAATAAGAGTAAGGGAAACATTTAATACATGTCAGTGTCAGATCGGGACACTCTGATCATCAACTGCTACATTTTTTGTTCCCCCTCAGTATATGCAGTGGGTACAGTGTCGTAATATATGCTGTACAGCTGTCGCTTTGATACTGCGCTCTTGCAAGACCAGCAATTAAGACAAGTGTCTGGAGAGAAGGGAGGGAGTATTAGAGGTATAGAACACTGTTCGCCGAGAGGCAATATCAGAGGCAGCAGGACAGGGTCCCGCTGAGATCAAGAAAAGGGGAAAAAAGCTTCACGACCTCTCCTCCACACGCAGAACGGGGAACCAGCTGACGGGAGTGGGTATTCTGACCATTACACCTGGCAGCCAAGCGAACAGAACCGACGGAACCGAAGGGGTGCAGAAAAACTTGATTTGATCTCATGAGCAGTCCTGGTTACTGCGTTCGCACCCGTTACCACCGGCTCCGTTTATTCTGTGATTTTAAAAGTTAAAACTTCCCCCCCCCGAAAAAAATACAAAAAATTCAGATCCTTAAGCATACACCCCTAATGCCTGAAATACAAGGTGATGTTCTAGGCAAAAGGCAACGAGTTCAAATTCGAATTAAGGAGCCCAACAATCGCCAGGGCAAGTAGACGGGAAAGGAATTCGTTTTTACCAATTTAAGTATTTGTGTTGCAAGTTAAACATCTATTAATGCATTCTGATATGCATATTATTTAAACTCATTGTCTTCAAGGAACCCTAGCCATTTTGAGCGCTCAAAGCACTGGTTTGCTTTACAAACACATTCTCCCAGACCATTTTGATCTTACAACTAGAGAAAGGAATAAACACAGCAGTAATGAACTGGCTACTCACTCTAATGCGCACTTTCGGCTGCGCCTGTGCTAGACTTCGTCTCACCTGTGTTATAGGCCGTTGGCATGGCGGAGAACGGCAGCCCCTGTGAAAGGAGGCTGGGCGTTGCCACGGAGACCACAGGTGTGGTGAGGGACTGAGCCACCTGAGAGGCTCCCAGCCTCTGAGCATTCTGGGAGGACAGGAGAGAAGATTACAGAAAAACTTGACTGGCCACTCTGCAATGCATTGTCAGAAAGCATTAAATTATTCCCGTCGCTTAGTGTTCATGACAATACACAATGGATGTGAATGAGTGAAATGGCTAAATTTGCCACTTAGTGTTCATGACAATACACAATGGATGTGAATGAGTGAAACAGCCCCAATTAAAAAAAGAAAATGCACTGTTAATTTTGTCTTTGAAATTAATGGGTTCCACATTCCATCGTCAAATTACTGTCAACCCATTGGACTAAAAGTTCCACCAAGATTTTTAAGGCAATCCGTTTTAATGCGACACGTGCCTTTTAATGCAGCTGATGCAGGGCTTGGGTAAGACTGCGCTGTTTGCGTTGCTGCCCAGACGGCAGTCGCGGAAGCAACCGATGGGCGATTGGAGAAACGCGTGAGCCGTTTTCGGCATTAGAACAGCAGCAGGCAGGAAAGGCTTTAGTTGTGTAAGCCAAAGAGGCCGGATGAGAACAGTGGCGGAACCCAGGCTCCACATAGCAGGGACTCAACAGCGCTGATTTCAGCTCTTACTGCAAGAAGTGGATCTCATGGATGTCCACGCAGGAGAAATACATGCATGCAAGTTTATACTCATGTTACCTTTATATTTATATTATGCTATAATGCGTGGTATAAATCATTTCAGTTTTAACGGAATATTGAGTAACTGAGTACACACTTTCCACGCATGAATCTCTTCCTGTAAATACACAAATATTAGTTTGAAATGTAAGATCATGTGGATCATTTGTGTTCCTTCATAAAAGTATAAAAAATACCAACAGATAATTCAATATTTTTTCTAATTTCTTGAAGTGTTACAAGGACAGTGTCTCGGTGTTTCAAATTGAAATACGCTGAATTTGGGGTTGAATCTGAAACAACGTGGCCTTCCCAGGGAAAGTGTGATACGCTCCTTGTGAAACGCACCCCCCGACAAGGGAAACGGAGGCTCCGCCAAGCCGTCCTCGCTGGAGAAAGCCGGAGCGGAGGCCACTTGGCGAACGCACTCTCAGGCGGGGGAAAGAGAGGCCCTGGTCTGCATCAAGGGGGAAAGGCGGTAACTGCTCTCGCAGGGCCTGTCATTAACACCACTTGAAAGGGCTTTTGCCCCCCCAATGGGAAATCAGCTCCACTCCAGTCGTTACTTTATTGCACCCACTGAAGGCAGCTCTGGGTAATCGCCATGCAAACGTTACCAGTGGGCCTTTTTGAGACTGCTGCCGAGAATGATCCTGATTGGGTTTCCCGAGGAATCCCGTTTAAATACCTTTCTTTTTTTTTTTTGCTGCCTTGTCATTCAGGGATTTTAAAAATGTACTTTAATTGACTTTGTTCGATTAAGATTTTTTCTGTGAACGGTGCGTTTAACAATTGTATATGTGTAAATACTAATAGCAGAAGAATAATCAGCAGAAGAATAGTCTTATTGACTAAGAATTGACTTCTTTCTGTCAACAAGAGTAGTAGTATATTTTCATATAATTGTTTCTTAAGCAGGAACGTCCCAGAGGTTATAATCTATTCCATCTGTACATGAATGCAGCTGGATATACCTGTCTGATGGGGCACTGCAGGGTTGACCCAGTTAGTATCTGAGAGGTGGACCCTCCTGGGGCTGCTACACCTGGCCCCCGGAAGCGTTTTCTCCTACAGACTCCCGATCTGATGGCAATCGGCTGAAATGCCTTCGCTTTGTTTTGTTAATGCCTTTAAGATTTATTTCTCTCCGGTGCTCTGGTTTCAGCTTTGGTCCTGCGTTAAGTGATGATAGCATCTGAACATCTCCCGAGTGTAACTCTGCGGTCCTAGTGTAACTCTGCGGTCCTAGTGTAACTCTGCGGTCCTAGTGTAACTCAGTGTTCCGAGGCATAGCAGAAAAGCAACAGCCAGTCCTCAGAGCGCGTCCGCATGCACAGAGACAGGGGACATGGGACACGTGAACATGGGACACGTGAACATGGGACACGTGAACATGGGACTGGGAAGGCACTGAAGTCCCCTTCCCACCGCCATGAACACACAAAAACACGACGCACACATTCAGGATGCCGCCTCAGACGCTCGTCAAACACGCGTGTTCGTGGCAGCTCTGGGGTAACCTCCCACCACCGTGACCCGCGACGCTGCATGCGGACATGATGTCGCTAAATTCATCACGCTCACACATTCATGACCGTGGGACCAAACACGGTTGTGATGAGGGCTATTCACCTCACTCACCAGGTCCAGCTCCTCGTCTGTCTGTGGGGGCAGGGGGGAGTGGAAAGGAAAGGGGTGGGATTACATCTCATCGTGTGGCCAGTGTGAAAAGCACTGTCGTGCCGCTGGAAGACTATGGTTGTAATCACTGATTTAAAAGACTTCGTAAAAATAAAGTTCCTGTCTGTGGAAAACTGAATTCCATAAAGCCTCTTTAGTGGAGAACTGGCATTAAAATGAGTGAGATAAGCCAGGGTCAGCTGAATAATATAAATACATTTTCAAACCGTAAAATATAAACATGCTTATCGCTCTATAATACATAAGGATAATTAAATGCACTAAAAGAGCAGGTTGTTCACAGGTCATCTGGCCTGGTCTTACAGTGCTCACCAGCTGCATTAGGGCCTTGCCACTCTGGGAGGTGATGACCCGGAGGTCCGGCTTGCGGCTGTTCACCATCTGAGGACTGGGCGGGGGCGGAGACTTAGCCGGAGCTACTTTCCCCAGGCTGTTGCCGTTGGAGACGGACAGGAGGCCGGGGGAAGCTCTGGCGCTGATGTACCCATTTGCTGAAAGCAGGGGAAAAAAAGAAAGAAAATGAACACCGAGAAGGAATAAAAACACAGAGGCAGGTAAAGTCATGCAATACGCCTCTGTATTCCTCCGAAAGAAGCTCTCTCCTCTCCCAGAGGACCTCCCTGTGGGCCTGAAATCTCCCACTCCAGATCACAGATAACAGTCTTTGTTTATCTGTAATGAAACCATCTCTCCCCGCCCCCCGCCCCCCTCCATCTCTGACTTCTAGCGGGAATATGTCAACAGGCGCTTTGCTGAAGTGTATAATTAGAAAGTGACGGTCCTGACTTCAGCAAGCTTCACCAAGGCATTCCTCAGACGCTCGCGTTGGGTTTCCGGACTCGCCACCGGGGGAGCCAGAGGGACACCGCACCCTTCCTCTCTCAGTGCTGGAGCGGGCGTCACTCAAAAGCCGGGCGCAACCAGAGGAACTCTCTCAGACTGGGAATACCTTAACTCAACCTGCTGAAACGTACAGACACTCTCGGGCCACTGGAACGAGGGGCTGTAACAGTCAGGTTAGAGCTAAGAGCAAAAGGATAAACTTGACTGGGATGGGACACTCCCAGGGGTTCTTACACAACAAGTGGCCGGTGTGATTGACAGACACTCCTGGTTATTTCCTCTCTCCCTGCTGGTTGGAAAGCTCTGAAAGACAGACTCACTCAGTAGGTGAGGTCTGACCAGATGAGACGCTTGCGTCAGCAGACTTTAAACGGCCGAGCTGCCAAGAAGCGGTAGGGATAAAATGCCACTCATCGGGGACGGACCGGAGTAGACGCCCTAGCTTAATGACATTACACGGAGCATACTGAAATCAGCTGGGAGAACACAAGAGTGAAACATTCATGTTTGGTACCACCCTTTGCATGTTGCGCTGCGAAGCACACAGACTAATAAACAAGACTAGAAAAGGCTTCATTTGTTTTGGATGAGATTGGGGAAAAAGATTGATTCAGAAAAGGGGAGGGGGCCTATAGTTTCTCAAAAGCCTGGGAGTGAATTTTCTCCCACAGGCCATGTCCAAGCTAAGGGAGAGAAGTGACCCCTGGGCCCTGAATGTGGGTTTTGCAGCTGGTCATTGGCAGCGCATGGGCCAGTCCCCCAGGTCCAGGCCAAGGTCCTGGGGGGGGCATCTGTGCCTTGAGCTCTCCCAGGCTGTCCACGGCTCCAGTTTCCCTGGGCCAGGGCGTGGGAATGTGAGGAATGCTGGGTGACGTCAATGGTGACATTCCCAGAGCCCGGGCCTTTGGTGCAACAGCTGAGAACCAAAGGAGGGGAGGGTGGCAGGGAGAGAGACGTAGGAGGAGTACACCGAAAGCCGGAGAGGACACGGCAGCGTCTGGCAGATTTGCCCGCTCAAAGAGAAGGAATCGCACCTGTGATGCACCTGCAGCCTCTTCTGCCGTTTAGCCCAATTAGTGAACGACATCATACTTACTTCTCTCACAGCCACCGAACAGATCACACTAACCTGGAGCACACAGTTCTGACCCAGCTGAGAAGAAGAGAGGCACGGGGTGGCCAATCGTTTGCCTGAAAACACTTTTTAAAAGCCCCCTCTCTTCCTGTGGGTTTTACCTCATTATACTTAGGCTGTTCACGTATGATCGACACACAGCGACTGAGGAGAGCATTAGCAATGACTGGTAATATAATGATCTCAAAATGACAGGTGTCACACATTGTCAAGGTCATGTTGTAATGAAGACGAGTCACTGGTGCCAATGTTCGACACGAGAAATCGGAGCTCAAAGTGTAATTCTTTTATGTCTAAAACACCAAAGGCACCTTTAAGGAGAGATAGAGGTGACAGTCAGTAAGCAGGGACAGGGCAAGCGACAGAGATGTTGGGGAACAGCTGAAGGTGAAAGACGGGAAATTGGGGGAAGGGAGTCGGGAGAGGGTGTTAGTCCGGGCCATTCATGTCTATCTCTCTCTGTCTCTCACTGGCTGCCCAGTGTCACACCTGTTCCTTCTCGACAGCTGAGGGTCACAGGGCAGGCCACGGGCTCGTAAACAGCCCAGAGGGGGATAGAGGGGGAAGGGGAATGGAGAGACACATACAATCTTCTCACAGTCACAGCCAGTCGAGGAGAAGTTTTCCCTATAACCAAGACAGCACAATTTTCCCCAGTCCAATAGCAATAATAAAAACGGCCTGAAATGCCCCCTGTATTCTAACCTAGCCTGTCATGCATGTTCTTATTCACATGCCTTCTGCTGGTAAACAGAAGCTCATACCAAAGGTTCGTATTGATTTGTGATCTGCCCTATAGCTGCTGTGTGGCCACTGCTGACAGCGTGTTTGTGCGTTGTACTCCGGCGTGTTGACTTCAGAAAAAGAAGATTGTTTTTGTTTAGGTCTCCCTAAAGAAAACATTCCTCTGCACGGAAATAGGCCGAGCTGCCCCGCCCCAAACTTTCAGTCGAGAACCCTTCTGAGTTCCCCACCCAGACGTGGCCCGAGAAACGGTTTTGCGATCTTCACCTATCTCAGACTGCCCGTGATAGTACATCCATTTAACCAGCTCTGTCGTACGATTAACTAAGAGGATCCAGTAGGCCTCGTTTCCTTGCGTTCGACTCAACGCTGTGAAATCTGTGTGCTGAACCGAACAGTGCAATACTGTCAGTTAGTGCAAGGTACTGCAGAAATGACTTTGGAATGACTTTGGGGAGATGAGCTCCTGCAACCAAAGCACATCTTTAAGAACAACCCGCCGTCCCGTTTCACGGCTGCGAAGACGGCCACCGGTAACTCACCTACTGGGCTTGGGCAGGCTCCGTTCGAGTTGTTCAGGTCGCCTCCCAAAAGCGCGCCTAAAACAGACACCAAGACAGTTGGCTGTGGGACAGTGACAGGAGAAACTTACACGCCCTTCTCTATTGCCATTTAAGCCTGTGCCTCAACTCAGAAGCTTGCGCTCGCCCATTGTAGGGCCAGTTTTTTGCTAGGGCCACCCACTCGGGCAGACAGTTGATGACTTAATCAACGATTTAGAAAAATATCCAATAATAAACAATGCAGAATGTGTAGAAGACACAATTACAACTAAGAAGCTTGTATACCTTTAACTACTGCTTGCAACATGACTGATTTATTGGTAACCCTTGTATTCAAACTTCATGAGTATTTACTACCACTGGGCTTCAGTTCATCGGAGCAGCTAATAAATCAATCTCCAATGACTGGAGGGATCTCAAGATGGCGCCACTGAGTATGAAAGCAGTCAACACTTTTTCTGTTAGGGAGGCTTTAAAAAAAAAAAAAAAAAACTGACTCTCAATTTGGAAAAGTCCATGTGAAAGCGAATGAAAGAAACGTTTCCATGTCCGATGCAGGCTGAGAACATGTTAATGCTAACTAACCCTCCAACTTGGGTGTGTGTGCTATGGTGCTTGGTAGCTACAGAACGGATGATGGAGGGCCGACCCAACAGACAGGCTCAGACAGGTGACTCTCTTCAACGGGCTGGAGAAGTGTTTTCTCCACTCCATACAGAAATAAACGTCCGTGTTTTTCATGTTTACTCTTGTATAGGTTTTTACACCATAACAAAATGTTTAAAATACCGAAAGGCAGACAATATCTTTGTACCTCTCGATTAGTTGGAGCATTACTAATTTACAGGATACCATTGACAAGTTATTAACTTAATAGGAAGGGGCACTGTTTAAGATTTGGTCAGCTACATCACCTGCACTGGCTGGTCTTTGCGGTAACCCTGGAGATACTGTGTTCCTCTGGAGGGCTGGTTGCTGTGGCGACAGGAGGCGGGGATCTGAGAGAGACGATGTCACAAAGGAGGTGGTAACCAGGGCTCCACCAGGGTTACTGAACTGTAGTGTGTTCTGATTGGATACTGGGACTGTGACAGGCATGGAGAAAGTGGGGGGTGGGACTGCAGACTGAAAGAAAGGACAAAAGAAGATACTGTTAAAAAAACCCACCAGAATATACTTCAATTACCAATGATAAATCCCATAGTGTATTTACGTTATAGTTGCTGATAACCATGCCATTCGTATCAAATTAAGACTCATACACTGTTACATATCATAAACAGGTAATCCCTACCACACAATTCAAGCGTATCTGCTAACAATCTATATTATACACATTTGAGCAAATTATTTAAAAAACTACAGAAACAGGTGGAGCCATAAATAACTTTAGATCTGTATATCGAGAGAGAAAAAACCTACAGAAAATGATATGCGGATATGTCTCATTTAGAGCAGTACGGTCACGTCGAAGATTCATTAATTGGCCACACTGCGCCATAATTACCAGAGGAACCCTGCTAACGAGGGAATTCACCATCTCCGTTTATGTACACAGTGCATAACAGCACAAACGGTGAGTGGAACTGAAACCGGATTAATTTCAGAAGATGTAGACGCTCCATAGCGTTCAGAAACTTGAGCGTGAAAAGGATTGGACGGCCGCAGCATCGCATGAGGGGAGAAAAGGACACGAACAGGTTGCTATAAGCAACAGTCCGAATTCCACCCATATGTTCCTCATTAATCGAATTTCTCCCAATTATAGTGCCCCCCTGGAATCGGTCCCAGCAGTATTGAAACTCCAACAAACACCTACAATCCCAAAAAAATAAAAAATAAAAATCACACATGGTTATGATGCAGATAGCGCCACTCCAGATCGCTACCACGTTCCTTGTGCTAAAACGGCCCTTGTGCACGTTCTGCGGTACAGGTCAGTCTTGACGGGTAAAGTTTTCGAGCGTATCACTGCTGCGTGGTTCATCCTCATAAACGAGGCCTTTTCATTTCTTGGATTTTCTTTAGTTTTTTCTGTGTAGTTGAATCGACTAATTTTCTTGAATGTCCCTAGTTCTACACATCATCTTAGGCCCAAGCAACAAAGTAACAATGCTGCATTAAAACCACCAGGAAGCCTTCCCAAAGCGTAAAGCGCTCTGAAGTTGGCGGATCGTGTACAGTGGGACAATTAAAGTCAAAAATACCGTCAACAATATCCAGCCTAGCATTTTCTTAAGTATCATGGGATGTTGCATCATGAGATTAGCCTTGTCTGGAACTGGACCACTGCTACACGTATCAAAAACAGCCTTGACCAGCTAAGACTAACGGGCCAGTGGGGTTTTTCTGAAGTCAATGAACAAGTCAACTTGAAGAAGTCTGAATCATCTCGACTGTGTCCAAGTGACACTGCCCACACATTTTTGGTTAATGGGGTGTTCCTTTGGGTGCAGGCTCTGCACACTCTACCCAAACCCTGACTTTGAACAACACCGATCTCACTGAAAGAACTGGGCCTCTAAATTTAGAATGTAGGACAGACTGGGGCTCGCATGTCCAGAACGGAGCCCAGTTTACGTCTTCCTGCATGCTTGTGGTCCATTTTTCTGTTCTTCAAACCTTCTTATGGTTCTAACTTTGCTGGTAAAAGATGCTTGGTGTCCTTGAATTACATAGACAAAGCACAGGCTGTGGAGAACCGTGGAACCATCCCGTCCTGGTTTGTGAGCTTAGTGAAGGTCAGAGGACGATAATTAACCTAAGTGCTTGTAGCAAAAATATATTTATATGATATATACATAAACACATGTTATATTTATAAGTCCTCACAACTCTAAGCATAATCCATAAATGTCAAGTTATTGAGTTATTCATTATTAGCATGGCGCATAAGACTTCCAAGTTTTCCTGTACAACAAATGTATTGACTAAGGAAAACTCATTCCCCAAGCAAAGCTCTGTTTGAATATCAAAGAGACACAAATGTTGTTCAAATAAAAAGAGCGAGAGAGCGAGAGAGAGAGAGCGAGAGAGAGCGAGAGAGAGAGAGAGAGAGAGAGAGAGAGGGGGTGGGGGGGAGTACTTTTCAAGACCACAAAAGAAACGATTGTACAATAAAAACATTAACACAGAATCCATAAGGACGAAATCTTTTATCGTAACTTCCTTTACAAAGTAAAAAAAGGATGAAACTACTCATTAAGCCGGTTTGAGCCTCACATGTAAACACAGATGGCAAATCCTATAATGCGCGCACGCACACACACACACACACACACAGAAAAGCAGACCACGCATCAACCAGAAATTGGTGTTTAATCAATTCAATCCAAATAAATTACACATACTATTAATTAGAATCTGTTGGAACCAACAGTGTGTGAGATCTCTCCATAATAAGCTCCCAAGACTCTTTAGCTATCATTATGACTCCAGATGGACCTAGGAATTAGATAGCTAACAATTAGACCACTGGGCAGATCTCCTAAAAAGGCTTTCTTTGGATAAATACAGTATTTAAAAAGTATAAATACTTCATCACGAATCACATTTAAGTTTTCTGCTGAATTACTTCTAAATTGCAGAGACATTATCCGGAAATGTACAAAAAAAAGATTTCTTTACGTAAGACGTGTCTACGTCTAGCCATCATGGTTAGCTTGTTCGAACGGGGTGAACAAAGGGATTGAGTGCCTAAATCCTGCACCAAGGCGACTTTCCTGAGAGCACAACGGTAGGGTTTCGAGAAGTTCTTGCTTACAGTATGAGGGACCCTGCAACATTAAGAATCCCAAAAAATTACCCAGTGCATTTCCAGCCTGAGTCAAAGTTAAGGACAAACCAACTGAGTTTGGCTCGTGGCTGGCTTCCGATGACCCTTGAATTAGAGTTGGTGACAGGGAGTCAGGCAGCCCTGCAGATACTGGACCTGTAACCAGTGGCTTCCCAGTGGTTCCTCAGAAAGCACTGCTACTCACCCTAGGAGCTAAATTTCATTGGTTTATATCCACCAGTATAAATGGGTTAACAGTGAAGTTCTTAAAATCGCGAATAACCAACTAAAGTAATTCAGCTTACACCGCACATCACCCACCCTCTCTCACCCGGGGGATTTGCCATGGGTGTAGTCAGGACATGCGACTAAATAAAGTTTGGGCTTATCCATGGGTATCCGGGTGGGTGGTGAGTGGGCATCTGGTCCCCCTCCACCGAGGCATGCTGGCCCTGTGTTAGAGCACTGCAGGCCCACCAAGCAGGGTTGAGTGTAAGTGTGTGTGGGCAAGGGGGCGTGGTGTTAGCGTAGATCCGGAGAAATGTAGCATTCAGCACTCCGCACCAAAGAGGTAATGCAAGAATCTGCTTCAGGGATCTCTCCCAACATCACCGTTTTGAGTGACATCACTGAGCAACGATCTAGGCGTTTCTTTAGAGAACGGATCGGTCATGCTAAATCCCAGAAGAACGGATTGGTCATTCTAAATCCCAGGAGAGCAGAACGCGGCAAATATCTTGAACCGCCATTGCTGGGCCTCTCTCATACTCCCGGTAATAACCTTTCAGACTCTGCCATGGGCCGAGCCCTCAAATGTAAGCCCATTCACAGCTAAAGGACCTCTCAGCCAGCCTGCGGCAGAAGTAACCCATTTTCTACCGCTGATCTTCACCCTGGTGAATTGCCTGGATGCAAGGGTATCAAAACGAATTAAATTGGTGCCCTAGTTTTATTCACTCTGTCCTAGAAGTCTTGGAAAGATTTGGATAAAGAACATGAATTTCCCCTCAAAAGTCTGAATCCCACAAACTGGAGGATCAAGAGAACACCTATCTAAACCTTAAAAAAACATTTAAATTTATCTTAAAATCATTTAAAACGATCATAAAATCTTCTTCGATTTCTCCTGAAGTTGGTGGTCTAATTTCCTAGCTCTTTCCTAAGTCTCCGCTTTGATCAAACGAGCAGAGTTCTAAATTTAGCACCCTCATTTGGAATCTCTTCTACCTGTCACAAACGCTTTAAGAGATTAGAGGGCGGGATTGAGGTTGTATATCCCAGATGTTGGTTGTCACACTGGGATTACAATACTGTCGGAGAGATCGGTGCTCTGTGCTACAGTTCTCAGTCAGTAGCTGTGAAAGGTCTGCAGGGCAACAAGAGATGGGGGAGCAGTGAACGGGGAGAGCGGATATTTGGAACCCAGAGCAATGCTACCAACACATTTTCTTCTCTTTGCAGCTGGATATGAACTTTTCTCTGCAATAGATCCTCACTGAGAAGCTATTAGAGTTTATATCAAGGTTGATCAACACTGGTTTGATGGACAATGTTTAATACGGAAAATGATCTTATTACACATGTGAGAAGTCCCAGATTAAACTGCTACTGTGGCAGTAAATGCTGTTAAATGCAAATATTAAATTAACTACTAACAAGTGCTGCTGTTTTGAGGACTACACGGTGATTTTTCTGTAAAGAAAGAGAATAGAGGGCATGCCTGTCTGGGGGGGGTTGGGTCTGCACTGCTCTGAGTTCCCAAAGCCTGCCTGTATCAACTCCACCACTGGCAGTCGCATGTTTAGACATGCACTGAGCCAGGCATCACAGCATCTCCCCGGCATCACCCCGATAAGGTCCGCCGTTCTCCCAGGAAGTTTTGACACCGACTGACAACGTTGGGTCAGTACCTGTGGAGTGACAGAGCCGGGGTGATCAAGTGATTGGGAGGGTAGGGGAGGGGCGGGGGTGGATGGCTAGCACTGTCCTTTGGAGAGGCAGACAAGCAGACACTAAAGGCACAAGACTAGAATGATCGCCAGCGTAAACCTCTAAGCGAGAACCAGCTCTAGAGCGCTGGATTGTCGTGGCAGCATGTCATGGACATTAACTCTACATGGCCCATTGACTGTGTCGAGTCCAACACTCAACAACGCTCTCTTTCCCATGAGGCAGCAGCGCTCTGGTTTGTGCCTTTATGTACTCGGGAGCCCTCTCCGTGCCCAAACACGCATTCCAAAGGGGGAGGTGCTAAGGAAAGGGGGTCTGGTGTCCATCACTCTTGGAGACAGCCGTTCCTTTACTCACTGACAGCCTATAGCTCTGCATCATTTTATCAAACTCTTCGTCAATGCGCTTGTACTTCTCCTCCGTGCGGGGGGTGATGGGGGGAGGCTCCTCAAGGCCAGGGCTCTCACAGTCCCGCTGCTCCTTCTTGTTCAGAGCCTTGGTTTCAGGTAGGGGGAGCAGTCGGAAGGGGGAGGAGGACAGGGAAAGAGAGAGAGAGAGAGAGAGAGGGAGGAGGTCAGAGGCGGCTGGGAGGGTACTCACGCCGTATCGTTTAAAAAGGATGTCCAGGTCCTCGTTGGTCTTGCGGTACTTGTCGTCGTTGAGGGGGCTTTGGTCGATGGAGTCCTCGCCGTCTGGCTCGGGACTGTCGCAGCCGTTAAAACCTTTCTTACGCAATGTCTGTGGGAGGAGTGTGACGGAGGAAGAGCAGGAGCAGGAGGAGGAGGAGGAGGAGGAAGAGGAGGGGAACAAGCACATGGCAAGTCTGTTCATTTTCACGCCACCTTTTTAAAACGACACATCCCAAAAGGAAAGGGAAACCATGAACCGAGGACCACCTAATTCACAATATTTCATCATTCGTTTTATAGTTCAGCACCTTGTACCACGAAAAACCGTGGAGCACAAGATCAGGAGGCGGAGCTACGGACAGCCTCACCGAAGATATGGGCCCGACATGACATCCGATTTCATCTGAGGAGAGTTTCCTTCCCACCTATGGCCTAGTAGTGTCTTACGTGAGTTTAACGGGTTGTTAGCCTACGTTTGATATTACCTGGAGGATACAATATTCTACAGAGGCTGGCACGACAGGAAAAAGCTTAGCGTTGGCGTCTCACAGCACCAGGGTCTCGGGTCGGTGTGAAGACTGAGAGTTCTCCCCGTGTTTGCTCAGGTTTCCTCCCGCTGCCCTAGGTGGACTGATGTCTGCCCTAAGCTTACTGGGTAAGGCCTCAGCATCCTTCCGACCCTCATTTATATAAGCGGTTTTAGAAAATGGATGGTGAACTAATTAATTGAAGAACTTATCATAATTCATAATTCAAAGAGTTGGTCTGGCCCCAAAGGAAAGCAAATACACATGGAAATTTAGAGTTTACAGTTAGCATTGTAAAAAATAACCAATAACCTACAGGTTGCTGTGGTGAACCAAACACTTTTCCTAGGTTTAATTTGACACGTTCCCTTTTATGCTCTAGATATTCATGAAAATGCAAATATTAAGGTCAAGCAGGAAAACTACTCTAGGCACCCCTGAAAACCTCTACAACCTCTGGAGCCCTAACCTTGCTACAGAGATATTGTTTCTCTAAAACAACAGGCTGACTCAAAGCCTCAGTAGGAGCCTTGGCGGTTAGATGATCCGCCCTCATTTATGACAAAAATCAATATTACTCGCTCATGAGACACTGATGGATGGGAATGCAGACCAATCTCAGGGCTTCTGTAGCTGTGGATGTTGCTTTTCTTCCTAATGGGGTTGGCAACAGCAGTCCTGGCTCAAAGACATCTTGGCTCCACGTGAAGTCTTGCCTAACCTCGGATTCCTTGCGTCGAAGTTTGACTCCAACACCAGATCCCTTTCCTGCCGGTATCCATCTCCTCTCCCAGCACCTCCTGTTGTTTCCTCCTCTGAATTTCCTTCACTTGCTCCATTCAAACCTTCTCACCGTCTCTCACATTAGATGTGCCTCTGACCACGCTAGAGCAAATCAAACCTTAAATTTGTCTAAACTGAACCTTTAACTACAATTAGCCTTTGAAAGCAATCCGGTCCCACTTAGTGAATTAGATCTTCACGGATTCCGTGGGCGCGTGTTCCCCTCTTCCTCATTTTCATTTAAACCGTCCACCGCCTCCCACGGTCGCTCTTATGAGGCAAGCGGGGCAAGCGCTCCGTGCCGCCTGGAGAGGGCGCCCTTTCAGGAAG
>JAOVYW010000040.1:3144088-3156206 GCA_025775045.1 Hiodon tergisus
CGTAGGGCCCAGTCGCCGTGACGCTTTGGAAAAGAACCTTCTGCCTCTTTTGTCAACACAGGACCCGAACTCCACCTGAGAGGCCTCATGTCATGTGATCTGACTGACAATGAAAGAATATCCTTGGAGTCACATAATACCAGCACAGGGGACTGTGCTGTCCGGAGAGCAACACGACACCCGTTAGAAACATGTGCCTTTTAATTAGGGATTTTGTTTGTCTGTAACCAAATTAAAAGGCTCTACGGGAGTTTAACCAACCAAAATAACAAGGAGGTGCTTTTTTTTTTACTTTACAGCTTCTAAGCTGACAGCGGCACACATGATACCGGAGTGATACGATGCACCTCATCACCTGTTTTATCTCTTACAACCACACGGAAAAAGTTACATCTCTGCCTCCGTTTAGACACTTGTTGAGAAAACTTGGTTAAATGACATTTATGAAAAGTAGATTTTAAAGACCACTCACGAAAGTAGATTTTCTTTCATCAATATAGCCCCGGCTGCACTTTGCCTTCAGAAAATGGCTTTTTCTCCCTCTCTAAAACATCGCATCCCAGTAGGTTTTCCCAGAATGCAGTGGAGTACTTAAGTTAAACCTTATTGGAATGCGGCTTGATAACTTACCTGTGGCAGCTGTTCTGAACCCTCTGGTCCGCATAAGTTCCCATGGCTCTGAACATGGACAAAAGACCAGAAGTGCCTCAAAATCACACACATTAATCAACTTGGTTTTGTCCCCTCTGGTCTGTCTACGTCTGCGTATGCCTGTCAGAGAGCACACCCTTTCCGTCTCCTGTTGGCTTTTCTGTGCATTTCATTGAGACTTGCCACAACGGATCCTCTTTAAACTGGCTCACCTGAGCAGTCCTGTTCTCCCACGGAACAGACGGCTTAAGGACTTGCACACCTTCTGGTGCAGCGTCCCCATGGTCTTAAAGACTGCCGTTCTTTTGTATCGAAAGAAGTCCACTTTGCAGGTGGGGGTGAAAGGCAGTAAGCAGTTAACAGCAGGTAGCATAATTAAACCCAAATTATTTTTGTTTCAATAAGTAAGACAGACAGTGCCATGTTTATGGGTTGCTGAAATCCAGCCATGAGAATCAATCTGGTTTATTGTGGACTCTCGACATCCATCACCTCAGTTCTCTTAAAAACACATCAGCTGATCAGTGAGGGGTGGGGAGCGCTTGACCTGGGAAGATAAGGGGCGACCGGATCCTGAACAGGTCGGGAACAGGAACATTGTGTTCCTGAAGGGATAGCGCGGGCTGCTGGTTGGAAATTGACTCCGGCTCATCCTCATTTCACCGAAGCCAAGATAGATTTTTATATTTTTTTTACAAATGATTAATATTTCATTTTTATAACCAACTCTGAACAATACCTTTTCAGATGTAAATAAAAATGTGGCCTTGAAGAACATATGTAAAGCCTGCCCCCTTGTGGGCTTGTTTAAGATGAGCAGGGAAAAGCACATCAGTAGCGGCAATTCGTTGATTTCACTCAGAGCTGGTCGCCTCCCCACCCCCCCAGCAGGGGGCCACACCCTCAAGCCCGGGGAACTCCCTGAGGAGGTCCATACCTTTGTAGGGTTTTCCCTCGAACGGGAGGTCTGGTTTGTCTCATGTTGTGTTTGTTTAAAGTGCAAGATTTATTATTAAACCCTTATAAATTATACCTATAATATGCCAATCAAAAGGCACGTCCCGTCCCCGTGCCCCCCCATGCAACAGCTCTGCGACCGCGTGCCACAGAGTACCCCCCTTCGACCCCCATGTGCCACAGGGTGATTTAGGCTAGCATGTAAAAACCAACTGGACTGGGGGACCTCCCAGAACGAGACTGGGATCCTAGGGCGACCCGGTCCAGAAGCTTTTCATTCTACCTGCAACCCCTTCTGGACCTCATTGTGCTCCTTAGTTAGGACAGGCAGGAAAATCCTACGGCAACTCGCGAGGGAAAAAAAGACGGGGAACTTTGTCCGATTTGGAATATCGGCTCAGCTGGCGGTGTGCCCACCCATCACCTACGCTGATGGTTCGATTAGGGGGTTACACTTTGTTTCTCATCGGAAATCATCGACACAAAACCAATTCCATAAAGGCAGTCAGCAGTCGACCACAGGGGTCGTAACACCAGTAATTAGCTGTTGTTAAGAACAAATGATATTGATGACCGCATCATCAACAGGAAACAAATCAGCTGATTCAAATCCGCAGCACTTAATAGGTTCGAACTGCTAGGAACACTAACATTGGAATCCATTCACACCCAACCACATGCCACCCACTGAAATACCAACCATGAATGGAGAAAAGAACACGTACCGCCCTCCTCCTCTCAGTAAATGCTGAGAAGCAGAAATCCCCTACAGCCAAAATAGGCAAGAGGGGAAAAGCGGTGTCCCTTGGATATATTTAGAATCAGGCGCAGAGCTTGCATGGATGAGCACAGCACATCAAACTGTGCCTGCACTGCCCAAAGGAAGGGGGGGGGGGGGGGGTCCTTCCCTTTCTCCGCAGAGAAATCCAGGCAAAGTAGGCTTTCAAAGGCCCAGCTGCAGTTAGGAGAACCCCCCCCCATCCAGAAAGAAAACATTTTTTTCCCATGCAATTCCACCCCATCCACTTCAGTTTTACTTTATCACTTCAGTGTGGAATCTGCAACCAGCTCGCCTTTGTGAAACTCTGCGTTAGAAGAGGATGCTAGCGGGTTCAGATAAACATTTAAAGCTGTGACCCAGTGCTTAGTTTCTTTACAATGAACTGAAAAACATGACACAGAAAACAGGTGGACACTAATGGCCCTGCAGTAGTGTTAAATGCATCGTGATCATTCTAACAGCTGCACCTGAACAGACAGTTTAAACTGAATTCCTGAAGAGGAGAAATGCTTATTACTATTAAATACATAGCAAGGGGTAACCCTTCAAAGAATTACTTGGGTTGAGAAAGGGGCGGGGCTGAGAGCCCCGGGAGGGCGCTGAGAACGGGGCGGGGCTGAGAACGGGGCGGGGCTGAGAACGGGGTCTCCAAGGCCTCACTGGCCTCCGGCTGACGTGTCCTCTGTGTCGGCAGCCATTTTGCTGAACTTCTCCAGGATGGCCTCGGGGCTGATCTTGGGCAGGCCGTTGTCCAGGGGACAGCCCTCCACCAGGCTGTTCATAGGAGTGGGGGGCACATGGCAGTCCTCCTCCGTACCAGCGTCCTCCACGGCAAAGCGCCGGCTCCGGGAGGCGGAGTAACGGCGAGGTCGGACGTCTTCATCCATGCCAGGGGAGCGGGAGGGGTCAAAGTGATCCTCCATCTCCTCAAGGTCCTCCAGATCGCCACAATGCGGTGCTCTCTGCTCCTGCTCCTTCAGGAAGTCCATGATGATTGGCAACACCTTCTTGCGGGAAGCCACCGTGTTCCCCTGGAGGTAGGCCTTGACGTCAGCGTGAGGGCTGCTCATCGGAGACAGCTTAAGGCATGGATTTTGGGCCTTTTCCAAGGCTTGGCTCACCTATTCAACACAACAACAAAAAAACATTCAATCACATTGTATTCTCAGAAGTGGAGATTTATTAAAGACACATCTCTATGTGTAATCATATAACAGTACAGTCTGTTTGTCATCATGAATGAATGCGTTACAATGAACGAACGAATGCAGTTTCAGAGACCAGAAGGTTTAGTTTGTTTTACGCTGGCTGTAGTTCATACCTCCTCCCGGTAGATTGTCCTGTAGCTGTAAATTGCTAGCTGACGGAAGGGTTCGTTGTTCTCGTTAAAAGCGATGGTCATGATGACCACCAGGCTGAAGTGGTGTTGGTGACAGAACTCGCAGAGCTCCTGCTGTAAGCAGCGTCGCTGTAGAAAATCCTGCACGGAGCGCAAAAAAATAAAATAAAGAGCTCTCCAGTTAGTACCCTGGAATTCTCTCACAGGCACCCAATCAAATGTTAAATTCAACCAGCAGAACCAGCTGAAGGCATCGGCGAGGGGCCGACTCACATCAAGTGTCATGTACACAACGCTGACGGCCAGCTTCAAGTCTCCACCAGAAGCAGCTTTCATGTCCTTCAACAGCATTTGTTCGGTAGAGAGACCTGCAACAGATAAACTGGGCTCTGAACACACAGTGGAGGAACATCTGGTCCTTGCATTAAGAGCTGTGTCCCGCCCTTATTTTACTAGACCCAGATTCATTGTGTCCTCAACTGAAAGCATTGCTGTCCAGAAGAACCTGAAACACCTGAATGTCACGGCCAGATCACCGAACCTTTCTTTGTTTACTTTTTTTACCACGGGATTAATTATCGGATCAATGCGAACTCAACCGGGACATGCAAACGCACTACACGTCAAGCTACGCAACATCTCGGACATTTCCGTCAGGCTTCAGATTCAACCTGAAACGTCAAACTTTGCAGTCTGCAGGGACTGGAAGAGGGCGCCCCTCGGTGGCAGGTCAGGAAATCGCGACTCCAGCCAGAAGGCATACTGGCTGTCCTTGTGTGTCACCTTCCCTGCATCAGGGGCCATGTTCACACAGTCTAAGATGATGGTGCCTATCAGCCAACAAGCAACGAGTTACGATTAAAACACGCCAACAGTCACACACATTCTAATATTAATAAGAACCGCGCAAATACTATTTTCAAAATAAAGCCATAATACTGGAAAACACTTAAACAGAAATATAATTTCTATTTAGTTGTGGACAAAAGCAAATCGGAAGGAAAGCTTAAATACGAGTGGAAACTTGCGTTGCCATGGAGATTACCGTATAAAAGCTGAGCCACCTGTCGATCCAGCACATCAGGAGCCTCGCTGGCAATGCGCTCCGTCACCAACGTGGCACAGGAGCCCACAGTCTCCACGGCAACAGCACAAGAAGGGGAAGGCGTCCTGTCCAGGCGGTGATGGTCAATCACCTCCACAACTGCCCCCTCCAGGCCACTGTCAACACTGCAGGGGGAATCACTCATTTACTTTCATGCTCATTAAGCACTGTTTTATTCATAGCCTTAAACAGGACTGGCCAGTCTCCACCTTGGACATTCGCAGTAAAATCAAACACTTATAGCACACATTAGGCTAAACTGAATTACTCAAAGGGAGGGATAATGGGATTAGCAAACGGGGACGAGGAGACACGAAGTTGAACCTGGGAAGGATGTTGTGGTCCACCAAAGTGAGGACCAGCCGCCCAGCACGATGGAGCCCAAGCAGGTCGATCTCGTCACGGAACACCAGGTTGTCCAGGGGCAGGCCACTCTCGCGCAACAGGAAGGCGTTATCCGTGCGGAGCGGGAAATAGGCCCGTTGGATGTTCAGAACCGGGACCACGGTCATCCCCGGGCTGCCGGACGTCTGTGAAAAGAGGGGAGGGGGCGGAATACGTCATGCCCACCGTGGGACGCCATCACAGACAGATACGAACAGCTTTTTCTTTTTTATTCATGCATTTAATTAATTAATCAAATTAATTAATTTTAAATAATTGCAGATAAAATTAATTTTGCGAATTCCAGGTTAGGCCAGTCCATAGTGTCCAGGCTTTGGAATTATGACCGCGTGAGCGAGCAAACTGACCGGTATTTTGGTCTACCATAAACGGTTTTCCGCTTGAGCGATTTTTGTTAATCTTCCTCACTGTTCATCACTTGACACCAACCTAAAGGATCTGAACATTTTTGAACTCGGGCCTCCAACGCTACCTAATTGGGCCATAAAAAAAGACCTTTGTCAAATGGAAATCATTACTTACTTTAAACAGGAAGTAGGCGTAGGTAAGCGCGCACACCATAGAGTCGACATCACAGGCCTCATTTCCCAAGACAGCGTGGACCCCAGGGCTGTCCTCTGAACTGCCCTGAAGGAGAAAGGGGAAAAGGTAGGCCATAGCTTCCAAAAGCTTTGGAAGCTCAGCTTATTGCCTGGCATTTCCCCCGCCGTTAAATAGCCGTGCCTGAAACCCAGACCACCACGCCAGAGGAAGAGGCAATGATCTTAATAAGTGGATTCCAAATTTTTTTTTTTTAAACCCATTACAAATGATAAATAATTAGTACCTGCAATATTATACTCTCAAGTTAATTTAAACAATATAGATGCACAAATTGATTCATTTTTGAGGGTTTGCAGCCTTAACTGTCTTTGTGATACATTTCAAAACACTGAAGCTTATTTAAGGCAACCTCTTCCCCAAAGGGTGTATTAAACAGTAGAGGCTGATGGGAAAGGGGGATTGTGAGAAGTTAAAATGCTAATTGGGAAGGTAAAGAATTTAGCACCATCAGGAACAGCAGCCAGAAATAAGACTTGGCTTTTTTCCCCCTTCTGTCCGGACCTCATTTCAAAAGGTAATAATCCTCTTTTGCCATTTGGCCTATCCCGGTTCACATGCATTTAGGTGTTACGTGGATCGATCTAATGATGCGACTGTTACAGACAGATATGGACTGGAGACACTTCATCACTTTCTAGGGCCATATTAATTATTCCACAGATCCCATGGCTTTCGTTGCCTGTGACATCACAGTGAGGGGACGCATTCCACCATGTTAAAGGACTACATGCTTTCTGTGGGGGGAGGACTGGATTCTTTTGGTTTCCACTGGGGAGTGTCACTAACTAACAAACAAAATTCCGAAACACACGCGATTCTGTGGTGGTCAGGGACTGAAATAAATGGGACCTCTCAATTCAAAACACAAAAGAACATTTGTGAGGCAATTTACAAATTTAACAAAATTAAGGGGGGGGGGGGGGCAGTAAGCATTGACCCCAGGCCAAAGGGGTTGTGGAAGTCTAAACCACAAGTCATTGAATAAGCACAAGTCCATGAGTATACAGAAAGGAGAAAGAAGACTTATTTGGGAAAGGGCCGTTTGGGTCGACTACCACTCGGTCAGCTACGACGGCTCTTTTTAGAATTGCTGATCACAGCCCTTTCTGAGGATGCAGAGTAAATTAATCATGGAATCAAGCACAAAATAAGGTATTGAGAATGGTCTTTCAGCGTTACGTCCTGGCCATCACAATCCAGAGGATTCTCCACCACTGCACAAGCAAAAAAAAATAAAAATCATGCTCCAAGTTCTGCTTTCGTTTCCAAAAGGCACAGCTCCTCTCAGGCCCCTCCCACGGTGGTATGCTGCCCTACAAAATGCATAAGCATAGTGACCTAGTGCGGCATGAAGGGATATCCGCAACAACAGACCGTATCACAACGTATTGGTAGAAAAGGCCTCCGTAATAATCTAATGCTCCAAAGAGATGCCCTAAATAGTTGCTCCAAAGAGACGCCTCACGTCATCTGACCCGACAGCTCTGAGGAGTTGTTATATAGGCCTACATTAGTGGAGATGTTTATTATTGGATGTTTCTGTTCTGTGGGATCACACCCAGACTGCACATTATTTGTGCACCCAGGTGATCCTATGGCAGAGTTTAACACACTTTACTCTGTAGCACTTAGCCCTGAGGATGGACACAATACCCGGAGCTCCAGGTACTAGGTACCTTAATCTTACGGCCTGGCCATGACCCAGGATGCCTAGCGCATGTTCCTTAGCTTCTGGCAGGAATCTGAAACAGTCCCTGGCAGACGACACATCGCGAGAGGGCGCTCTGGCAGGCCCTCATCCTGACAATTGGAATACATGGACGATACACCAGATATTATTTTTCTGCTTCCTAGAAGGGAGCTGTATAGCTAACACACACACCGTCAGGGCCTCTCCAATAACTATCAAAGCACTAAGTCCTCTTTTATTAATAACAGTTTTTTTTTTTTAACTCTTAGTTGATGAGCCGACTGTCGGGAAAAGTCAAAACTATTTATTACCGATATTATTGTCCCAAGGATTCTATTACTGTACGAGATCCAAGACGATTCATTTTAGTTTTACTTGGTTTACATAGGTGCAAAACATTTGTTCAAAGGCTGGCTATTTTGGAATCGGCTAAGTTATCAAAAGAAGCCCAAACTTACATTATTTAAATGTTCAATTTCAACCCCTTTTATGCAGGGTTTGTCCCACCGCTGCGATTGTGAGTGTGCGCGCACATTGTTTAAAATGTATTGGTTCATAACTGAGCCCTTGACCAATTTTACTGAAGGTAAACATGACCAATCCATTTAATTACCTCGGTAGAATGTGACAAATTAAATCCGTTTAAGATTATGAATCAAACAAACAACATACAGATATTCGTTTAGAAAAAACAGGAAGATTATATGTAATATAACGAATTTACAAGATACGCGAAATAGCCAGCTAAATACTGTAAGCAGGGTCGTTTTATTAAAAAAGATGGAGTGATCATTATTCCGTACCAATATGTCAAGTCTAGTAAGCTTGCTAGCATTTCGTAAGATTTGAGCTCAGTCGATAACAGAACAGTCCAAAATACTGTCCAGCGCGACATTTGATTGCTAACTTGTAACGTGAGACAACGCGTACCCCAGATTTTAAAACTCACGCCACGAACAACTGACTATCATGCTCAAACCCAACAAATAAAAAAAAATATCTAATGGAGCCTCGTAGCTAGCGACCGTGTTTGGAAACACGCGTGGAACTTACCTTAAGAGCGGCGCTACAGTTACGTAGAAACCCCTCCATTTTAACCAAGTACGAGCAAGCGCGTGGTATCCTGAAAATCGCTATGATTACTGTTAGTTTCTTTCACGCTGTCGAGAATCTGTGGAGCAAGTTAATTCACGCTTTAACTGACCAGGGGCCGCTGGGAAAGCCAGAGCTAAGGCGTTCGCAAGCTGCCGCGAACCGCAGTGGACTGGATTCTATATGTGTTTAAGAAACTCAGTGTTGCGCCGACCATGTCCGGCAGCGCAGCAGAAAATATTCTGTCAGGACTCAGGTGAAGGAGGTCACGCAGCGCCGTTCGCAGCAGGACTCTACTCTTCAAGGCCTTACTGCTACGCAGTACTTGAATAAGGACCAATGTGGGAGTCATTTTGCGTTCTTAATTTTGCACATTTATTTTTGTAACGTGTGTGTGCGCGCGCGCGCGCATGTACGTGTTTTTAAATGTTTTAAACCAATCCTATCAAATGTATATGCAGATGGACTGTTATGGTGCGGAGAGATCGAAGTATAATTGAATATTCGAATACCTCAACACTGTGAATTGTGTTTATCTGCGTCGTTTCCTGTTTTCGCTTTTACTGAGTTAAAAAAAAAAAAAAGAGTTTGCTGTGAGGTGCTACAAATGAATGCTTGCCATCAAACCTTTTCCAGAAACATTGTATTGTTCATAATCTTCAAAGATCCAATTTTGTATTTCCCATCAATGTAGCTTTCTGTCAACTTTAGATAGCTACCAGCGGGCAAGTACGTGTGTAACACGCTGTATGCACGTATGTTGTTATTATTTAATGTCAATCGTTTTTATAAGCGTCTAATGCAGATTCAGTATAAGCGATTTGTCATTCTTGCCACATGTTGTCTTTACCAGCATATTTTTTTTAAAGACAGTTTTGGCTTTTGGCCTACACTGTTAAACTTAATGATTAATACCTAAGGCGCAAACATTAATCAATTGGTGCTTACAAATATTGATTAAAAAAAGAAAGAAATTCAAGTCAATTATAGTAGGTAAAATGGTGACGTATAATGGCCATATTTGAATGGGTGGTGACATGTACCTTGATTTTTCTTACTGATGGAGACGTCAACTGTTCCATGTCCATGGAAAATTCAATCTTCATAAACGTCCCTTAATCTTGTTGTTTTTAAATGTGAACATTAGTTATATAATGACAATATTTCACACAAATCATTTCAGGACACGGAGTGGTACGGATCAACATCAAAAATACTACACGATTTTTATACCCTATCACTGCAGATGTCAGTATACTAAAATACTGCTGTGTTGTATTGCATACATTTTAATATGTTTTAATATGCTATGCTATTATATACTATAATAATATATACATGACACAGTGGAATTCGAAATAACTACCTGTCAAAACCCTTTTGCAGTTCAGTCATCCTGCCGCTATGTGTCCTCATAAAAATACGCCACTCTTATGTCAGATACGTACGCAGCGTGCAGGATATTTACATTATCTTATGGAATACTGTTGACGTTTAAATTTCTCCGGTGAAATTTCTCCCTCGTAGTTAATACATTATTTCTGTTGTTTGTGTAAATAGTTGTCGGTGGTCAAAAAAATCTTGCTTAGGAGTAACATCATACAAATGGCTGATATGATTCGTGACATCATTGTTTACAGACTCTGACGAGAGGAAATTGAACAGGCGAAAAGAGCAAGTAATGTCGCTTTCTAACTAAGTGTCTAGCTCGCATCAGATATATTCAGGTTGCATAACAACCTCCATGCCGTCGAGTCACCCGAGATTAAGGAAAATGTTCAACAATAAACAGAGACAAGGCTGAATTATAAAAGCCATACACAAACTACGGTAAGTTACTGGTAGCTAGCGAACCAGCTACTTTCTCTCGCTGTTTTTCCAATCTGATTGTCCCCCCCCGGAGGATGACCCACTTACTATAGTTTCAATCGAGCTGGTTAATTGTAGTTAAGTTTACTGTTAGTACTTTTAAAAACAGGTAGAGCTGGCTGTCTTGCTAGGAAGTTGTCTTTCAAAATGTCCCTTAACTCTTACTTCAAATCGCTACGTGTCCAACGTGTAAACTAAAATAAATACATGTAAATATAAATATGAAATTATAGGCATTGCAGTTTACGTGCATGAACAAAACTCATTGGTATACAAGTTACTGCGAAGTTAAACGAAATATGTCAACTTTTTTGTGTTTCAGAACTGTCATTGACTGAACTACGATGACTCGAATAGCACATCTCAAAAGACATACGCGGACTTAATTTGGCGTAGTCCAGCCAGTTTCAACACAACGCCTTGTTAAAGAACCGTATTCTAGTAACGCAGCAAAGCAACAACACGGAACTCTACTTTCTTTACTTAAACTACTTAGCTAAATAGCTTAATTTGTTTGATTCAGTCAAATTTCGCCATTAACTGCTAAGTAGAAGCACAACTTGTTTTGCTAAATTGTGGATCCTTTTTTTCCTTTTTTTTTTTTTTTAGATGAGCGTAACTCTCCTTTCTGTTCGTTCATCAAAGGACCATATCTCTGATCACTGTAATTGTCTTAAAGTTAGGAAAGGGAGTAAGTTAGACATTTAATAAAATTTGTTTATAATATGTAATTTGTTATATATTGTATTATGAGAAATTTTGAGATAGTAAAATGATTATTGACTTTTAAATTTAAAGTGTTGAAATACCTACCTGTATGAGTTGTGTGGTGGTATATAAGCCGCAAGTAGATATTAATGTTGTCCTAATATATTAAAGTACCAGCTAGAGAAATCTTTTCAGATGATGTCCCTGTCTGCTTCTGCAGCGAACCCGAAAAAATTGTGGTTGCTCTCATTCATCTCGAGTCTTTAAGAAAACTTTAAGTCTCTACATTTCAAGATCGCCGTTACTCAGGAATGTGCAACAACTTGTCAGAGTTAATGTTCTTACAGTAATTGTTGTTACCAGAAAGGGAACTTAAGCGGACAATTTAAAAAGATAGGCTCAAGGACTAAACCAGTCCTTAACCTTTTTCTGGTTTTTTTTACACTCGCAGTGGAGTAACCTGAGTGGTCGAACATAATCATCCGAGTGTCTTGCCTTATTTTCACACGCTCAAGTGCTCAAATAACCGCTCCGTTGCCAAGCCATGGCTGATTCCGTAGCTGAGGGGATTGGAGGGGATCTTCAGAACGTTAGTAAAGAGGAGATTTTAATGATCCAGGATGACCCCCAAGGAGAGGCCACCGTGCCCGCTCTGACAACAGCGAAGGAGTTGGATTCTGTGTGTGAGATGCCTAATGCTAAAGAGGTCCCAGAATCGGCCTCGGTCCCAGAACCGGCAGGCTCTGAAAAAAGCGTGACCGACTCACCCCAGTCCATCCCCGTGAGTGAAAGTCTCGAGGTTCGGGAGAAGTCGGAGGCGGCCAGTGTGTCGGATGAGCAGAGCCAGTCGGTGGACTCCGCCTCATTCTCCGTGCCCAGTCTGGAGTTCTCGGAAGGAAACGGCGGGAACTCGTTGGA
>JAOVYW010000040.1:3176378-3197407 GCA_025775045.1 Hiodon tergisus
CCAAACAGAAATTAAAAAGACATAATAATAACCAGGATTATTGGGAATTATCTGACATGTTTATAGGGCCTGTCGGTGTTTATTTAAACTAGATTGAAAAGGCAGGTGACAATTATTTATTCGCGTATTCTTGACAGACATCATTTGTAGCTACAATTATCTAAAATATTCAGATGCAAGTCTCTTAGTGGTAATATAGTTTATTTCATTTGGGTATAAAATAAGGGTTAATGGGACTGATTAAATGTTTTACTTAAGGCAACAAAAGTACAAAAACTGCACTTTTCACACCCACTTATATACACAACATTTATTACAGTCAGATTATGAAAATATATCAACATTAGTTGGCACCACTTTTTTTAGTTTTGTTTATAACAGGTCAACATCAATGTCATGTAAAACTGAACCCAAAAACACAAGAACTCCTAACAATTAAATATAAGCGCATTCACATTTAATGCAACCAACACATAAGGTGCTATATTTATTTATCAAACCAAGCTTTTTATGTGCACAACACTAGGAACGTATAACAATATACATATTAAGGGGTAAAATAAAGTGCAAAACACAAGCGAAAGGGCAGAAATGATGAATTATGAAGTTTTTTTTTAAAAAGCAACTACAAAAAGTCTGCAAAGCTCCTCATTAACCACTGAGTTAGCAGGTGCTGAATTTTCCGTTTCTTTGTATTGGAGATTAATAAACTCCATAAACCATACCATCCTAGTAAAAAAAAAAAATTCTCCTAAAACCCATTTACACTTCTAATCCCTTTCTTGACATTTAAAAAGTCCATCAGTCAGGACATCAAAATGACTGACAGACAGTTCTAAATTGATTTTTGCATTTTTTAAGAAGCAAATCAAATTCCTCTTACTTTTAAGTTTGACATCTGCAATGAACACCACTCTAACTCGCTATTGATCCAGAAAGTGACCAAATAGACTTAAGTGTTGATTCTCCAAATACCCAAAATTGTAATAACCCAGGTCTCTCGATGGTCCTCTTTATTTGACAAGCATTCCACCTCTGTAGTTAAACGTCTTATCTTTTGGATGTTAGCCGATAGAACAAATGACAGAGCCATCTGTTTCTCGAAACGAAGAGTGAAAACGAATAAAACACTGACAATCCGTGAGTCAACAATTACTGAGCTACTTTATGAATGGCAAAAACTCAATAGAGTTCCAATGCCCTAATTCTAAATTCAATTCAGAATCTTTTTACCCAACAACAGCAAATTAGGGTTGGTATTAGGAATAATTTTAAATAGAGAATTTGGTGATAATATGGTAGGTGGCTATGTTGTGGTATTAAATGGTGGTATTAATTAACTTAATTTTAGTCAGTTCCGATTCTAAGGTAAAGCTTAGCATTACAATTCAATGCTCAAAACGATAATGTTTGACTTCTGGTTTTCAAAGAGAGACTAATTTGGGACAGCTAAGGTGAGCTCTTGTCAGAATATGGCAATCGTTCGATTAGTAATACCAGCAAATTAAATAACTGTGCTAACTGTGCTCATTAATGAATAATTAAATTCTGGGTAAAATAACACACAGGTGCTATTGGAGAGCGCTCACATGATAACGTCGTAAAACAGCTTGTGTAAATGGGGCATTTCACACAGAAAGGGAAGGTAGATTAAATCCTAAAACAAGAGTGCTATCGGTTTTCCAAGCTATGATGGTCTGCTTATGTAGAAATAATAAGCCTCAGACAATGCAAAGCAGAATAAAAAATAAAAAATATTTTCCTAGGCAAACATACAATAAGGTGTAGGCACTGCACATTTGTAGTTTTTCTTTTGACAGGACACTGGAGCGGTAAACAGTTTAGAGGTTGAATCAGTCGAAGACTTCAGTGATAACAATCCCCCTTGCTTAGAATCTCACGCAAGTTTCCCAAAAAAGTTACAGCTTTAATGAGAGTGCCTGGAAGGGGTCGAACCTGAATCTCCCATCTACAGCTCTCTGTAGGCCAATTTAATTTGTGGTGTGTGCGTGTCCCAGTATCCTGTGTAGCCTTACAGCTCTGCTGAGGGGGAAGCACTGGAGAGGTGAGCACAAACACAAACACACACACAAGCACACGCACACGCACAAACACACGCACAAACACACAAACCCAAACACACGCACATGCACACACACACGCACAAACACACGCAACAAACACACGCACAAACACACGCACGCACACGTACAAGCACACGTACAAGCACACGCACAAGCACACGCACAAGCACACGCACAAAAACACAAACGCAAACACACGCACGCACACACACATATGCACGCGCACAAACACACGCACGCGCAAACACACGCACGCGCACAAACACACGCACGCGCACATGCACAAACACACGCTCACACACGCACACAAACGTGCACGCGCACAAACACACGCACAAACACATGCACAAAAACACAAACGCGCACACACGCTGACAAACACACAAATGCACACAAACACACACACAAACGCACACACACACACGCGCACAAACACATGCTCACACACGCGCACGCGCACAAACACACGCTCACACAAACGCACAAACACACGCACACATTACACACTTCCACACACACGCAAAAAGAATCACATACATATGCACATTTCATATCACGCACACATACAAAGAGTTTTCTTTTTTAAGTCCCCTGTCCACATATAGCGCACAGAGACTTCAGACAGTGGCCGGACAAGTTACTAATGTTTAGCAAAGCCACAGGTTTCAAATCCATTTTAAAAACAGAAATAAATACACAAGTTTATACCCCTGATAAGGGTGGCACTCAAACCCATGTGACATCTGAACCCGTATAGCCCCTCCCTTTCACATGAGTTCTTAAACTGTACGATATGCTGGCAAGAACCTCCCATCACATCAACATTAAAAACCATGCACTATTAAACACAACTGCCGCTTTTGTTGTTGGGAGCAGCAGCTGGCAGAGGGGCAGGTGCCAGCTGTGCCCGCTCAGGTTGTCAGTGGTTTTGGCGTCACTGATCCCATTGTGTGCAACTGGTATCAATCACAGATTTCCACCAATCAATGAAGACGTTGTGGGGTGTGGATATGCCCCCAGGCCCCCCGCCCCCCCCCCCAAGAGACAGTGGATGTTTGCTGAATGACCAGGATTTGGAAGCCCTCAGTGTTTTAAAATCTCCGCCGGTGCGCCTGGGAGGGAGAGCAGACATCCAGGGCTAGGGGGCGTGGGTCGGGGAACTGGCGTCAGGCTGGGGGCACTGGTCGCTGGTCCCGGGAGCGAGCAGAGGCTCAGAGAGAGAGTCGACAGGGTTGAGAGTGATCTCCACCTCTTCCTTCCCCTCCAGCAAGGTGGAGAGGGCCACAGTGGGGACCTCGGGGTAGGATCTCCCCTCCCTGGTCAAAGGGGCTCGCCGGATGACCTCTACTGTGGCTGTGGCTCTGCTGAGTGGGGGTCCTGTGCTTGGCAGCAGCAGGACAGGGTAGGGCCTTGTTTGCGCGGCCTGGCTGCTGGCGCCGGCCTCAGGTCGGTAACACTGGAGCACCGAGCTCTTTGACCCATCGATGGCAGAGTCGGCCAGCGTGGAGGGCAGCGTCCCAAGCAGCCTCCTGTGCTGATCCCCAATCACGATCTCCATCATCTCGGGCTGGGGCTGCTGGGAAGGGGCTGAGGAGAAGGGCAGGGCTTTCTGGATCACGCCCCCGGTGGGAGGGGCCGCAGCCGGGGCCGGCGTCTGGGCTGGGGGTTGCCCGGCCTCCTCTGGGCGTGTCTTCCTTGGGCGCCCACGTTTCCTTTTCACGGGCACACTCCCATCGACAGCCGCCGGTTCCGGTGCCCGTCTCGGGGCAGAACGGGCCCTCTGCACCACCACGGATGTCGGGGTAGCCGTGGCGACGGTGGCCACCGGGGGCTTCTCCCGCTCCGAGTAGGAAAGGCTCATGCCTGAGGGCAGGATCATGTTAAAGAGAGGGAGTGGGGCCCCATGCTGCTGAGGCAGGGTCGCCATGGCAATGGGCACCGTGACCTTCATGCCCCCCGCGTCCTTGGGTGCCAGCGTTGGGGGTGAGGAGCGGTGTGGCAGCGGGGTCTTGTCTGGGAAGGTGCCTCGCGGCACCAGTGGGGGGAAGCGTTTCATCACTGCCTCCACCTGCAGGTCGCGACCTCCCGACCGGCCGGCTTCCACCGCTTTGGCCTGCTTCTCTGCAGTTGTCAGTTTGCCAGATGAGGCCTGTTCCACTCCATCTTTATCGTTCTGAAAACACAAACCAAAGCATGAAACCTGGCAGCAACACTCAGCAGGGGGTGCTGTCTTTAGCCTTTATCGCGGTTTTTTAGTGCCACACTACGTAGTCGCATCTTCTCTGGGTCAAATTACATTCTTTGGCCTGAGTTAGACAGGAGCCTGCATCAGACAGGTGCATGGGTCCTGACACTTTGACTGAAAGCCACACCTGGACACAGCACTGGCAGTACCTTGTGATCGGAGCCACTCCCCTCACCCTCTGTCCCGCCCCCTTTGGGCAAAACCGGAGTCTTCTTGATCACCTTGTGGGGCTTTGCAGGGCCTCCTGTCAGAGTTCAGGTGAAAGCCAATCAGAAAGAATCAGTCATTTCACTGAGCAATGTAGCGAAAACAGAGCGTGACTACGGCAGACAGACGACACACACCAGCCAGAGTGGCAGAGGTGACCAGCTCGGCCTGGCTGCAGCGCGGGTTAACGATGTGCTCTTGCACGAGGAAGCGGGCGATCTCCACCACCGTGTCGAAGGAGCGCTTGAGGATTTTCTCGGCCCAGTCGCAGATCAGCTCACACGCGGCCTCCGTCACCTCCTGCTTGTAGGTCTGCACCAGCTCGGTCAGCTCTGACTGCAGGGACAAACAGTCGCTAGGTTAAAGAGCGGCTCCGTTTGTAAAGGCGCACAGACAGAGCCCCACAAGTTAAAGTTCGCTGCTTCCAATCCAGCTCCTGTCATCAGGCGATGGTGACAGAAAGAGCACATCGGCAGTGCACCCCCTGAAAGCAGCATGCAGGGCCAGTAGGGGGCAGTCTTCACAACTCACTGAGCAAACTGAAAATTGAGTACATATACCTCTGCCAGCAGACCAAGGCCACAAAGTGGCCACTAATCTGGCTGTATAAAACCTTACAACCAATAATAAAAAAACTATTTTCCAAACCCGACAGAGGTTGGCTGCTATGCTAGGCAGAAACAAACACTTGGTTTAAATTAGCTGAAAACCTGGGAGAAGAAAAAGTTGGCACAAGAAGTTTCCCCACACAGACAGCAGCTCATCTGTACCACACTACGGGGGGAGGTGACGGGAGAGCCCAGAACCAGTCTTACCGGGTCGTTCTTGAGGTCCAGGTTTGGAAACAAGGGCATGTTCAGCAACGTCTTCCTGCGGATCCCGCTGTAGCAGTACGTGTCAACTGCGGTGTTAAGGGGACCCAACCTCCGCTTACGTGCTTACTCACCCGGCCATTACGGTAAAATACACCTTAAAGATGAAACTCCAACGAGCAGTGCCATTAGTAAAGTACTAAGGGAGGAGTTTGGAGAAGATGACAGGGGCAATGGCCCAAAGGATATTTAGACTGCCCTCTCCCACCCAGCCTCCGGGCTTTGATGTTAGGAAAGATGTCTCGGATGATCTTGCCGAAATTGGCAGCGCTCAGTGGACGGTACCGGAGGTTGTCGCAGTATCTCCTGTTGGAAAACAAGAACAAGCGCCTCAGGCGTCTAACCCACGCACAGTGTATAACTGTAGGATGTATAACTGAACTCCCGCTCACTTGTACGCCTCGTAGACGTCTTGCTTGGGCAGGCAGGTGTCGGCATGCTCTTCCAAGTGGCTGCGGATCCAATTACAGGTGCGCAGCTGATCCGCCATATTCAACGAGCTCGAGTCGCTGCTGCCGCTTAACAGGGAACAGGAGTTATATAAATCCACTGACTTTACAACACGTGGCCTGGAATTTCCACAGAAAAAGGGGATATTTATTTTACTGATGACACTAACCTACCAGCCAGCTCGAAAACTCAAACACATGTCAGAATATCTGAGGTTGAGTAGCGGGTTAGCTAGTGGCAAACTTGCTAATGTTGCTTTCATTAATGACAATCCTTTGCAGGCTATTCCCACAATCCTTTGTCAATGACTTCAACAGCCTCTGTGTGATAATACTTAGGTAGTGGCGGGTACATCTGAAAAACTTTATATACTGGAGAACTTAGGAAGGTAATCTTTTAAGCCTTAATCTTTTAATTTTAATTGTGTTTTACTATGCAGTTTATATTTGGGCTGAATCTACTTTTAAATTTTACAGAACAATAATTTATCCATTTCCACTTTTGCTGGACCAAATATCCCAGACGATCTGCCTTACATCACTAAAGATTTTATTGAATTGACTTTTTCGTTACTTGGAGTCAATATGGAAAAACAGCACGCACTTAAAATTGTTAATGAAAGATGAGGGCCAATGCTGATGCAGGTTGCCTAGAATTCGAATTATCAGTCCGCCGTTCACAAGAGGCAGTGCCTTTCCGCTATTCGGAACCAGTGCCTTTGGTCTTTTTTCGGGCGTGCGAATAGTGAGATGACTGAATAACTGGTGGGATGCCTACCTCTTCTCCCCGGCAACAGGGCCCGAGGGCAGCTGCAGGTACAGGTAGAGCTTGTCATTGTCGGAGAAGCGCTGGACGTCTTGCTGTGGAGACAGAGCGAGAGTGCGCTCACTGAAACGTGCTCCTGCTCTGCGCCTCTATGCCCGCGCGTGGACGGTGGAGTTCGGCGTCAAGGTTAAGTTTCGGAAAACTTACCAGGATCGAGTCCACTTTGCCCTGTATGTTCTTTCTGTACAAATGAAATAATATATTGAAATACAAAAAACTAAACGAGGGGGGGAAAAAACCCTTGTCAAAAAAAAAAAAACATACATTCCATTATATTAGTTAAATATGTAAAATTAGATTAGATTAATTATTTCATATTCTGTTATGCAGACTATCATTACAAAGCAGTACAATGGAAGTGCAGAACACAAGCAAGATCGTGAAAAAAAACCAAGACGCTGTAATCCCAGATAAATGGAGTGTACAGTAAACTCCATTTATTCCGGGGTACCCTACGACTTCCTCGCGATAAGGCTCGCTACCTGCCGTAAGACATTCACAAAATCAGAACAAACCAACGTACAGACGGCATAAACAGCGGAAAAGCACTGCTCTGAATGGCAGAGGAGGAGCGACAGGGCAACAGGTCATGGGGTCTTACGAGATGTTGGTCTTCAGCTTCTGGAGGAGCATACTAGGTTCTGAGTCCCCCTCCTCAGCGTCCAGGCTGCCCCGACAGGAGGTTACTGCATGAAGACCATCTTCCGCCATGGCTTCCACCGGCTGCTGGGACAAACCACAATCAGAACCGGATGTATCCGGGGGAAAGGAGTTCCATGTCCCCCAATCGTAGACCAGCTGTCTTGGCCCAAGCGCTTCAGTTTGAGGCATTCGCTGGCAAACGGCCGTTGAGGGGTGCGGAATAAGCTGTGGAATTTCTTATACATTCAAAGCTATGGTATTTTGAAAATACACTGACTTCAGTAATTTGGCTCTGTGCTTACACATAAAAACTGGATGAGCAGCCCGTTTTTTTGGGCACATAACCTCCACATTTTGTAATATCAAATACATAATCAGAAGGATGCGTGATATCTTGGTGAGGATCTCTAAAGCGGGATTTTTAACAACTGATTCCATTCTATCTAGATTATCTAAAACAGCAGTTTCCCTTCATCTTCACGTCCAAAAAGAAAAAGCAATATATTCGCGACTCGTAAAATACTGACATTTAAAAACTATTTATTTATTATTTTCTTAGTTTAAAGTTAACTCAAAAGTATTATTATATATTTTACTTTTTCGTCAAGGTCACAGTGGTTAAACAACACACTACGGCTACACTCCCCCAAAAGTCAATGAAACTCTAGTGATAATGGACACTCCCACTACGACACAACACTTCCAATGTCAGCTAAACGATTTAAAAGGGCGAAACATGTCAAGTGACAATTTAAACATTTCCCATTTCCCTACCAACGCACCCATGACGATAAAAATGACGGAACACAAGTTTATCGCGAAGTGTAACGCGGATTTTACCGTGCGAACACGGGGGTAACCCGCCGCGGACACATTGTTTGGCTGTCAATCCAGTACTAGCTACGGTTTCTTAAAATTACCAGTGGGAAGGCATGCCCAGTGCCATTTAAACAAATTATGGGCACAAGAACCGTCTTCATACAATAATATTGCTATATTTACTCTGCGTATGTATTGACCTAATTGGTCGGTTTATGGTAATGTTTGCAAGCAGTACATTCTTAACTTTTTCAGGAGCATCTTGTTTGCGTTCTATATGCCACGGTCATGCGCTAAGAATTTGCATACTTCCCGCTTTCTTAGGATTTTCGATTGAACCCTTACGGGCATAAAGCACTAGCTGTTCTTTGCTTAATAAGATATTCATCTATCTAAACGACTAAGTTCATTAACTAACAGCGCTGACACTGCGTAGTAATATTACATAGCGGCTAACTACCCCGCTAATAAACACATGTAGCTACCGTTGATAGCTGAATAGTGCTATTTCATCTTGCTAGCAAAGCTATCCAGCTAACGAAATATCTCGTAGTAAACTCTTAAAACATTTTAACTAAAACAGCTATTCTCGCAAAAACTGTTTTGATCATATACGTTGCGTTAATGACTATGTTAAATTACGTATATGCGATATTATTATTTTTTTAAAAGAAATAAGAAAGTACCTGACTTAAAAGATAGAGCAAAATTCCCCTTTCAGATTTTTTTTATGATTGGACAACTGTGTTATGTCTGCCTGACTACCGAGTTGTCGTCAATTATGATTGGTAAGCTGTACTCAGTCTACCTGGATACATAGTGTATCTTTATTCCGATTGGTTAACTTGCTTTATTTTCCTGCGGACGTTTATTCGTATAGGGTATCAAGATCTTATCCACCCGGTTACATACTTGAAAGTAGTCTGCCTAGTGACAGAGGCTTGGCGGTGTAGTAACTCGGAAAGAGTTAACATCGGGTAGATTCTAGATTTTATTATTTGGAAGCACCGACCACTGCGCATGTGTTATAATCAACAGTAAAAATGACGAAATTTTGTTTTTAACAACCGTATCTGCCCTGACTAAACACCGCCTCTCCGGCCCGTCTTTCAAACTGTTGTTTATTGACGGTCAATGTTAGCGTGAACGAACAATGTTCCCATTTTCGTAAATACTGTTATAAAAATGTTAAACATGAAATCATATTAAACGACAGCTCAAGTATATATACGTGTACTTCATAAATGAACCATTTTCGGGAAGTATGCTAATGTCTAGATCATGACTGTACCAACGAATGTGTTATTAACTTGTCTATAACTATATCTTTTTTATCTAGTTTTACCAGTTCCATTTAACTAATTATGTCCCAAGAAGAACGCTTGAACCGCTGTATAAACATAAAAACAGAACAAAACATGTCCCCTAAAACTCTCTCGGGAAGACAAATAAAGTGTGCTAAGTACGTATTCCCAAAAACATAAAACAGATTATTAGCCGAGAGGTTAATAGCCCCCAAACACACTTCCTACCTAAGTTCAACAAACACTCAAAAAGCCTCCAGTATCCCATGATACCACTTATTGTCGGTATTGCGTTGCAATATGATTGTCAGCGCTAGCCCCAAATATAAATGTGTTGTGACATCATTTCCGCCAATTTTCAAAATGGACTCCAACGGGATGAAGCTCAGTTTCTGGGAGAATGGACCCAAACCTGGTCAATTTTATTCATTCCCCGGGAACAGCAATAGTACAAATCCTGGATGTGGACCCATTCGGCACACACTGTGAGTTTGGTCTGTTTTAAAGTGACCATTTTCTATGTTAAAATGTCTCTTTGTAGACGCTTTCGATTTCTCCTGGGCCGTGCTGTATCATCATGGTGGTAGATTAAAAAAAAAAAAAAATTAGATGGCTGACTAGCAATTGTTTAGTTTCAACCCAAGTAAGGAAATACGTACTTTGTTACAGCTCCTATTTGTTCTTGTGTCTTTAGACGGGTTGGGTACATTATCGTGTTATTTGAATATACTAATGTACGAGCTGTATTTAATTAGTTCGCTATCTAGCCTTAACGTTATAAGCTTAACGTCTAGTTAATTAACGGTTTTAATTGCCTTAGCCGATTGTTTAGATGACTACTGTAAGAAGTTACTTTTCTTTGTAAGTTATGCAATTCTTTCTACAAATTTAAACATTTTGACCAAGAGTATAAAGATCAACACTGTTTTAACGTATAAAGGTGGTATACTATTGTACTATAACTAAATTAAGCAGCGCGTTGTCAGCTACTAACTCCAGCTACCATTGGCCAAGTTGAAATGTCAGTTAATAAGTTTTGTATTGTTCCGTTGCCTTCGCCATGCAGAAACCCCATGGTGACGGGTACATCTGTCCTGGGTGTGAAGTTTGACGGTGGGGTGATCATCGCGGCTGACATGCTGGGCTCCTACGGCTCGCTGGCGCGCTTCCGCAACATCTCTCGGCTCATGAAGGTCAACGACAACACTATCCTGGGTGCCTCCGGCGATTACGCTGACTATCAGTACCTTAAACAGGTCATTGACCAGATGGTGTAAGTGACGTTACAGGGGTTGAAAGCATCATCCAAAGATTGTTGCAGTTCAGCCTTATGCTAATATTTGAACTGTTGAATCGGCAACAGAATTAAAAAACGGATGTTTTTAGTTGAGTTGAAAACTGTCTGTTTAGTTCATGTCATCTGTAATTTTGGAGTTGGAGTTGTTGCTTGTGCCAACCAGTGATCAGTGGTTTCCCCTTGTGGTGTTACAGAATTGATGAGGAGCTTCTGGGTGATGGTCACAGCTACAGCCCAAAATCTATCCACTCCTGGCTGACCAGGGTCATGTACAACCGGCGTAGCAAGATGAACCCACTTTGGAACACTGTAGTTATTGGTGGCTTCTACAACGGGGAGAGGTGAGGGGGGGAGCTCAAGTGTTTTTAAAGGTTTGCTGTGCGGTGTGAGTGTTAGGTTTAACAGTGATTCAGTTAGGTTATCAATTCACCTGTTGGTGATTTGATTCGATACAATGAACTGTGATTTGATTTAGTAACTATAGTAAAAAAAAATTAAAAACCCTTGTGTTTGCACGTCTTGCGTACTGTGACATTTACTGTCATTTTTTTAAAAAGTGAGTGAAAGAGAAATTACGGATGACCTGACTTTTCCCTAGTTTCCTTGGCTACGTGGACAAGTTGGGAGTGGCTTATGAGGCCCCGACAGTGGCAACAGGGTTCGGGGCTCACCTGGCGCTGGTAAGTGGCTAAAGCAGAAATTAAGCTTCCCACTGGAAATGAGCAATAGGAATCAACCGTGTTAGGTTTTTGTTTTTGTTTTTTGAGTAAAGGTGCGCATGATTTAACTATCATTTTCAACTATTTTACTCAGATCAACAATGCCTTACTGCCGTCCTGTAGATTCCCTTGCACGCCTCCAAAAGACATCAGAACTCTGTGTCTAGTTTCCAATTGGGAGGAGAACATTGAGTGACTCGTATGTGCGTGAACTTTTTTGTAGCCTCTGATGAGAGAGGTGCTGGAGAATAAGGTGGAGATCACCAAGGATGAAGCAAGGGCGTTGATCGATCGCTGCCTCAAAGTGCTGTACTACAGAGATGCGCGTTCTTACAACAGGGTGAGTCAAAACGGCTCTTGGCCAACCCACCTGGTGCTGGATGGATGTACCTAATGAACTGGCCACTCGGTGTATATTGGTATTCTCTCTGCAGTACCATGCGTCGCCACATGAGGCAATAAACCTTGCACACGCAGTCACCCACACTCAATGAAACTTATTCCAGATAGGAACCTATTGTTGTGTATAGATATGTGTTGCTGTGGATAGGAATTTTTAGATTGCCATATCAATAGAGTTTATACCTGGTTCATGAACAATTAGACTTAGTTATATCTGGGTCATGGGGGAAACTGTAGAATTGAAGTGGGTTGCTTGAAAAAATCCATTAAATGTGTGGTTTTGTTGGTAGGTTAGGCTACTGATGTGGTTTAGTGATGCGGTGTCAGTTCATGTGTTAACTGTTTCAGCACGAGATTGCAATTGTCACGGAAGCTGGAGTGGAGATTTTGGGACCTTTGTCTTCAGAAACAAACTGGGAGATTGCCAACATGGTCAGGTAGGTGGCACCCACCCCCATTCACTTTAAGATTGTAAATGCATGAGAAATATAATGTACATGAGAATCTTTTTTACAGCATAGTTACAAACTCAGGAGCACGTTCTGGACTAACATGTATATAGGGTTCTAAAAGGTCTCTCTCTGTAATTTGAAAATGACCAAATGTGTTTTACCATTTGTTTCTGTTGCAGTGGTTTCGAATGAAGCTTGCTTTGAGGCGAGAAGCAACTGTCCTCTCCATATTAATAATCCTCCATATTCCCAATGTTAAAGATAAATGTCATGTAATCATCTAGTGTTTTTGTAAAAGGAAAAAATAAACAAACGTTAAATAGCTTACTGTTTCATTACTTCTCCATTTTCGAAACTGCTTATCCTGGTAAGGATTGGGCAACACACACACACCTCTACACCAACAGGGCGATTTAGCATGGCCAATGAACCTAACTCACAAGTCTTTGGACGGTGGGAGGAAACCCACAGGGACACGGGAAGAACTTGCCTGTGTGAATTTGCATTGCTTTAATGACCTGGACGATCAGTGGGGGGACCCCTCGACTGTGGTACATTGGCTCTGGAGAACACGGTGTGCTAAATGGGGAAAGTGTGAAGTCGTGTCATCTAGGCTTTCCTTGTTTTAATGAGCTTTGTGTAAGCATCTCTATTTTTTGGTGCTGTGGAGCCTTTACCCACCTCCGCCCATTGTTTAAGCTATGGCACAACATACATTTGGTGACTGACAAAATAATTGAGCCTTCTTTGTTTTGACCACAATGGTTGTGAAATCACAGTTGGAATAAGTTTTTAGGTCCCTCTGACATAGGTCCTTTGAAATTCAACGTGCCTATTCACAACTCCGTAGAATGAGTAATTATTAACAGTAGCAACCGAAACGAAATTAAAACCACGCACTTACAAAACCTACAGTCATGATAGGCTTTAGTAACTACACTACCACTTCGAAACACCAGTACTAGGAAGTTGCATTGTGTAAGCAACTTTTTCTTATTTTTACAAATTGTCCTCAGACCCTCTCATTCTTTTAAGAAATCTCTGCTAACTCTGTAATCCCCATTTGGAAGTAACTTCATCTATTTTTTGACATAAATTAACAGGCTAACCACTCAGAACGCATCCCCTTCCTCCAAACCTCCAGAGAGAGATTAAGAACGGTCATCAATGACAATGAACGATTGAACAAATTCAATATTCAATGCCGGCTTCGCGCTCAGAAAGGGATACCGCTCCTCTTCATCGAGGTTAGCGAGACCAAACACTTTAGAAACACATTTCTCAAGTCAAGAACTATAGAAATGATCCCTGAAAGTATAGTCTTAACGAAACATAAGAGTCGGCAGGGTCCCCTCTAAAGTGGCAACAAATCCCAGTCGCGGTGTCTTTTAAATCTTCGTACTAAAGCTCTAGCTAATTGAATTATGCATAAAGACTACGCTACACAACGACAGAATAAATTACTCTATCATTTTCTTGATCCAAAATACGGTTGCATCTCAAATATATTCATTTCAGATAATAATGGACATTTAACGTGTCTAAATGGAGGCAATTCATACAGAAGCTGTCTACTTTCGACCCACAATGCTCTGTTTCAAATTAGCATATATCTACACATTCCCGTGATAGGCTAGACGTTGGTAGTAAACTCCCTTCACCCATTTAACACTTTGTGAGACCCAAGTAACGCGAGCCGTACTTCTATACGTAACCGAACTATTGCAGTAGTAGGCTACGACGCTTATATTATGAATATTTTAAAGTCGTTCATATAGGTAAAACATAGTTTATGGATAGTATTCTTGTCAAATGTTCCAGTTCCAAAATTATCTGTGGTACTCAGAGTCTCTGTACAAAGAGAACAGTCTACCGCTAACACGAGACAGTAACATTAAAATTTTATTCGACACTTAATTTTAATAGTTTTTACGCGAGAGGAACGTGATGCTATTTTGACTGAAAGGTATTCGGCCACAACCCATTCCACCAATTTTATTGAACGGTTCCCGATATTTTTGCCCAAGAAGCGTGATTTTTCTTCAGTTAATATACGTCTAATTAAGACGCATTACACATTTCGAATAAAATATTTACATAAAAATTAAACTCAACATTCTACTAAATTTGACGGATTACAAACCTACCGGCGGATTCAAAGCGCTGCAATTTTTGGACATGCGCAATAGAAGTAATCAGACGATGTAACGATTAGAAGAACCGTTTGCGTGAATAAACTTGTTTGACATTAATTATCATAGCAATGGGGTAAAAAAAGAGCGAATTTCTAAAAGCTACACATGTGAGCTATAGGAACATAAATACCACTCCCTTGAAATTCCACAAAATAAGGAAAGGGTGTGGACCAAACATTGGAAATTCGCTAATGGCACTTTAGACAAACTAAATACAACAAGCCTTCCAAGAGTACCCGAAATAAGAAATTTACTCAATAACTAAAACGCTGTTAAATACGGCTGTGTAAAATGCGGATTGCCAAAAATTGGATCTGGTCCCCGTCACGTTGATCTACTGCCACCAAGCGTTAGCGAGTGCTAATCTCTTGTAAAATGAGTGCGTTTATCATTTCGCACACGTCTGTGGTTATGGTTTCCAGAGGTTTAGAGTAGAGGGGGATATTAAACAAGTCTTCCACACCTGAATTTAGACACAGTAGTAGGAATACTTCTACGGTTTCAGTAGATTATATCATCACAGCAGACATTACACACTGGTTACAAGGAAGCATTGCAAACTCAATTTTTGTAAGGTGTAATGTCATGCCTCAATCTGATACAAGATCACATGTTATATTTATTATCAAAACGACACAACCTTTAGAGAATGTGATCACAGAACATTAGGCAATAGGTTACAGAAATCAAGTGATACAAAACGGAAATCGAAATGCAAAAATGCAAATATAACTAGTGAACTTTAGTGCAAAGGAAATGTATGCGTCTTGTAGTTTTTTTTCCCCTCGACGCCACCGCATCATCACAATGTAGTCCAACTTGTAGTCTGTCACTTGAACGTTTCCAGAGAAAAATACCTTCTCAACACAAACACCCCGCTGTTCAAATGTCAACCCTAATTATTCCAAATAAAAGAAATAAAACAGACTAAATTGAGAAGCTCTCTATCACAGGGTCTGCCAGATGTTCGAAGGAGGAACACTGTTGAAAAAGACATGGATGTAATTTTGTGGAAGACCAAAGGGCACCAGCCTTGGTTATATCAATAACACAAGGACCCCTGGTGGCAGGAAAACCTGATGGGGTGGGGAGGGGGCACTGTGGCAGCTTTTAGAGAAATCCCACTAAGGACCTCCCCCTTTTACAATCTCATCAAAAGTCATCAAAGCCAAGGAAGGACTCTGTGTCACTTTCCTTCTCCAACTCCTGACGCAGCGCTTTGGGGCTGATTGTGGTGAGTTGGAAGTGGCATGGAGAGGAAGGATCCTTCTCCTCCTCCTCATCCTCATCCTCAATGCTCCTTTTCTCTTCCCCTAATGTTGCTGGCTTCAATGCCGTGGGCCCCATCAGGGCTTCCGTGAGTGTGTGCACCAGCTCCCTCTGTACGTCTGCCTTGTCACGGTTTCCCTCCTCCGGGAGCGCGCCGGCCACCTGAAAGGAGCGCCGCAGAAGATCCGGAAGGCCCCTCAGACACGCCAGGGCCTCGGTCAGCCAGGCCACTAGCAGCTGTGCCACGTCCTTTGGCTTGGCTCCAGCCACTCCGCCCCGTCTCACCAGCTGGCTCCAGCGGTCCAGCAGGAAGGCTCGCAGCACGGGCCCTACACACATCTCTAAAGGCTGCAGGCGGCAGGTGCAGCCCACCGGTATTACTGCTGGCTGAGTGCAGGCCCAGCTTAGGGCCACCACAAAGTCGTCCAGCTGATGTCCGCGGAAGGCGTCCACCATCAGCATCCCCTTGGCTCCCCTGTGGGCCTCCATGTGCTTCTGCCACACATGGGAGTTCCACAGCCGCAGTTCCTCCTCCTTGGTGAAGCCCTCAACCTGGCCCACCAGCAGGATGGTGTCCGGCAGTGTGGCCCCTAGCTTCTCCGGGGGCCGGCCCCTGAAGAACACCATAGTGGGCAGCATCGTGCCATCTGCCAGTGCAGCTAAAACGATGTCAAACGCAGACTCATCTGTGCCCACAAGCTGAAAGGCAGCCTCGTGGCCTACAGAGGCGGGGTCGAGTAGCATATTAAAGTCGACAAAAACTGAGAGTTCGTCCATGGCGCCAAGTACAGACAGGGGGATGTTCTTGCCCTGGCGGTGCTTGTGAACGGACCTCGTGAAGGCCCGGGCGTTCTCCTCAGCTTTGCGGAACAGACTGCGACCCACTGTCCCAGTGGCCTGCAGGCCCAGCTCATGCTGTAGAAGAAAGTCAACCGCCCACTCATAGGAGATGCTGAACGAACCCTGGTTGGCGTTTTTGTGTATTTCTGAGGCCTTCTGAAACAAGTTCTTCTCATTGACAGGCAGCTGCTGCTCCCGCTGGGTTAGCACCCACTCCACCAGACGGTCCACCGCCCCCCCCTCATCTTCTCTCGGGCCCTGCTGGCTACGCCGATGCTCCTTCTCCCGCAGCAAGGCCCAGATCAGCTCCTGCTGGGTGTTGAAGCGCTGGGCTGCCTGGGGGACACCACAGCAGAGGGCAAATAGCAGAATCCTGAGCTGCCGCGGGGTCAGCGTCTCTGGCCCTCGTTCCGAGACCGGCCGGTCAGCAGCGACGGCAGACGGCGCCTCCGCGTCCCCACTGCAGCCTTTCTCTGCCCCGTCCCGTGCGCCTGTGTCGGGGTCCATCTCCTGGCGCTGAGGGAGTGTGTGGGTGGAGCGCAGGACGGTCTGGGTGGGGGCGGTTGTGGTGTGTTGTGGTGACAGCGGGAGCCCCTGAGGTTGAAGGGGAAAGGGTACAACCTCCATAGGTATTAGGGCACTCTCCTTCGGGCCTTTCAAAGTTTTCCCAGCCAAATAGCGCTGGCTCCCATTGGTCACACTGGCTGCTTTTTGGGTAAATCTACAGTAACAAAAAAGAAAACAGTTTATAAAAGATTTAGCTTTGAGTAGAAAACTTGTATTTGGGGGGGCAGGGGTTGAGTAGTCTCTACAATCATATTGATTTTGTTTAAAAAGGAAAGCAAAAACATTACCTCTGGGAGTCCTGAGTATTTCCATTTGTTGAAGAATCTGTCAAATTAATGCGGGGGGGGGGGGAGGGGAAATTAATCTTTACAGTCTTATGGGACCACACTATTACAAGCTTTTGTTTGACAATTTCAACAGAAAGAAGAGACAACTTGGCCCTTCTAGCTAATTAAACAAATCCTGCCAGGGTTCTCCTGAGTGGCTCCGTCGGTAAAGGAGCAGACTGAACCCAGCTCCTGGAGGTCTCCATCAGAACCCCTCAGGGTCGAGGTTAAGGACAAGAGGCTTCCTGCACGTCTCCAAGCCTGCTCACCACCTCCAACAGTACTTATGAAGTGCCAAAGCACTGATGGTGCCACATGTGCGGATGTTACTGAGGCCCGGTGTATGGTGTCACATGTGCGGATGTTACTGAGGCCCGGTGTATGGTGTCACATGTGCGGATGTTCCCGAGGCCCGGTGTATGGTGTCACATGTGCGGATGTTACTGAGGCCCGGTGTATGGTGTCACATGTGCGGATGTTACCGAGGCCCGGTGTATGGTGCCACATGTGCGGATGTTCCTGAGGCCCGGTGTATGGTGCCGTTGTACTTCTACACAGGCGTAGGTTCTGTCGATTCCGAATAGGGCTCGGTCTCCAAAATTTCTTCCCTGTTGCCATAGAAGCACCCCCCTATACAGCTGTTCAACTTGCAATAAAGATTAAAGTGTGCCCTTAAAAAAGAAATACCTCCAAGGGCGCGGACACTGCAACAGTGGCTTGGATGCTTGACCAGGTGGTTGGCCATTATGTCGCCCACCTGGGTGGCCATGTCACAGGTGACACAAACCAGCTTCGTCCACCTCGAGGGGAATAATTCAGGAAAGAGTTTAATAGACCTTCTCACACAGAGAGAAAACAGATGGCAACCAATCACAGACAACTGAAGAGAAAGAATTACCGTGTGCACTCCTTGTACAGGGCCAGGTACTTTGAGGTGGTCTTGCGGGAAACATGATTTCTGCAATTTAAGAAGAAACACACCCGAGTTGTAAACTATTTGTGGCCAACGGCGGGCACGCTGGAACAGGAGGCCGGAACGCGAGCGGTCGCTCACTTGATCATGTGATTGGCGTAGGCCCTGGAACAGCAGGTGCTGTAGCTACACAGAGAACAGTGGACGTAGGTGGGGTAGTGGTTGGGGAAGTCGGGGATCTCAAAGTTGCACTCCAGGCAGTGTTGCTTGCCCAGTGTTGCCCTGAGCGGTGAGGGGAACGAGAGCAAAACAAAGGTTACGTCCGAGCGAACACTCCTGTGCTGTCCAACACACGGGACAGCTAGCGCGTTGCGATTCCCAGTGCCTGAGATAACCTCCATGTGGCTTAAGAAATCTGATCTTAGATCAGTAAGGAATAACACACAATATGTCTGGGCGATTGCTGCCCCACTAAGGGGACTGATTTAGTGCAACAAAAAAATAAAAAAAAATATATAATAAAATATATACAGTATTCAAAACATGTCTGACAACTTTTATCCTGGGGCGTCAGTACCGATTTTCTTGTAACTTGGTCAGCATCTCCTGCATGCTACAGAAAGCCTTCTTCTTGGGGGTGATTTTAATGGTCTCGTTGCTGACGGAGCAGGAAAGACTGGAGTGGAATTCCCCCACCTTGGAGGGCGTTTCATTGGGTGGCTCGGACTCAGGAGACCTGGCATAACGCGGGAACTTGGCCTGCACAGCGTAGGCCCTGATGGTCACCTGGTTCACACAAGAGACTTAACTTCACACCGGGCACCAGTAAGGAGGAAACTACATAGAAATGTGTCTCACTTCAAATAAAGCATGCAGAGACAGAACGAGCTAAGAACCCAAGCAACGCCACCTGTGCGCATCTTGCCGTTATAATCATTGCACTTTTAAAAGGTACATTATTTATTTATTTATTTATTTATTTAACTTTAAAGTGGTGATTTATGGTACGTCATCAATTTGCCATAGCGGATAACTTCACTGTCTGACACTAACACCTGCAACTCCACCCAGTTAGCAACGTTATTTATCCAACCTTTGTCCCAGGCACCAGGCCCTCCAGCTTCCAGGGCTTCCGGAAGGTCTTGTGCTGGAGTATCTTATGCTCCTCCTTTTCGTTGAAGAAGAGGAACTGCAGTCTGCACTTATCACAGGGGTACGCCTTCTTCCTCTGCACACAGACAAACCACATAGCACCGCTGTCGTCTAACCGAGCGGCTCTCAACTCACCTCCACCTTTTCCTTAAACCCTAAAACATGAGGCTCGCGTGCGCCAAATGCGTTATCATGCACAGTAAACCTGGCCTCACGCTGAAGAGACAGGCCTTTGATAGGCCTTTGATAGAGGGTTAACCTGGTGTCGGTGGTAATGCTGCTGGTAGCTGATTTTGCTCCTGAAGACCTTGAGGCAGTAGGGACAGAGCAGGTTACCGGTATCGCTGTGACAGGAGCGGAAATGGCCGTACACGTCCGAGTAGAAGGAGGAGCGGAACTCGCACACCTGGGGCAGAGAAAGGGGTGAGCAGTCAGTCAGAACCCACGTCAGCTGCGCCACAAAAACAATACAATGCTTAACGGAGGTGACCTTTGACCTGGCGGGCGACCTGCTCATACCGAGAGAAGGAGCAGAACCCGCGTCAGACGTACCGGACACACGTAGGGCATCTCGCCGGGCTTGTGGAGGCTCTTCATGTGCTGCAGGAACAGCGGCTCGCTCCCATACTCCCACTCGCAGATCTTGCACTTGGCTGTCAAACACCAAAGAGGCGGGAAATCAGAAACACATAACTTATGCTTGAACGTCGATCCTTAAATCTCTCCCCGTGCTCCATTGTTTTACTCCTTGACCAACGAGACCGTTGCCTAAACCCAGAATCGAACTGGAGGGTCTACGTCCAGGGCAAGATCTACCTGACGATTACAGCTCTTAAGCATCTTTAGATTTTTTTAGCAGTTACACATATGTAAACGCTGTTGTGAATTACACTGTTGGTCTAGCCTGATGACAAATCAGCCACAGCTAATCGCTCAATCTAATGGTAGGGGTATCTACTTGAGCTTTCAAGGATTCACATTGGAAGCCCTTGTGCTGAACATCTGAAATGTCCACCCGGAACTACCTAAAGGTGGACATTGGGTGGTGTGGGCGGGCGGAACTGCGTACTGGTGGACTCAAACTGGCCGTGGACGGCCTCCACGTGGCACTGCAGACGGAAGGGCGTGGAGAACTTGCGGAAGCAGTGCTGACAGCTGGTGTAAGTATCCACCTCCCCACTCTGTTGCTCCAGCTCCTTGTGCCGTTTCATGTGGTCCATCCGCCTGAGGAAGAGGAGGAGATTCAGGGGTCTCACATTTTCAGCAGAAATGCACATTAGTTTGTCCCAGGTGGTTGCCGATTCAAAACCACTACTGTGTCTCAGTCAACAGTGCAACTTTTTTTTTCTTCTTCTGAACAAATTTTTTTATGCCGTGTTATGCAGTTTGGATGATAAAAAAGTGAAGGCACTACCAGTGAGACGTGATTGTGTGTGCGCACACACACAC
>JAOVYW010000040.1:3197507-3221914 GCA_025775045.1 Hiodon tergisus
TTGCCCCGATCCGGGAGGATTTAATTTAGTATTTTTCCGTGGCTTTATACCCCAAACCGGGAGGATTCTTTCTGTTGTGTTTTACGGCACGAGGGTGCCGAATAAAAGAAGCGGACTCGAATTACGAGTGGTCTCGATCATTTCCAGTGTGCATTTCTCTCTCTCTGTTGCGTGCGGCGCAGCAAGTAAGCCCCGTGGTTGTCACAATGTGAACCAGAGAAGTAAATGAACGTATGTTTATGCAAGTAAATCCTACTCCCAGGTTTACGTTTTTGGATTCTACATTTACAAGGGCTCAGCAAAGTCACATAGGGGCATAATTTTGTTTCTCACCTCATGTACATGAACATGACATTGGCCCACTTTGACAATCAAGGTAATACTGGAAGTAAGGTGAAAGACGACACATTCTGAAAATGTCACCAGCGTCTGGAAGCAAAAACACACGAAAAAAAGTAAAATGTGCCTTCTCAATTTAAGAGCACGGGGTACAACTAACAATTTACAGACTGATTACGGGAACCGGTGGATCCAAGTTGGCTGAATGACTGAATTTGTAATGGTTCGGAGCAACATTACAACATAATATCGCGCTGACATTAGCTAAAAGCAGAGGCGCTGCTAATTGGTAACATGCGTGCCTGGTCGTGCTTGTAGAACTGTCTGACAACGTCCATTGTTTAGCTAAATAGTTAGCTATCCAGACAAGCGACCGCACTTGTAACGTTATGAACAGCTTGCTACATATACCCACGTCTACAAAGCCAAGAAGCCTATAAATGCAACTGACATTAGCATACATCCCAAACAAACAGCACGTTTTTATTACAAAGTCCCGCAATAGACTGCAGTAATATACTTAATTTTGAGTACTGTAAAACAGTACAGTACTTAATTGGGAGACACGCGATTCCAATTCACAGGATAATACATTCTTACATTTTTTTTTAAATAAATATTTTTTCTTAATTTCATGCAGGAAATGTTCAGGTGGAATTAGATCTGAATCAGCAAAGAAAGGAGTACTTTGTGAGTGTGGTCTAACTATTTGTTGTGTTCCCTCCTGGAAGAGTGCTCAATTACAGTGAAAACAGAAATAGGGCAGCACACAAACAAAAATACTCACTTAGGTGATTACATTTTTTTTGGCAAACAGAAATAAGTTGGTAGTCCAAACGGCTACTATGGTGACAAAACCAACTATATTTCATTTTTCAACAGCCACGAACAGGGTGCTGGACATTTCAGTTTAAACACCATTCAGGTAGTGACCAAATCAGACCAGGTGTCCCATCAAAGGCTAACAGTAGCTATGAAGTAGGTTTTCTAAAACATCTTAAAACAGGAACCGAGAAACACTCAAGAAAATAAGGAGCAATACTCTATTTACAAAAATAATCGTTTATTATAAAACATACATTTGAAGTAAAAAGTCCACAAATGTTTATATATATATAAAAAAAAAAAATAATAATAAAAAAAAAAAATTCTACCAATTGGCCAAGTTTTGGAACATGCAGCAATGCACTCAAAATAAACATACTAGCATACATCGAGATTCCAACAGGACTATTAGCAAGACGGGGGGGTAACAATAGAACCAGTCACCAAGCAACAGGATCTGCCCGGTGGCATAGGTATAACGAGGTAAGCGGATGAGGTGTTGATATTGGCACTTGATTGTAGGCCTTTCATTCAGCAACAGAGGTTTTTGAACAAGGGTGAAGCACTTTTGAATGGTGGAGCAAGGGGTTGGATAAACACAGCCTTATTTATAGGTTATTTAGAGACCTCACACCCTGTCCTACCATAGGGCTGCAAGCCCTGTAATGTGAACCCAGAGAGTAAAATGCTTTGAAACCTCCCTCACATGCTCAAAACCCTGAACGACAAGTTGTTAGTTAAAACCGCCAGATTCAAAGCTTTGTTAAAAAATGCAAACCACTAGAACATAGCTCAACCTCTTCCCCTGCAAAAATTTCTGCTTCTGTATTTTTTTGAAGGTTTTAAAAACCCACCCGATTTAATATATAAAACATACAACATTGAAATACTACATAGCCAAAAGTATGTGGACACCCATTCAAATTAGTGACTTTGGCTATTTCAGCCCCACCCGTTGCTGAAGGGTGTATAAAATAAAGCACACAGCCATGCAATCTCCATAGACAAACATTGGCAGTAGAATAGCCCGTACTGGGTAGCCCAGTGACATTCAACGTAGCACCATCATAAGACGCCAACTTCCCAAAAAAGTCAATCAAATTTCTCCCCTGCTAGATCTGCCCGGTCAGCTGTGAGTCCCGCTATTATGAAGTGGAAACAACTCAGCACACAAGCACACAGAAGGGGATTGCTGAGTGCTAAAGCGCATTACAAAAATCATAATGATGATTTTGGAATACGACCAACGAGCAGGTATCCACACACTTTCAGCCATGTATGTTGTCAATGGTGACAGCTAGTGGCTACAGAAGAAAGGCCAGAGAGGGAAACCACCTGCCTTCACACAGCGGCAGTGTTCGTCCTGTACTTCCACAGTCCCCTTTTCCTTACCAGTTGAAAACATGCATCAGCTGTTTCTTTAAAAAACAAACACAGAAGAGGCAACTATCTGAATTTAAAGATGGGGGAATGGTGCAGAGCTGCTTGCCTTGCACAAGCAAATAGCACATTTGACAAGGGCCATTAAATACACCAGTCAAGAAGGAACAAAACAGGAGGGGTGGGTATCTTCCAGGGTTTTTAGAGTTAATGATATTGAGCGCCCAGAACAGGGGCTGTAGGGAAAGCTCTACTGAAAACCTTGACTGTGCTAACAAGCAGACAGAACTTACACCTGGTACTGCTTCACACGCAACATGAATACCTGCCTACAAAGTTAACCTCACACCGGTGAGATTTTATTTTCAAACACTGATTAGCTTATCAGAACTCAATTCAAGTGCCCTCAGCATACCATACCCAGCTACCACGACAACTAGTAAACTGAAGAACCAGATTACAGCGCGATCCATCGACGTAACACAACACATCTTGTGTTTTGCTCCACGTTCGTTGCTCTGTGGCAGGCTTGCGGACCAGGATTCCAGTAACTCCTTCATGCCTCAGCCAGCGGCCCACCTGTGCAGGACCTCCGCTTCCAATCCTGCCACCGTCTGCGGAAGAGAACCAGAACCTCGTTGCACATCCCACACATTTCATCCGCACCACAAGGCTTGAACGTGATTTCGCAAATGTGATCTCCGAACACATGGGAGTGGTTTGAACCGCCCCCCAACTCAAAAAATAAATAAAATAAAATAAAATAAAAAACCCCAAACACTTTCCCACGCCATACTCTTATCCCAGCACCATATTACCAAGCATACATTCTCAGCTGTGGCTTCCCTTGACCACAAAAAAGGGTAACCAGTCGCATTTCACTGCAGATTTAAACCAGTGGCCCATGCACTGCTCGCAAAACACACTTCCTTCAACTACCTACCTGAGAAAAGGAAATGCAGGTTAGCTTAAGAGGGAGTCCTTGTCCAGTCACAGACTCATTATTACTACCTAGAAAAGAAAAATACAATTCACTACACACATTTTTTTTAAATCGTATTCAAGAGAAAGTAGAATATACAAAATGCTGGTCATGCAAGGCTTACGTTACATATCATAAAGTCATGCAACTCAAGCTCAGAATTTTCCCTTTTGTAAATACAATCGAAATACACTTTTAAAAGAACTACATTAGGCAACACTTAATATTCAGACTAAAATTAAGTAAAATAAAAAAATAGCAGGTTAACTGATCTATATATATATATATATATATACTAGATATTGAGCTAGATTTGGTATTTAAAACTATTTTGTAGCAAGAGTTGCATTACATTCTGTTCTCGGGTGTATATATTAATGTTAGTACACAGTTAATTTATTTTGGAAACCACTTTACTACTGCATATTTTTAACTTCTGCATTTTAACGGCTGTAAAGCTTTTAAAATCTTACACGCAGTTACTAGCAATTTATATATGTAAAATACTATTGAATTACAGATTTAGGGTTAGTGTTACCTTTTTGTGGCAGGCTCTAGGTTTAACCATCCTCTCTTCTCTGTACTGCGATAATTTTCTTTAATAAAACCAGCCAACGTGACAAAGTAAGGGCCCTGCAAGCTAAACTTGAATGGTTGTTGAAGTTCAGTTATTTCAGAGACTAACAATACAGTTTTACTTAAGTAGTAAGACCACAAACCAATTAATGGTGGATTTAAATTAAAAATACAAAACCAAGCATTAAGGCATTCTCGATAGTCTAAGTATAGAAACACATTACCTTGGTTAAAAAAAGAAGCTAGCAGGTTTATTTTATGGGTGACATGGAAGATCTTACCTCTAGATCCTTTTTAATAAAAAAAAGAGAGAGATAAAAGTTTAAGTTGAGCTCTTCCGTGATTCAGAGCAGACAACTTAACATCTTCCATAAGTCACTTTCTTTTAAATCTTCAAACTACATGCAAGCATTTAGATTTGATGTCTGGTTTGAAGATCTTGAGGAACCTCTATATTTTTTATTTTTAATAGTTTTAAAAAGGCATTAATTCGTTATTTTATAATAACAGAAACAAATATACCAGGTTTAGTTTGATAGAAAAAAAACTAGGCTTTATTGACAAACTGCTGCAAAACATTTTCGGACAGATATTTAGTTACCTATTTAGGCAAACTTACACAAGTAGCATTATGCATTTTATGGAGAGGGTACAGCTTTAAATGGCAATATACAGTTATTTGAAGTTTTAAAGTATGTACAGTGCTGGATTTTGCAGCATCCCTTTTTACAGAAAGACCCTGTGGAGATTTTGTCCAATTCCTTCACAAACTAGTTCATTTAATCTGTATTATTACTATTTTTTTTTTTTTTAATTCCTTTGACCAAAGCTTGTTTACAACAAATGGATCAGGTAACAAGGATGCAATCTGTAACAGCTCTCGTTGCCAATTTTAGAGTTTTTCGAACTATGGACACATAAGGACAGGCCATCTCGACAGTGTCTAGTACGGCTATATTTCAAAACTCAATTCAAAATTAGAAAAACGTAACTTTCTACATGGACAACTTTTAAGACTATTTAAAAAATTAATTTACAGAAATCTAACACTTTTGCCCCCATTCTTTTAAGTTCATTTTTTTGCCTATATTACATTAAGAAAATTGGATTAAAGGTTGTTTTTTTATTTTGTAAATGCTGAACAGAATTTTGAAATGTAGCCTAAATGGGAATCTGCAACTGTCATTTAACGGAACACATTTTAGAATAGTAACCTTCAGATCTAACAGGATGTTAAACTATACAGTTTATTCAAGGTTCTCTTTCCCACATTTAAAAAATGATACGATTTAACCCACCATTGAAAACTTTTTAAACTCAACATTACGAAAAAGCTTAAAAATAAACGTGTTGCCCGACGTCTTAAATTGTTTAGTATGTTCAATGCATACAGAAGCCAATTTTCAAAAGAATTAAAAAATCCACAGAGTAGAAAAACTAAAACAAAAACAAAATGGTCAATTACTTTAATCTGGATGTTAAAAGAGACAGCTGCCTTGGGAGACAGTGGGTTGCCGCGGCAATGCACTCATTCACACTGCCTCTTCAGTATCTTCCATAGGGATGCTCCCTATAGGGTCCTTTTGACGGCCTTGCTGGGGGTGCTTTTCCGCTACTCGGCACCCGCGTACCGTTCCAGTCGTCCTGAGCTACAGAGAGATGGGGCACACAAGAATCCCACGCAAGGTGAACGGCGAGCGGTGAGGGCATATTTACAATCTTAATATAGAAATCGCACAGCAGCAGGCTTCGATCACTCCTCGCTGTTCACTCCCCGGAGCGGTAGGTAGTGTGGCATGATGCCTAAACGGCAAAGTCAACCATCGAAGGGACAAGACACAGGCATTATCCTTTAAGGATCAGGAACGGCAAAGGTTGTTGCAGCCCGTAAAAACACGATACTAGGATTGCTTGCCACCAGATTGGTTTAACCAAGGCTGATCTTCAGGGGCCGTCGTTTAGTTTTGTTCTGTTCTGTTTAATAAAAATTTTTTGTAAATACTGAACAGAATTTGTTTAATGTAGCCTAAATGGGAATCTGCAACTGTCATTTAACGGAACACATTTTAGAATAGTAACCTTCAAATCTAACAGGATGTTAAACTATACCGTTTATTCAAGGTTCTCTTTCCCACATTTTATTCTCTTTCTCTCTCTCTCCCCCCCCCCGCCTGCTATTCCAGGTGAAATCAGTTTCACGGCAAGTCAACTTTAAAGGGTGACGGGCCACAATAATCAGGATAAGTCACGGTGGGCTTCCATACAGGGCTAAAAGATGACACTTGGCTATGCTTGAAATGCAGCTCCGGGGGCCCAGGTCTTACCATAAGGCTCATACTGCTCCTGAGCTTCTCCGTGCCCATAGTCGTAGTATTCCGTGTCCCTGCAAAAGCACGGAAGAAACAATACGATTGATAAGTCTGCAGCTCCATAATCTAGTCATTGTTCCAGTATTCATATCTGACATTGCCGAGACACGTAATCAGTCAAGTAAAAAGAAGTCCTCGCAATTTAAACCATAATACTGGGAACTGCGAGAGTCATTCGGGTGCACCCTTGTCTGATGTGAATGGAGAATTTGGACTGCAGTTTGATTTGCGAGCTGTGGGGAAATTTATGCTCACACGTTGATTTACTATCACAGCAGCCATGAATAGGCCTATCAAGTTGGAGGGGGGCGGAAAGTGGCAGAGACTTGCTGTACAATCCACCGTGCATTTAAAGGAATTAAATGACAGCTAGAACAAGCACTGGCTTTTCTACAAGACACATTTTAACTCCAGAAATCTTCAAAAATGGGATCATGAAACATCTGCTAACAATTAACTGCCAATGTTGATTAACAAAACGGTGAGACTCAAAAGGGGACTTACGCCTGTGGTTGCTGGCTGTAGTAGTTGTCGTATGATTCATATGCAGGCTCCGTGTAGCTCTCTTCGTAGGCCTAATCCAAAAACACAACACAAGTGAGAAGCTAAAGGAGCCATCACAGCAGAGGTACATGCATATGGAAAAGACTCAAACATGCTAAAGACAGTCAAGACCCATTTCTCCTACAGCAGTTTAACAGAGTACAATCATTTAGGCAGATTGGAACATCTAAACCACGCTGTAAGACTACTAAGCAGTAAGTAATTAACAGACGAGCAGAGCTAGAAAAAGGTGAGGACTTACATATTCATCGTAGGCTTCTGGAGCTGGCGGGTGTTGGTGCTGGTGTTGGTGCTGATGCTGGTGTTGGTGTGCGTGTGCAGAGGGGGGGAGCATTCTCTGTGCTCCTGGCGCCGGCGGTCGAGCACGGGCCGCTGTTCCACCCCTGGCAGGTTGGACTGGCGGTCCGCCCCGACTGGTGGGACCTCCCCTTGCTGCCCCGCCTCTCGCTGGACCTCCACGAGGAGCCCCTCCACGAGGTGGCATACCCCGGCCCCTGGAGTTAGAAGAAACACTGCTCTCAGACCATCGTCAACCTTCCCTCTGTTCCCGCAATGCTTTTCCACCACAGAGACCGCTTCTCTCAGGAGATTGTCTTTACCTGGCTCCAGGTGACGGGGGCGGAGGTGCGCCGCGGCCTCGGACAGGGGGGCCGCCACGTCCTCGGGCAGCTGGCTCCTGCCCCCCATTCAGATAGCTCATCTCCATGAATTGCTCCTGGCAGATGTCATCCATCATGTCCTGCTTAAAAGCCAGAAAAAGGAACGGGAGACACTTTTAAATAACTTCAAATGATTAAGATACCAGCCTCCAGCCAGTGATAGGGATGAGAAAAACTGGATGAGCTCTTAATCTTAGCTCTTCAAGGCAGGGTGAACGGGGGTCACATGAATTAGGAGAGAATGAGAAGGCACAGCCTTTGTTAGCCAACCACACAACAGGAGTTTGATGAAGTCCGAGACTCCCCCTTATATAGGCAGGCCAATATAATCTTAACACCTGCACCATGCACTGGTCATGCCATTTTCGCCAAGCCATTAGCAGAAAGACAGATGGTGTGAGGCACCAAGACTGCGACTTAGTTGCATAAACAGAACATTCATTGTCATATTGGCAGAATCGTACAAACCTAAATACTCAAGTCCTTCCTCAAAAAACTAAAAGGACCAGAAGGTGCCTTTGGCATTAGGGAAGCATGTTTACAGCATTAAGACCTGCAAGTGATGACTGCAACACTGGTCTCTCCAAAATAAAGGGGGAAAATTACTACTAAAGCAACAGTAAAAACATAACCGATATCCGCCTTGCTGTATGGGATGGGCAGAAGGCAACGAATAGACAAATATAATAAAGCCAATATTGATTTGAAGCTTAATGCACCCCGACTGATGTGGCAGAAATTTAAATTTGATTATCGAAGTGCAAAGCTGGCGCGCCACAGACAAGGACCTCGTTGTGAACCCAAGTGTGGTTCCACTGATGGCTGTCACACTAAGATGCAAACAATCAAAGACTCTAAAAGAGTCGGATAAGGAGCCAACTAGGGTGCTTATTAGCAGCTAATTTATCAATTGATTTTTTATTTTTTTTATTGGTGCCGACATGGGCGAAATTTGTTGAGCAAACTTGTTAGCGCCGTATTCATATCTAATTTATAATGCTTTATGGTATATGTACTTTTTACTAACCAATGGCTATTGATTTTACTAGTAGGTAACGCGTTGCTTATTCAAATCCACTGTGGTGCTACAAGTGGTACACAATTAGGTCCCTTCTCCAGAGTGAGTTTAATTTATCCAGATTTTTAAAGTATCTATTTTAACGTGCGAGTAAAGGCGCCTGTTTCAGGTTAATCCGGAATACACAGAACTAGGGAGAGATGTTAGTCAGACTGGAAAAGTCTGGGATTTTAGGGTGGTAAAGATTGTTGTATTCAGTTCATAGTCTTATTAATAATGCAAAACCAAAGATATCAACGAAAACCCAGTCTCCGCGTCTCTGCCCACCCTTGGACTGGGCATGCCCAGGAGTGCTACAGAGAGGGGAAAACTGTGCTTGTAAAAGCAGACTAGCTCATCAGCTGATGAGGAATCAAAGAGGCATTCAACACTGCCTGAAAATGCCAAAGAGTGCGACACCTTTTCTTTAAAAGCCAACGCTGTCACTTCTGTAAAGGCAGAGAATAATATTCTCTTCAACCATCTATACACTCTCAGGTAGCATTTAACAGTTTTCACCAGACAAACTCCATCACTCAGAAAGACAAGGACATCGATGCACATTTAAATTAAGGGAAAAAAAAGTTCTCATACCATAAACCAAAATAAATGACTCCTGATCTCACTGACATGCCTAAAAGGCCGCCTCTCTGCCTGAAAAGAGACCACCACGGCCAGGCTTTTATAGCAGGACATGCCGGTAACAGGTAGGAACTCACAGGAATCAGAAACTTTTTGACCTCCTCCATGGCATGGGCCATGCGCAGATAGGCCTCTGGGATAGGGGCAAAGACTTCAATGAAGACGTGCAATTCCATGGACAAGTGGGCATATTTTGGCTCTCCACCTTTCCGCAGTTCTTCCTCCTTTAAAAAAGAAAAATCCCATTAATTTTGACGTTTAAATTTCCATGTTGAGGCCACTCTGTGCTCCACTGAGACCAACCTTGGATTTGTCTCTCATGGAGCCTTTCCCCAGGACCGAGATCTTGGCTCCCGTTTCCTCTTGCAGTCGTTTTATTGTGTTCCCCTGGGGTCCAAGAATCTTCCCCACGAAGTTGAACTGGGAAAGTGAGAACAGAAACATTTCATCCAGTTTCTTTCTAATATTTAGCGCCATTAACAGAACTGAGGTTGGTAGAAGTAACCCAACTGCACACAATTTCAGATTTACACAACAAATCACGCTTTTTAGCAAACCCAAGATTAGTTTCCACCAATATACTCTGCCTGATGGATTACCGCACGCAACAGAAGCAAGCTTAATCTATAATGAAAGCTCCTTATTTTGTGTAACTTCCAGAACATCGGGCAGTCTGTCCACTGAGGACAGAGAGGGCAAAAGGCACATCAAGCTGAGTTACTTAAATAGGACACAAGGCTGCCCTTGCTGCCAGTAACTGCAATAGGCGGTTTCTTCTCAAACAGGGTATACAAAAAGCCATCAAATTCAAAATTAAACAAAAAGACTAAATAAAAACGAGACTACAATGGACACAAAACTGAGAACCACTGAGCAGTTGTGTAATTGGACAAAATGTTCACTCCAAGGGAAACACGGAATAGTTAATGAAGCGGTTTATTGCGCAGAGAAAGCCACCTGCACACCACTGATTTAACATGGCACTTCACAAAGCTGCATTCTGGTTCCTCCGACGCTCACCTTTGGGTACTGCTTAACGGGAATGAGAACCCTCTCCTTCACCTTCACGTTCTTCATGGTGAACAGGTCAAGGTAGGTTTCGTCATCTTCCTTTTTTGATTCCCCTTTCTGAATCCTCTCAATTTCTGGAAAGAAACAAGGAAAAAAACAAATACTCAAGTAAATACTCAGTATTTACTTATTAAACAGGCAACTCACCTGGAGTGATCTGTAACACCAACAAGTTTGTTGTGCTCGCCATTTATCTATTTTTGTGGCCACAATTAATGTAACAAACCATCAGTGCCCATTAGGGATTAGACCACATCATAAGGGGTTCCATCTTAAGAGCGGTTGATATACTGATAAAGCAAAGAAAAATGGTCATGTGATACACAATTCTGTAATATCGCAATAGGCCACATTTTACATTCTTTTTCAATCAAGAATGAATTGAGTCACTATTGTCTATTAAATTACAAATGCAAACATAATAGTTCAAAAGTGAATAAGTGGGGACAAAAAGTTAGTTAAATAATGCCATGCACCCCTGTCCATATTAAAATTACGTTCAACTACAGGTTTAGAACTGGCTTTCTGTGACTGTAGTGTCTCTGACCAATAAGGAACATTACTGACACAGCACAAGGGGACACCTGCTCAAACATCTCATTCCAAAATCATGAGCGTTAATATCAAGTTGGGCCCCCCCGCCCCCTGCTGCTATAACAACCCCCATTCGTCTTAGGAGCATAAGTGAAGTAAGGCCATTCGCCAGGCCCGCAGTCGGCATTCCAACACATCCTAAAGGTGTTCGATGGGGTTGAGCATCGATCAACAACAAATTTCTGTATGGACCTTGCTTTGTGTGCAGCGGCATTGTAATGCTGAAACAGGCATGGGCCTTCTCCAAACTGTGAAGCACTGACTCTCCTAGGTAGTAGTTATATACTGTAGTTTAAGCTTTCCCTTCACGGGAACTAAAGGGCCTTGCTCAGACCATGAAAAACAGCCCCAGACCACTATACCGCCTCCACCGAACTTCACGTTCGGGTAAGTAGCGTTCTCCTGGAATCCACCAAACCCAGACTTATCCGTCTGACTGCCAAGTGGTGCCGCGTGATCCATCACTCCAGAATCCAACGGCAGCAAGCTTTACACCTCTCCAGTCGCCGCTTGATCTTAGGGCTAGTGTGAGGCTGAATGGCCATGAAACCCCATTCCACGAAGCCACGTTTGGAACTCGGTAGCAAGTGTTGCGACCGAGCACAGACATTCAGCGAAAATAAAAACGTTTAGGTATAACTGTAAAACAATCTACTGGGGGTACTAGATGAACTACTACAGAATGAAGTCACCACTGGTTTGTGTTACTCTGTTGATGCTCTACAAAAGCCAATGGTACATGTCCATTCACATCAAACATTTGTTTTTAAAATCCTTGAGTAATTAAAGCAAGCTGGTAGCATACACCTGGAAGCATACGGTACAAAATTTGGAAAAGCAATTGCAAAACAATTTACTGACGACATTTATTTTTTAATTATATTTGATTTTCTACTTGCCAAACTTTCTCTGAACGCTGAAAATCACAGGTGACTGCCAGCTCGGTGTCCGACATCTCGAAAACCAGCAAAGAACTAGATTAGTAATGGTACAAATCTGACGAGTTGTGGAAGACGTATACGTCTATAGAGTCCAATATTGAGTTAGAGTTTAGTGCCGTACAGAGGATTAATACAAATGCAACCATTCTATTGCCTTTGAGACTAATTGCAATGAAGACAAGTTTGATAAGTACAATTAAAAGTTTAAGATTACTAATACTTTAAGAGACTAATACTTTGTACAACCGCACACCAACATGGATTCATATTTTTAAAACGAAACAGGAGTGTGGCATACTGTTCCTTGTTTTAAGAGGAAAGGGTGGATCTGTATCCATAGTTTCAAGCTAAATGAACATGGTGTACTGTTAAACGTAAAGGCACCGTTGGTCCTGAACGGCACTGTACTATATTTCAGCTCTTATGATTAATTGTGAGCGAGTTTCTCTGTGCCCCTTTTCTGTCCCCGGTGTCTTGCTATGCGAATTCACCATGACATTTCCAAATTTACAGTGAAAAATACACCAAGAAAACATTTGCTGAAGCTTACACTGTTAGAGATAAATCAATAATGACTTTTTGTTTAATTTTACACCCAAGGGAAGCACTTAACCCTGAAAGGTCGCAACAGCTGTGATATTCTTAAGAACTCACTGGGCAAAGTATAACCCCCCCCAAAAAACAGCTTTTATAAAATCATATTAACACAAATTGGCAGAAACGGGCATGGCCAGTGCCAACATTAACTAAAAGGGAACAAATTCTAATACGAGTTTGCGAGCTGAATCTTATCTGATAACTCACGCATGTTAAAACGCAAGAACTCGTACTCAAGCACTAAAAAGGTCGCTGAATATTAAAACGTTGGCGAGGAGCAACTTGATTAATTATCCCAGTTCTGACGGTAACCATAGAGGAGTGGCGTCCCATACTAGACTGCAGAGTCTAAGCGCCTTTCTGACCAACAATAATTTGGGTGCTTTTTGGTTTTCATTCAACTTTCAAAGAACAGAAGACATGCCAACAAATTCATTCTCACATACAAATGGTTGCACCCACAACCGAGTTGCACATATTTATTACTGGTTACCCTGACAACACCCCAACCCCGCAGGGCCCCCACAAAGATGTGCAGTGGCATTAATCGACAAGGTTCCCTATGACAAAAACCCATTTTCAGAATGAGTCTACAACCTACCCCCTTCACTGACTTAATGATTGCCTTACTAAGCAATTCACCATTATGAACAAGGAAGATAGTTAACCAAGGAAGAGAAATAAGTCTGCTGGGAAGAAATCAAAACCCTTTGCTCAACACTTCTTATGGCAAGTACAGACACACAAGCTTTAAGTTTAGGTACAAAATTAGATTCAGATTCCACTTCTACGATCTCAGAATAATTATGAATTGGGAGAAAATTCTCATTAATATTTAATTTTTGAGTACAGGATTATCTTGAAGCAAGGTCTGCCCTCTGTCCAAGCGATGTACTTAACCACAATGAGTTTGCAGCCAACCAAATCAAACAGGTACTTTAAAAGCATCATCACTCTTATGTTGATGTAAATTGTCAAAGTAAATCACACCGCAAAATTTCCTCCATCAACTTGCTTAGAACAGCATCTCTAACAAAGGCTTCATCTATGGCATGAGACGCTAAAAAAGGCAAACTGCATTCTTGCCTCAAAGGGATATCCTCCCCCATACCAAGTTTAAAACGAGAGAAATTGCTCCCCCAGCAAAATGTAGGTCTCTGCACATATATTAGGTACAGGCTCACCACAGTGTCTAATCCCTTGCCTCCTACCAGTAGCAATTCCCCAGCCACTGAGCATGACCTCTTAATTACCATCACAGAATCACTAACATGAAACTCATTTTTTTAATACTCACAAATTGATAAACAAGTCAAAGTAAAACCTTAATTAACCCTTGATATTGGACCAAAATATTATAAGCAAGGTGAAAGACTGGAGGTCAGTCACTTACCAACCAGTGGGCTCTGCGTGATATTAAGCCATACGCATCATGAACAAACAAAAACTGATAATTTTGGTCATTTGGTTACAATACCACAGCATTCCCAAAGACTTCACAATCACAACACTTTCATCAATGTATTAAATGTGACTTGAAACAATGAAAGTATTGTGATGCAGGTCTAATTGACTGACTACCATCAACAGGATCAACTTACACACCCATTAATTATTTAAACATGCAACAGTAAGTTAGGAACACTTAAAGGACCGGTGGTAGCTGCTGTTAGCCAATCAGCTGTGAAGAGGGAATGTGTAACAAATGTTTGTATAATATAAAACAGGCACACTGTCATTCTAGGAAAGATTCACTGCCATATGGAAATAGTCATTATTTAAGTTACATTTTTATTTTCCTGACCAGGTCCCACTTATAGCTTGTTGTTCGACCCCCCCCAACCCAACCCACTGTGGATGGGGTAGCCACAGCTGGCAGCACATTCTTAACGCCAATTCTCCCGACACCTTCGCCGGTGATTTATAGGACCAAGGTGGCAAAAAACACGCTGCAACATTTCCTGTTGAAGGGACTGGTTTAAAATACAGCTGGTGTCAACTTTAGTCACACCACATACTCAGTTTATAGCATCCAGTTGGGACCGTTCGGCCGCGTTTACATTATTGACGGGTGGCGACAGCGGGATTTTTTTCTAACCCAAGGCATGCAAAACTTTTTTCTGCTAGGTTTATAAGAACAGACTAGCACGATCACCTAGACTAAATCAAATTCTAAATTTCACTTCCATGTTGACAGGGTTAGTGTCTGGTATGAAACAGTAACATTTTAAGTCGAAACGACAGCATTGCGTAAGTGCGACCCATTTATTATTTCTCTAGATACTTAAAACGTCTACATCTCCAATGTGTCCCAAATATAGCGGCAAAGCTCCAGAGCATCACGCGAAAATAACGCCAAACAAAACACTTACACGCTCCACGAGTTCGCAACATCACCAAACTACGGCACTAGTAGCATCTCATAATCCTTATGCAATAGGGGGAAAAAAACCAAATTGCTTTACATAGTGATTGGAAATGTAGCTACGATCTCCCCAAATTAGCCAAGATTCGCTTTAAGAAAGATTCCTCCCCGTCTACCGTAACGTAGCTTGTTAACTCTGCCAATGAACTAGTTTCGTGCTGCTGCTTACAGTTCTAAAAGTACGGAGTACCTCCCTAAAAATCTGGCATATAAACAAAGGGTGATAACGTGCATAGCTAATCAAAGACATGGTTGATGACTTGATACAAAATGTAACTTGCCAACTAGTAGCGGAACCCTGACGTTGGGGTTCGCCTAACGCGATCGGACAAAGTAGTAATCTGCACCGAAGGATGTTATTAAATATCGACATTTTGCCAATTGGAATTTTAGTTATTTTCGTCCAACAAACTTACGTAGCCATCCACAAAAAGATTATATAGCAAAGCGCCCTGCCACCACTCGGCATTTCAAAGCAAGCAGGCTTGACCGAGACTATCTATAAACAGTATAAACCCGACAAATGCAACAGAACTAGGTCTACTTGGCTTCTAGCTTTTTCGATTAAACAAATGGGACTGAAAATCTATGGCAACATAAAACGCGAACTAGGAAAGTGAAATTTCATTCAATGAAAAAGGAGCACGTGTCTTAAAAACCTGCACAAAGAAGAGGTCGCTGTTACAGTCCCGTGTCGCACCAACCTATTCCCGCTGAAACCTTTGTTCCAGATGCTCTACTATCGGAACGCAATATAATCAGTTATTCAGCCAATCCATTAATGTAAAAATACATTTAAAAACTAATAAAAAAGGACCCTTTAAAAATAATATACATTTTAATAAGGCAAACGGAGAAAGGAAACAAATGCTGCATCCCAAAGTCCATTTTACCTGCAGATATAAGTTTCATTGCGTGAGTGAACGATGAATCCAAACTGTCCTTTTCTGCCAGTAGTTCGGGGAGATATTTGCTTTCGTTCTCCATTTTGTGGTTTCTTAAAATACGACCCTTAAATTAATAAAGAAATCGCCTCCCTAATTATGTAAAATTGAACAACTTCTTGATGTCACTTGTATGGTCTCCGCCTTTAAGTGAGTTACCTATGGTCTTATACAACACGTACAAAAAAAAACAAAACAAAAAAAAAAAAAAACTTATCCAGGCTAATTTAGCTGCCTAGTGACTTGTGTCGTTGTAATGGCTCCCTGTTCTTTCCGCGCTGTCTGGAAATGGAAACCGTTTGAGAGTAAAGAGCTTGCGACTGAGGAAAAGAATTCGACAGGCGGAAGTGACGTCACCAAAGTTATGCATTTATACATTTCTGACACCGCCTTCTTTAGACCACAACATTTAAAGACACAGTTACCACCCTTTGCCGTCACAGGTGTGTTATTACTGTGTCTACCGTATCGCTTACACATTCAGTGTGACTGTGTGCGTAGTTTGTTTTGGCCTACCTATGATTATTACAAATTAGCACTGTTCTAGCACCATGGATTTAGGCACTTGTTATATAGCGTGTAGAACTGATAGCGTTAGAAAATTATTTTAAACAAGTCCCTGAACAAATTGAATACATGTTTACATGTATTTTGGACATTTATTCCAAAAGAGACCTGTCTCTGTATTTTCCAACAGAAAACACTCGGTATGTACCCATTAAATGGGCCCTGCGTTCAATGATAATTTTAAAGATTCCCTTTTAGGAAGGAGGCATTGTATTCCGTCGCTAAAACGTTAAAAAAGCATATAAAATAACTCTTAAGTATCTGAAAATGCACTGCCTAATTAAGTTATAACCTGCACCTGACACCTACTGTCTATTAGGGCCAGGTGCAGGTTTTATAATGAAGTCTGGCAGTCTACACAAGGGCGATGCGGCTGTACTGCGTACACAGTAGGAGAGGCTTTTAGGCCTCTTCACACTACTATCAAACAAAAATGAAGTAAATACATTTCTCTATTGTTGAATAGTACTACAGTTTACGTTACTACCATTGAGAACAATTTTTTTTATTTTTGATTAACAGTAGCCTGAAGATGCTTAAAAGTCTGATGTGTCTGGGTTCCATAAAGAAACGGACAAATGATTTCTTGAGAGGGTGGGTTTCCCACATTTGGTGGAGAAGCGTAGTTACACCTGGAAGAGTGCACGAGTCTGTGACTTTGAACTTGGGGGGCAGGTGGTCCTCTCAGGGCGGAAGTTGTCAAGTGGCCGGTGTCTTGTGAAAATGAGGTTATGTTTACCAAAAGATAATTACCAAAATATACTTACCAAAATAATGGAGAAGACTTATTGTAAAACATTACTGTTTCACACTTCACATCACTCAATTGTATTGAGAAGTCACCAACCTGTTAATTTGTCTCTGACAGGCTACAAGGCACCCAACCCACAGGTAGAACACATCCACAATTCTGTCTGGAAAAAAAAAACTGTAATGTGAACCTTTTTATCAAGCATATGCACTATACCAATGTTAAACATGCTATTTTTAGAGCTCCAGATCACTTCTAAAAGAATGGGCTCAAAAGACAGAGTATATCTGAGTATATCCTGAGTATGTCTCGAGAAGACCGCATGCTTAAATAATAGAAAATACTACTCTTACTCCTATGTATATACTATGGTTTAAGAGGAGGAACAGCTAACGATGGTATGATTTATTTGCTTACTAATGAATGTGGAACAGAGAAGATTATTCAGAATGTACTGGCACTTTAATTTTAATTGTACACCCTTTGCCTCAAGTGGTGTTGAGGAGAGGTCGGCCAAAAGAATTGGAACCGCAGCCTAGCTGTGTACCTTATCCGCCTCCATGTATGCCCAAGGTCAATTATATTCAATCACTTGGAAAATAAGCCAAGTTCTGATGTTCAAAACGCTTTCCAGCAAGTTCCCTAAAAAGCCTTGTGTGGCAGGAAGACGCTTACTTGCACCAGTAAAATTAGAAACTTAGGAAAACACAGAAGAAATTGTCAGATTGCTAATTAAAATATTTTGGTCGATATTAATTCTCCCTGTTCTAAAATTCAACTCCCACTGCCCATTGTTCTTTTAAGTTCGATGGAAAAGTTTAATCAAATGCTTATCACACCTGAAACTTGAAGCAGCAGTTCAAAGATATTATACATTTAACTGAAGCTCACCTTCATGAACTTACCTATAAGAAAAAAAGCAGAAATTGTCTGAAGACTAAACACAAATCTAAACAGACAGACAGAGATTGGGGTCACCATGATGATGACTCTGAGGCACAGTAACGATCCACAGAAAGCAACCATTTTACTGAGGGTCTAAAAATACAAACGATGTGACTGAAATGGTTTTGTGTTTGTGCCTTTACCACGTTAAAAAGCCTTGTGATCAACGTAATTTGCTGGTTCTCTCTGCAAACCCCACCCCCGCCCAACCCAGCCCCCCAGGGCCAAACACAAAGCATTTCAGCGTTAATCCTCAAAGCAGTGACCTAATTCAATTCATCGCTTCAGAAACAACAGATCGACTTTACTTATCAACTGATGGAGGTGCCGGGAGCAACTCAGAGCCATTGTTCAAATTGGAATTGGATTCAGGGGCAAAGCAAAGGAACAAATCCTTTTGCGCATCCTCATCCTCTTTCCAATGTTTTATCGGTTTTGCCTCTGCGCTTGAACCAAGAGAGTCTTCTGCCAGTGGGCGAGCCTGCTGGGTCTCACAGTGCTGTCAAAGGCTCATGCCCAGACTGAGTAATGAGATTCACTACGGATTGGAAAACGTTTGACTATTATTATAACCTTGGTTATAGATTTTGGCTATCACTAATGGTTAATTTTCCTTTAAGAATCTCAGAATTCTGAGCAGCCAAAATAATTTTAGAAATATTATAAATTAGGTCTACCACGACAGTTCTTTCTCAATTTCTTCTGAGCAACTGCAGCATTGCAACGATCTGAAAGAGTAAAGGCTAATATTTCTATTTTCGAGAACCAAGGTTATGATAGTAATGCAGCGTTCCCTTTCAGATACGAAAATTCAGCCGTCACTAATGGGTATACCCAACCTGTAGGGAGGAAAGCCGGATGGGTTTGCAGAAGCAGAGTGACATCACTCTTACTATGTGTAAGGTCTGACAATTCCTCTTAACGTACTGGGTGTTGGAGGGCTCGACACCAGAGGCCGCCCCCCCATACTCTTGTCTCAAATTCAGGGTACCTGACCAGTGATCTTATCAGATGTGGGTAGTGTAGCACGCCGCACATGCTGGGTTTTATTTAATGAAGTCAACGAAAATAAACCGCTCTTCAGGGATCCCCCTCACGGGTTCACCGCAAACATAACAAACTAACATAGCCCTCCCAAGCTAGACAATGAACCGAAAACAATGCCAAGAGGGAGTGCCACACCCTCTAATTGGACCTCGTTGTGCACCTGAGTGTGGTTCCACTAATGGTAATCACACTCAGGTGCCAACGATTCCAGGCTCTTTAAAAGGAGGGAAAGGGGATGATAGACAAGAAAGTCTATGTGTCTGAAGGTTTAGCATGGTTCAAATTACGGTTTGTTGCTCGCTACCCTGTAGTCTGAAAGTGTAGAGAGCATGGAGTAGTGGGGTTCTAAGTTGTTTTGTTGTGGTTCACTCTCCGGCTCACCGGGGAGTGGTGTTTGGCTCCTTGCTTGCTCTCTGGAGCATATGAGCCAGTCATTCAGGTAGTTTAGAGTCGTGGTGCCCTTGTGCCTCACTTGATGTCCTTGAGCCTCAAGGTGACCAGAATTGCATTCATGCACTTTTTGTAGATGTGTGGAGCCAGCGGTAGAACAGAAAACGTGTAGCTCTGCCCTTGAATGTCAAACCGAAGGTATTTGCTGTGTACTCACTATTGTGAACCGTGTGGCAGCTAGCACCTATGGCCACTAGATGGCTTTCGGCAGAGCAGTAGCACGTGGCTCTGGTGGAAGGCATCTGTGGAAACAACGACGACGACGACTACTGCTTTGTACTGCCTGGAGGACCAGAAGGCAAGGCAGCACCTACAGTGGGGGTACCACTGAGGCTTGCCAGCCAGCTTTTTCCGATCACTGTTTTGGAGTGGCTGTCCACACAAACTCTGGAGGAATCCCTTGCTTCCTTAGTGTGCTTAAGGAGTTCCCACAAGGCCACCTTGTCAGTCTGCCAGGGACAACCAAAACTGATGTTGTGCAGCTATCAGGTGTGGCCTTCAGGATCCTCCATCTCCACTACGCTTCTGCCCATCTTCCGCCACAACGGAACGGTGTTTGTGTTCTTGCGTGGACAAAAACACAATGTAAAATGTGCTGATCAGGATGCATAGTTGCGCAAAACCGAAACCTTTTAGGTAGCGACATTTCGCACAGAGGAAGGACATCTTGGTAAGTACCTCCGGGAACCACGTCAAAAGCACAGAAGTGCTAAAGAACCACACACCGAACAGCCTGAAAGTCTGATCAATAAGACAGGCTGTATAACCTGAAGGCAGAACCCTACAATTCAGGGATTAGCTCTAGCCGGAGACTAATCAGCAGGTAGGTGAAGCAGCTGTCTTCACCAATGTCGCTTTACTTGTGAATAAAACAGAAAAAAAACAAAAGCATATCCAGAAGACAGAAACAGAAAGTACTAGAACAGAAAAACTAGAACAAACACATATGTGCTTAACCTCAGAGAGTAAGTGAGAGGTTACACAGAAAACAAATTGTTTTTGTTCTTCTAAGGACAAGGAGATGATATAAATGCGGAGAAATACTCAACCTTACTCAGCTCAGACCTGTGTCTGAGGAAAAAAGAGACAGAACTGTCATGATGGACCACATTTATAATATTTATATCCCCTGACACTTAGCGCTGTCATGTAATTTTGCATAACTGCTCGTAATTCTGGGGATTTTCAAAGGAAATAACCCATTAGCGATGGTTCATATTTCGGATTTGAAAGGTAACAATAAAATTTGCATTGAAGGCAGACTTTATATTGAAAGTGGACAGTAGTAAAATAAATAAATTGCTGTTGAAAATGGACAACTTCAGCTGGTACAATTTGAGCTAAAATAGTCTTGGAGGGACTCCCAGACTGTGCTTTCAGATTGGAACCTTGTCCAGTCCTATTGCATGACACCACAAAACACTAAATGGTCTGCAGAGCCATAACTGTGGGTGTTTGACTAAGTAAACTCCATCGCTCCATCCAATGGTTTTAAAAAGTATATTCCTGTCTCTGCCCTCTTTGGGGGTTCAGACAGATCTGGGACAAAGTGTGTGCGCCTGCTGTTTGTGAAGGGGGCATCTCACCATTCTGTCGCCCCAAAGCTTGTCACAACGTCAGGATAGGGATTGCAGGTCGGGTGACAAAAGGAGGTCCTCAGGTAGTTTTTCTGAGGTGAGAGTTGCTAAAGGGCCAGAGAGACCTTTTTCCTTTGAAAGTTTTCAGCACTGTCGATCCTACTCAGATCATTAGTCAAACAACCCCAAGGCGAATCCACCACTCTGTTGCATCTGGTGCTTTCTGTCAATTTCTAGAACCTTCTGACCGCACTGCTGAACGCCCTCACCTTCTCAAATTCTTGAGAATCGAAACCATATTTAAATAATTTCATCCAACATCTCAAAATATGCAGATTTAAAAGTTAATTTAAGCACTCAGTTTAATTTCAAATTAAATATGTGCTTTCCCAAGATTCATCCCATGTCTTGGTTTTCATTTAAATGTAATAAATCTACGGAGGGGGCACATAACATTATAATTTAGCCAGTTGTCTGATGCTCTGCTATTATTAACACTGTCCCAGACCGAAAAGTTCCAGACCTACACTCCCTTTTGGCAAAGAATAGAATTCAAAGAAGACTCAGAGATTCAAAGTTTTCCCATTCAGTTTTTCATTCTTTTTCAAGGGCACCAACTTCAGTATAATTCTACAAAGCTTAGGCTCAAGACATAATAAGAACAGATTTGCAGTCTCTGATGTTCAGGGGTAAAAACGCTAATAATAACCTAACATAATTTTGATCACTGCGGCAGCCCCCATAAGTAATTACTGCCTATACGCACATTATCCCCCACGCCAAAATTGTATAGTTAGATTGTTCCCAGAAGAATTAGACATGGAGGATATAAGAGTTGCACAGTAATCAATTGATTCATAGGAATCCAAAACCAATTATTTTTCTCCGACAGGGGAACGAGGAACACAGTGTTCTCAAAATCAGCTCATGCTTTTCGGTGAAATACGTGTTTTGCTCGTTTGCACAATTTCCTACAGGGATGGACAAGTTCGGACCAACTTTGCCCCTACCTGCTCAAGCAAAACTTTTTGCAAAACACTTAGCTAGCTAATGTTCAAATTCAAAGTCGCCATTGTCCGATCCACCACAGCATTTTTACGGAATTTTTTCTCTTTAGATGAGGATTGTGGGGTTACAGTCGGAGTTCAAGTCGGATATTGCAGAACATCACCTCATCTTAATTTCTCCTAAAGAAAGAAAAAACAAAATAAGTGGGTTAGAGAATCTGGATGGCACAGAATTCTGAGCACTGTAAGCTGTCCTGGATAAGGGTGTTTGATGAGAGAACAAATTAATAATGAAAACAAATCTCCAGCACCAAGTTCCACTATCCTAATACACGTCTACCTCAGAGAAGGTCAGCCACTTCTCTAATACTGACAAGATTACTGAGGTAATTTGTCTAACAACCATCTTGACAACCAGTGTGCAAATTATATATATATGATATCACATGGCAAATGAAACACACAATCAAGGTGGATTTTTGATGGGGAAAAAAATACATTTTTAGATACCTAAGTAAAACTTGAAGTAGGTTTAGTTGAGAGGGCAAGCCTACTCACATGCACCAATAATTACAAAATTGTCCGCTGCATCCAATACAAAGAGGCAACGTTGCAACAACAAAAAGCGAATAAACTAAAAAACAAAAAACGATGATTACTAGTTTATAAAAGAATATGGAAAAGGGGTCAAAAGAAATCCATTAACAATCACTTATTCTAAACTTTTACCCAATAGTACATCACTTCACCAATCAATTACATTATATAAATAAATAATTCCAGCTGGATGCATATACGTAAATTTTTTTCATTCAAACGCAAGTTCCCTTGAGAAAGATAAGTAAAACATATCGAAACATTGGGCAACAGGCACTTGAACTCATGAAATAAATCATTTTGTTACATTTCAAAATACATTTCAAAAATCCATAATAATAATAAAAGATTTTATTTTTAAATGATTCAAGAACAAATGCGGCTTAGTACGGCGTTCTTTTCAAAATGTCTCTCCTCAGAATAATGTTACCATATTCAGTACTGTATTACAATAATATATTTGATAATAATGTGTTTCATTGGAACACATATCGTTTCGCAATAACACTTTGTCACATGATGCATCTCCGAATAGAGTACCGTAGTCAACTCTGCTCCTTTTATTTTTGGTACCAGGACTGCAGTCTGTCGTCGGTGTGTTCCGCTATAAGCAAGATTTCTAAACCCGTATTTAAACGCTCCAGGGTCAATAATATTTTTTTGCGGCCGGAAACATTTGTGATTTAAGTGTACAGAAATACGAGTTAGTCTTATGAACTACATTTCCTTGGAGGCCACCCCGCCACACTCAGCACTTCCTTCCACTAAGCATATCTACTGTAGATATATTATATACCGTCAGACTAAAACGTATTTACTCCCATGATCATTTCATTTGTGGAAGTCACTCGCTGCTACGACTCATTAGCAGCTTACTTGTTATGAGTAAATAGTAGATGCTACAACATCGATCAAGGTCGTATTAACTGAGAGTGATTAGCCCATAAAACGAAACATATGCTGTCATGCTGTCCTGTGTTAAACATTGGTGATCCTTACAATCAGCTAGGTTAAATTAATTTTCTTGAACCGGAAGTAAGTTAGTCCGTATTAGTGGCTACGATAATACGACTTCGGTACTTGCAGGTGCAAGTGCAGTGACTACTTTAGCCTAAAAAAATATATATACTAGTTCAAGAACTTTGAACCGATGACCTTGTAAACAACATTAATTTACAGATCCCTTGTGATTATGAAATATACGGCCATGAAATTAAACACACTGTGAAATTAGAAAATACAAATGGAATTATAAAATGATAAATGTTCTCATTTAAAAAATGAATGGGAGATCAAATATAATATTTTAAAACTAAACATGGCTACTGTGGAGCTGTGAGAGATCGACAAAGCAAGTAAACCCAGACAGGACATAAAGCGCATAAAACTCAACCGCATTTGGTGCAGAACCTTGGACAGCGGCCCAAAACCAGTTACCTGGCCAGGCTGCAGCCCCATGGACACCACCTGCTTCCGACTGCCCACATACACCTGCCTCCAC
>JAOVYW010000040.1:3227968-3238932 GCA_025775045.1 Hiodon tergisus
TCTTCTAAAAAGATAGATTTTTGAAAATCCTTACATTTGTCCTACAGAGGTGATGTAAATTGATGGATTGTAGATTTAAAGGGTTACGAGCTACCTGGTTAAAGTAAGTAGCTAAATTCCGTCACATGTGAAAAACGGATAGTGGGATTAGTGTCTGCAAACAGTGCTATCGTTTTGGGGCTCGGGAAGCCACCCCAGGCTCAGAGAGAGATAACTAGCAGTATATAGTTGGATAAATGGCAGCGAACCATTGTGACCCCTTTCTCCCCAGCTGTCCCTCCAATCTGACTTGTTTATCCTTCATTCCACTTAGAGGATGTGAAGCCCGCAACTGGGGATGACAGACTGCATGTTTGATGAATGCACTTTGTTGAAACCAACTGCCACTGGATCAAATGAGACGGAGAGAGGGTGAGGGAGGGAGGGAGAGAAAGAGAGAGAGTGGAAAAGAGAGGGGGGAGATAAAGAGAGAGGGGAAAAGAGAGGGACAGTGTGAGGGAGAGAGGGAGAGAAAGAGAGGGGCGAGAAAGAGAGGGGGGGAGATAAAGAGAGAGGGGAAAAGAGGGAGAGTGTGTGAGGGAGAGAGGGAGAGAAAGAGGGGCGAGAGAGAGAGTGGAAAGAGAGAGAGGGGGAGATAAAGAGAGAGAGGGGAAAAGAGAGAGGGAGAGTGTGTGAGGGAGCGGGGGGAGAGAGGGAGCGGGGGGAGAGAAAGACAGAGAGAGAAGGAGAGTGAGGCTGTGTGTTTTCATTGTGTTCCATGCATGGCCCCTCGAGAACTCCTCCGCGGAGACAGGCTTTCTATTGAATAATTCAGTCCCGTTTTTTGTCGACAACACAAACTGTTGACGTCAATTTGAAACTGGACTCTACGCTCGGGTAACTGGTGCTCAGGACAAAGAGTGCTCACATCCGCAGGGTCCCGAATCGGGGGTTCATGCTCTACCAATTGGGAAAGAAAATAGCAGACGCGTTAGCCTGAACAATGTCACCCTGGCTTTCACGCCAAGGACTTTTATCCTCCAACACTAACCGAACACTTACAAGTATAAAAAGAAATAAATACAAGTCAAATAAGTCAATTGATTGCTGCACGCCTGCCAAATTTGTATCACTAATGAGCTTAGGTTGCTTCTTAGCTCGCTAATATTGAAGGATTCTGAGACAACCGGTTGTGTCAGTGTATGTCAAAAGCATTGATTCGTAGAGAAATAGTTGCCGTCGACAACGTATCGCTTGTGACAGGATTTACCATATCAGTGCTTTATATGCTTGAGGGGGGGTCGAGAAACGCCCTTGTCTAGATGTTTAGGATTGTGCCGTGGCCCCTGCTTCGCAGAAACCTCAACACTAATTAAGGGCATGACCTTGCTGCAATCTTAACAGCGCTGCTGTGACAGTTTTATTGTAATTGTAATTACAGTAAATAACATTTGATAGAATGGTGGCTCTTTTATTAAAGAAAAAAACACAATAGTTCAGTCAGAAGACATGACATTTCTTTCCGAAAAGGACAACTTTCCGCAATATGGACGAATGGCGTCACATAGGGAGTGTGGCACTAAACATTTTGGGCATTGACCAACGTACACTAACCTCTAACAGACGACACAGAAAATCTCCTCGTCTCACATGCCTTGCCATTACTCTAACTAGTATACATTTATTATTACTCTAATGTATCCCTCCTACTTCCCTAAGCCTTATGAAATGGCAGCTGTAGTGCCTAATCCAAACGCAGCTCACTCTCCATTTTGAGTGAACCCATCAGCAGCCTTTCACCATGTAATGCTACAAGGTTGCGTTTCAGGTACCACTCACGGGATTGTCATCTCTGATGCAACCTGTCCGTTTTAGGAATACGGTGACACGTAGTGGGGCCTTCCTGTGAAGAGTGTAACCTCATTTTCTTTCCCCCCTCGATCTGCTCGGTTGGATACCTCTACAGATACCCCGTCGCTATCCGAAAACCTGCCTTCAAACAGATTTTATCATCCAAATTCACACTGGGATCCAAAGGAATATATCTACTGATTAATTAACAAAATTTTCAAATGTGGATAATGAGAGCCTGGTTGTGAGAATCTTCAAAAAAGCATTATTCTTGTGTTCTATTGAGCAAGCTTCTAAGATGTCCTATTTTCTTTTTTAAGCAATACTGAACTTGTGTGGGAAAGTAACAGGGTGACATCACCTTACGTTCATTGCCCAGCAGACACCCATAGCAACATACACCGATACACTTCACACTACATTTGTAACGGTCTTTAGGGGAGCGTTAAGTGCTATTTTTCAAGGGTTGAGCGGCAACACCTCTCACAGGATTGGGACGTTCCCCCAGTTCACCGAAACTGGAACCAACGTAACTTTTCTCAGTCATGTGGGGTCCATCGCTATTGCGCGACAAGGTTAGAGAACATTTTGATTTCCACAGACTTAGCAGGTGCTTGGACACACCGCCCAGAACCTGGTGATAAATAACCTCAGGGCATGCGAGAGCTCTTTTATTTGTATTATTGATGAAGTCCCTGCGCTCAGGCCCGGTAATTATCAAAAGAAATAAAATACTAACTGCGGTGGTGTATTTTTAGCATGAGGAATCAGAGCCGGCAAGCCTGTCTCGGGGAAAAGATAACACATCGCAAGGAAAAGCGAATCCCTCATCATTCCTCACGTCGAGTTAGTGTGTCGCCACCAATCGACACTTTGCTCCCACCCCCAGATGGAGGTGTTTTTAAAGGAATGAGAGAGAGTCATAGCTCCTGTCCAGGTCTGAAGAGACCTGCAGGGCGAGACCCTTACTACAAAAAAGAAAACCGAGTGAGAAACTCTTAACCACAACATTAGAAGATTACAGCCCTAAGCGGATAAAACCCAAATATTCAGGTTGCATTTCAGTCCTCGGCCGGGATGAGTCATTTTTATTATTTAACTGCTTTAGCGCGTGGCCATGAGGTCCCACCGTCAGGCAGCTGGGACACGCCCAGGCCGGCTCGGACCGACAGCCAAGCTGTGGGTTCTCGGGTGTGCAAATGAGGTCTTGGCTACGTCTGAGTGCAGTTTAGGTATCTGTGCCACACTCACATACTTGTGATTAAGTTCTCCCTTTAGAAGCGAGATGGAAGGGGTTGAAAAGGAGATTCACGTGTATTTCTGGAGAATTTGGTCGCTATATAGTTTAACCCTTTAAGGCGTACCATCACATACATGTGATCTTTTGATAGCGGTCCGTGCAGCATACCATCACATATCTGTGCAATAAACCAGTGACCGAAATACAATGTGCAATTTCCTCCCTGGATCAATAAAGTTCTATCTATTGATCGATAACAATAAAACATTTAATAAATCCTGAAAAAAGCCACCATAATTCTGTTAAAGTTGCATACAGCACACAGTTTGACTTTCGATTAGATCTGGGCAAACAACTGTCACCAATACAAGCATCACATAAGTATTATAACCTCATAATATCCGTTTATTACAACATATTTGAGAATCTAAATATTTGATGTCCTTCATTTGCAAAAACATGTGAAAACAGTGAGTTTGAAACTACAAACAAAAATTATTTTTTTGTGTTGTCACAAACAAATTCGAGAATTCGCCGTTCTCAGACCGCACATGCACCAGCGTGCCACAGGCTGCTCTTATCCAACTTACCTACAGAAACAGCTCATGTTAAGTAACTTACTCGAGGCTCAAGGGTACAACAGCAGTGCCCATCACTACACCACACAGCTACCTGGAAGCAGTCAGCGGCAGTACTGGTGCTGTGATCACACTTCAGCTCGTTGAATATCCTCCAGTGAGCACCATGCTCACACTGACACCTGGAGCGCCCAAAGGCAGAGGCGTCAGGACAAATCATCATTGAGGGGGGAAAAAACGTAATGGCCGCACACGTATATCTTCTCTCTTTTTCACACGCAGACTTTCTCTCTCACACACTCATGCAGGATCTTGTTGTTTTATCAGCCGGATGGTCTCCAGAAATAACACAGGAGGAAAAAGGACATTAATCCATGGGCGGATGGGCAACGACAGACATGTTCAAAAGATTGCACTGACTGGCCACGACCATGTTAAAATTCCCAAACGCTTTACCAGAGAAGAGCAAACATAGCAGGGTTCCCAGATGGAAAAAGAGCACAGTATTTGATCCAATTCGGTGTGTAAGATCGGGCCTAACGATTTGCTGAATAAAATGGCTGAACTACAGACGCAGCCTTTAGAAGCGCCTGATACTTCCCTGATACTTCCTTTAGCAGCGGTGGTCATGTGGCAGAAGGTGCTAAGCTCTGCTTTTTTGGGGGAAAATACTTTTATTATTAGCCATGTATTTTATCCTATTGGCCTGTGGTCAAGTGTGAAAAAAGTGAAAAGGCACAGCTCTCCAAATAACAAATAACACAAAGCTGAATAACTCACTGTACAGCCTGCGTTTTCACGGAGATGGTGTCAAGCAAGAGGCGTGGAACGGGAGGAGACTAGGGTGACTGCGCGAGGTTCATTTTCTCTTTTCAGGCACAGATGGGAGAGAAGGTTATTTTGGTAAGAACGCGGCTCTTGAGCTCCACAGACAGCGCTGAGGCAATAACACCCAGCTGTAACGCTAGTCCCTTTTCATCATCGTTAACCGACTGTATCATCCCTTGTGAAAAGGGGCAGAGGTATCCCCGCTAAAGCTTGGCAAATTTCAGCCTGTCCCTGTGGGAACCGTGTGGTTTGTGAGGCAAGGACAAAGGAACGACATCATCCTGCATTACACACGAACCATGTCCCGTTTCCCTGAGCCGTCGGCAGAACCAATTGATATCCACACCTGCTTATTACCGGCTCCGTTGCCGTTTTAATGAAGGTGCTGTTTGAGCGAAAGTCTCTTTCCCCATCACCCTTCCCCCATTCACAGTGACCGAGGAACAGCAGGCGAAGACAGAGACATCAGCCCCGTCCGTCCGTCACTCCCCAAAGTTATCCCACCGCTCTGACAGCGAGGCGCTTGCCTGTCTAACAAGGTCGTCAGATTCCCCCCCGCCCGCCCGCCCGCCCTCCCTCACACCATTCGTAAAAACAGTCACTAGGACCTATGTGAGTGTTATGGGTTCACATTTTACTGGAAGTACTTACTTTCTTCCTCTTCTGTTGTAACCCTAGGGTACTCTAAAAGGACACAGGGAGCTTTAAGGCCTCAGTCACAAAATAAATGTCAAAAGGCATTTACTTTTCAAAATCTTTCAATGTTAGAAAACAGGGATTCCGCTGAATGGAAACAAGAGGGTGGCTTAAGATATGGGAAAGGTAACTAGGTATAACGGCAGTTAACGATACGTGTCTTTACCGTGAGGGGGTGAAACGAAAGCAATCGTTTGCTCCCAAAAGTCCATTTAAAACTGGAAGCTGTTTATTCAGTGATTAGAGAACCTTGCTTATTTGTTGAATACTTTCTAACCATATTTAAGAATAGGGGAACTGAGGTTCATTTGTTACAATGTACTGTCAAAGTTGTACCTGGGTCAATCCGAGGCTAATGCAGACAGGGCTGGACTGCCTGAGTTCAGCTTCTGATTAGTGAATGGTCAGACTGACATCATTTCCCGTGTCGACCGTTGTCATGTGAACCGCAACATCAACCCCGCCCAATCCTGTTCCAAAACTGGAATTAAAGAACAAAATGTTTATCTTTATTGAGTTGCCGTTTGTCTAACTCGACAGCATTCCAGGTAGATTCATTGGATTTTATTCTTCTGAGGTTCATAGTCATTGAAGTTGACTATGTCTACACACAACAGTGACAAGCAGGCATCCGCCATGTATTGAACTGACAAACCATCCCAATTAAGAGGCAAGTCTCTTTGATAAACCAGGAATAAAATGTCATTCCTAAGATGAAGCAGTCATTAGATCACTGTCCTGATTTTCTCATTCTCTCCTCCCTGCATTTCTCGAGCCCCAGAGCGGGAGACTGCAGATTAATCTATAATTCCTTCAGTCCCAGGGAGACAACCTCTGAGACTAAGATTTATTCTTCCGCCACGCCAGAGCCAGCCTGGTGGGAGCAAGGGAGAGGGATTTAAAGCAAAGCTGGTTTCATCACCGAGCATCTGTCATTGCACCGCGTTCACCATTAACCACACTGCTGCCTGACCGCCGTTGGACCCAGCCCAACCCTAAAATGCCTTTATTTGACTCCAGGCTTCAAACGAGTCACACTCCAATGCTGGGCAGCAGGCAAGCCTAATCCAAACCACTCCAGCCCAACTCTGGTTCATGCCAAGGAAAATTGTTCCCAACCTAATAACCTCCAGGAGTCTTTGCCCTAGCCCAGAAGAAACCATGAAGGTTTGCATTCATAGGCGTATTTAAGCCAATTGTTAGTATAAGGACTGTGACTATTGCGGAATTCTAGAATCTACTCGTACGCGTCCATGCAGTTGCATCTTACACGTATAATCAAAAAGTATTGCTTTTCAAGGTAACTTACTGCGCTTTTCACTTCAGAGACAAAAACTTCATTATTATTTCATTTTAAAAGCCAACTCTGGGAAACGGACTTATTTATACATTTAAGTGAAGAACACGTTATTGATTTTTCTATTTTTACTATTTCCAGTTCGGTCGAGCAAACAATTTGGTTCACAGCGACAATTTCGCTGACTGACTGACGTAAAACATCACAGGAAATTAAATTTCCTAAATGGTGGCATAACTTGAGTCGACAAAAATCGTGCTGTCATTCGTAATACAGTAGAAAGCCATAACATTGCCTATCCAGACTACTAAAACATTTTGATCCATATAGAGATGAGGCAAAGAAAAAAATCAGATGTAAATAAACCACAGGCAACAAGGCTTCTGTATATTTTTCCCTAATTATCGAGTAGACATCTTTCAAAGCCTCATATATGTCGGTCCTTCTGGGTATGTTGGATAAACTTCATAGCTTAGCATGAGAATTTTCTCTTTTTAATAATGTAAGAAGATGTGGGCGGATTCTGATGGAGACAGGGGAATTTTATTCCTTTCTTTAACGTTAGTGCCTTTTTCGGATGAGGGTGGTGAGGGATTAATCCTCGCTCCTCTCTGACCGCCCTCCGCGAAACACACTCAGCCCATCGCCGCGTTCCACCGGGCCACCCCCGTGACGTCTCACAGGCTGTCACATTTCACCTACGGGTGGAAACAGAGTGGGAGAGAGCGTAGTGATGTTACAGAAACTCTAATTACAGAGGGACGGAAGACAACGGGAGGAACGCTAACGGAAAGGTGTATATTCCCCTTGCGTCGATCGCGGTTATTACCAACGGCAGGTAAGCTAACAGAAAGGTGTATATGCCCTTTGCTTCGATCACGGTTATTACCAACGGCAGGTACGCTAACGGAAAGGTGTATATTCCCCTTGCGTCGAATAAACAGCCGGGAGGAAAGGCGCGCAGCCACTGGGCCGTGCATGCGACAGGGCTGACGGAAATGTCAATTTCTTTATCTACCCTGTCACCCATGCCATCCATCAGCGTTATGATTCACAAACCAATTTAGAGGCTTCCCCTGATTGTCAGATGACAGGAGACTTTCACGAAATGCGTAAAATCGAACACAATCAAACCCAAATCAAATGTTGTGAAAGGCATTCGGCATGACAATTCCATCGGTTACTGCCGGAAAAAAACCAAGTTGCTCATTAGAAGCGTACAGTAAAAGATTCTCCATCCCTTTGGCCATTTCAGCATCTTAAAAGAATGCTCCCTGTGTACAGTAAAAGGGCCCTGTTGTCAGTATGAAGTGAGGGGGCCTTCTCATATGATCTCATAACTGAGTAGTTTCAGTCATCAAAGAAGAGAGTGCCGTAAACATTCAATTAGTTTCAGAGCCACTGAAAAAAGACCCTCTTGCTGTTAAGTCAGTCATCTTTCTTTACAACGGGAGAAGGCAGCAGTTCTGTTTGAGCTGATGGAAATTAGTTCAGATGCTTTTCAGAGTGCATTCAATTCCTGCTTTCAAGTCCAGGAAACAAACGCGACACACAGACCCCGAATTAAAGAAGCCACAGCCAAAGACACTCAAATCCCACCATTCAGCTTGGCTCACCGAATCGGGAACAACGGCTGCTTTAAGCAAGCCGGATTAGGGGGCGGATTAAGAGGACCGGGATGTTAGAACGCACACAAGATGGAGTAACAGGTAAGCTGGAGAAACCACCAGGAGCTTATTAATGCAGTAGGAAAGAAGCTTATGGAGGTTTCCGCTACAGTGGTCTGAATGTAGCCAACAAGGGCAGTAACAGGGAAGTCTGCTCTTTGTCACTCCATTGCCTCTCTGGGCGTCACGACTTCAGAATCACCTATCAACACATCAGCTGTGACTAAGAATCAGGTCTAATGTAGCAGGGACTAGGTTCTAGCAGGGACTAGGTTCTAGCAGGGACCCAACTGGAAAAATGGTGTTGCTCCCTCTGGCACAGCAAGGGGAGTGCTGGGGGTAACAGTCTCCAGCACTACATTACCCATGAGGCCATGATTAACCTCCTATTGGTTGGGTGAGGCCTTCCAAGAAGAGTACTGAGAAGAATGCCATGTGGCCGTCCGTGCGTAGGTTTTTTTTTTTTTTTAGCATTGTGATTAGTTTATTCCGATTCGGTTTTGTTAAATCATTTTGAAGATTGTTCACTCATGCGCGCAAAGAGCAGTTTTTATTTGATTGAACCTCGGCCATTACGTCAAGGCGCGTATGGGTCCTGAGACCCCACTGTAACAGAGTCATTTTGGTGGTCTCACTTGGGTGAATGAAGGAACCCCGTCCACATGGACAGCCCCTCAGGTAAGGAAAACAGCAGTCGCCCACGAACTGCAGAAGGGACAGGAATCCACCTTCGTCCTGCTGGACCCTTTAACTGAAGCAGCCTCCAGCAGGTCCAGATCCCATGCCTCTGTCTTCCAGGGACAACCCTCGTCTTGCCCGGCCGCATGTATTCTTCCTCCTTTCACCTCCAGGAAGCCACTCCACTTCCTGGCTTACCCAACCAATGGGAGAAAGAGTGTCAGGAGTGAGTCCGTTCGGTGGCCTCCTAGGGAAAGTTGCGCTCGAGACTGTGGAGGCCATTAGCACCAGCACTCCAACATGTGGCTAGGAGCTTTACCCCTCCGCGCGTTACTATGCTTTACCGTTACGGTGCGTAGCCTCTGCTGCGTGATGAGGATGAAATCAGCAGGCACCAAGCAAAGGGTTCTGACCTCACCTCCAGACAAACCACGTCAACGCAATGCAGCGGTCGCGATCTGAGAGCGCATGAGAACCGGCGGTCCGGCGGGGACACGGCGATGACTCAGCAGGGAGACCAGCTTCAACTGCCCATGAAACACTCTGTGGGCGATTCATTGCAAAGAAATACAATAGAGCCAATTTATTTATGCACCGGTTTGCTAAGTGGGACTGTCACTTGGCTGGCTGCAGCCTTGCTGCCAATAGCAACTGTAGCAGTTCTTTAATCAACCGAATTGCCCTCCTACCCTGTGGTGTCATGTGTTTATGGTGAACCTTGCCTTTGTTACACCGAGTTTATTAAGCGGCAACGATTTTCAGAGCATTGCTCATTAGAAATAAGTTTTCTCAAACAGTTACAATGTGGTAGTGTGCAAAAAACAAAAAAAGGGTCATGGCGACGTCTCTGAGGCACGCCCACATTTCCAGCGAGGGAGAGAGATTGAGCGTGACGCTGAACGACGGAGAACTCTCGTTTGTCTTTGGGGCACGAGCGTGGGAGCAAGGAAACCTCCAAACGTGGGCCGCATCCAGATATTCTGGCAAAAGCGCTTAGGGAGAGAACCATGGCAGCGCGCTCGCAGAACCGGGGCCCACACATTAATCAATCATGACAATGCATCAGATGTATTGTTCAAATCCGTGCTCACCTCGCAACATAACGCATGTCCTGTTTAAAAATTTTAAAGATCTCGCAGCATCAGTCTCATCTCGCCACCAACCCATGCCTCGCCTGCAGAACAATGGAGGGCAGGTGTCTCTCCCTGCACCCACAGACAGCTCGTTCTTGCAGAATAAATGGTAGAGGGGAAGGAAAATGGTTTTGCATCCTAAAGTACTGTGAGATGCCACCTGATTTGTGGCACCAACAACCAGCAGCATTGGCAAACGCTCACGGTTGTAAAACAGGGCGTCTGACCGTCAGAACCTGCTCCCCTGTAGATGCTTCACAGAATCCCCGGGGACCGTGGCGTATTCACCATTACCCCGATTGGGGACAATTTCAGAGCACAAACCGGGTTTGGTTTACCTCGAACTGCATAGTGTTGCAAAAACCAAAATAACTTACCCGTCTCAACTGAGTGAGTACTATGCTTGTGTTTAGGCATTTCCTGTGTGGATTGAGTCATACATGAAGGCCTAAATATGCTCAAAGTGAATGCATAATAATCAAGACCTCATAACAACAGCAGCAGTAATAGTTGTGTGCGATGAATAAAAAAATAAATAAAATAAAAAGGAAAATGTATTCAGCATTACTGGATTTTCTCTCCAACTGAATTGGCAGACGTGCTGATGGTCACTACCACTGGGAGGGTGAGGAAGTGGTAAGATTGGTCTCTTTTGATCAAACTGAGACAGCTGTGATTTTCGCACTCTGCGGGACAAACAGCCCACATATGCCAATTGTGCGCCCTTGCTGCGCTCTCCCAGTCCCAACAGGCTTTAACGTGCTCTGTATTCGGAACCGCAAAAATCCATATCGCGGGGCTCAGTCTGCACTTATTGACCGAGTCACTCAGGGGCTCAGCTGTTCAATTTAATCAAAGGGCAGTGGCCACAGTAACTCGGAGATGCCTGCCCACACCAAATCCGAGAGACCGGCTAGATGTTTGGCCTATGCCACAGCATCTGGCGGCATGCACAGTCCTTCCCAGATGAGAAGAGAAAAAAGGGTACAGACGAGATCAGCGGTGAGATCAGCGGTG